>QNGE01000514.1:75225-150862 GCA_008508345.1 Paragonimus westermani | reverse complement strand
TGCACTGGAATTCTTCGCGGTCTGAATGACCGAAATCGCTTCGATTCGATGGGGATTTCGTGTTCAACCCAGTCACAATATCCATGCGGTTCCTGAACCGTCACGGGCTGTGTGATGAGAGCAACTCTGAGCTGATCCCGGACTGTTGGTGGCACTCCGTCCAAGACCTGTGCCGTCAGCAGTCGTTGTTCTGAGTGTTGGTTCAAATGCGGCAGGGCTCTCGACAACGCTGCCCGCAGGGACATGACGTAAACAAGAGCGTCGCCTCCTGGTCCAAGCCGGGCGCCCTTGAACCGCCTCATTGCCTCCTGGCAGTCGACGGGGCTGTCGAACCCGGCGATCAGCGCCTCCTTCGTGGCGGCCCACTCCAGCTTCGCAGGGCCCCTTCGCGCCGCATCCAGCATCGCCTTCGCCCTGCCCTTGAGCAGCATCCGCAGGGCCGCCAGCTTCGCTCGGTCTCTCTTCCGCCACGTCCTCGAAGTCTTCCAGGAAACTCCGAGCATCCCAATCCTCTAACGGCTATGGCCACGGAATCTTCATCCTTGTATCCTGGTCACGGCACCGATTGTTGTGAATCCAGAAGGCGGACGATACAAAGGTTTTTTTATTGAAGAAATCAATACACCGATTAAGCCTCTCAACGGGACTAGACACAAAAACACTCATTTGCACACCTCACCCTCCTGAGGACGCTCCAGTCGCTTTGGACATCATGTCTCAGTTCCTTCATATGGCGACAGCCATTAAATATCATTCTGCCTTCCAACGATCCCTCCCATATGTCTCCCGTATTTATCCCGCGATCATTTCGATCCATGCGGCTACTGAATAGTGGTGTGAGTAGTATGGTGTGACCGTCTATCCTCACTACAATAGTACAGGACGTAGCATCATCCAAAGTCTAGAAGAACACAGAAGTCACTGACCTTCAACCAAGAAAGTGTTCACTTCCAGGATGAAAGTAACCTAACACAACAGCGTCTGTGTGCATATGGGCCTTGGCTGGCGTTTAATTAGTGCTATGACAGAAGAACAACGCGCCAAAATGGGGTCTTAGAGCTCTATGAAGCAAGAAAGTAAAGTCCAAAATCGTAGGTAGAACAATTAACCGCTAACAACTGGTGTGTTTGAAGTGTTCCATGTAAAGAATGCCCACAACTAGTAAAATGAAGGTTCTCATATGTATAACGAAGTATCAAACAAGAAACAAATGATGGCGTGGAGCGTGGTCATTAAGTGTCATAATACGATGCTGGCGATGTCCATTTCGGATCAGCTTGTCACATTGACTGAAGTTATGAAAAATACGCACATAACACTCAATCCAACTAGCTTCAGCTGTCACATGTGGTTCGATTTACACAAGATACATCCATTGTATACCAGAAAAACTGAGACCAGCAAAAATATCAGTGGAAGCCTTCGTAGTCCAACAGTCGATGCTGCTCAGCGAGATAGTTAGGGTAGAATGCAATTGGTAGCTTTATTTATGTGGAACACGAAACAGACTCTAGCCGTATGTTCTCAGCCTGGAAGAAAGATACCGGAGATATAAGGCAAGTAGCAGTTCTGTTTAAAAGCAAGCATTATTTCACCCCAGACATGATGAAGGAAGAAGAATGGAAAAGTTAAAGTTGAAAGGAAAACCAAACAAAAGGTTCATTGCACAATGCATCAACAAATCTGAAGAAAAGGAAAGGCAAATCACCATTTCACAGCTTTCTGATAGATGACCCTGTGATTCAGTAAGCGATGACAGCCCCTGGTTTATAAGAACGAAACTGGATACAATGGACATGATTTACCTGCCCTTAATCTAATCGTCTTCTGTTCACCATTAGTGTATTGTGAGTAATTTGGTGACCTAACAAACCGGGACGGCGAGCGTATTTGCAACCACATTCGGTGGAGTGTTATGTAGTCTTGTCACCAAAATAATTCCTTTGAGTACGTGGAATGTGGATTCAAGGCCATTCGGCTGTCGTTCGTTGAAGCTTCGGAACTACACCCGCACCGCCCTCCTGTTGACTGTTCGGTCGAGAACTGAGCCCTCCCAAGTTCCGAAGTTGTTATCACATTACGAAAACACTCGGATAACACACTGATAACGCAGGTTCAGTTCACTGGGATTTCGCTTAGCTTCCTTCAGTCGCTCGTCCAACAGTTGCAATGAAACCTGTTAGCTGGTCATCTTCCAGGCGTGTCTCAGTCTCCGAAGTGAATTGAGCATTAGAGTGTCTTCAGTCCCACCCGTGTCCACTCGCCTAACTTTTATGACCCAACAGTGCGGATGACATTAGGACTGTTTGGTCGAAAATCAACACATGGGATGTACACTTCAACATCATAACAGAAAAACACTAATTTGCACGAAAAACTGATCCAAATACGTCATGGTTTCTACGGTTGATAATGCTTAGTCTATGCGCTGAAAACACCAGTCCATGTAAAGTGCAATTCAGTTTTCTTTGTTGTGTTTTCCCTTGGCTAATTCAATACCCATGTACATGCTCCTGCCTGACTACTGAGTAGTTGTGTCTTCTGCACTATACAGATAGTTCAGTGTACGGAACTATGTCCCACTTTCGAATACCTGAAATACGTCTTAAGCAGTATCGGTTGAGGCGGCTCAATTATCACACATGTTGATACAGTCTCCAAGTTACGCGGTTGTAGAACAGTTAAGTCATCAAAATTGATTGGTAATTTGTCAGACATGTTTCCACCTTCAGGGTCTGGTTATTTCAGACACAGCCTTCAAGGCGTCCGATTGCAGTGCTAATCTTCGTCACAGAAGCTGGAAACTCTTGATCTATGAAAAGATCTGTTGCCATAATCTTATCTCAATAGCAAACGTACGTGCAGCTATTCACAGTGTGTCCAGTGATGCGATTTACAAGTGTAGGCATAACCCCTTCAGCCGAAGAAATGTGTAAGGAGGAAAATGTCTCATCCCTGTTGGTATCCAGTCCAAAATCTGACGCTGCAGTCGAGAAAGCCTTGGTGGTTCGTCGAATTTCGTCTTCACCATTCTCCAAATAGCGCACTGTTATCTGCAAACAAAAAAATGAACAATCAAATTATGTAGCCAATTTGATGTACACGGACACTTTATTTAGCAAGCGACCTTACTCTGCTTACTCGTCCCCTTCGAAATTCTGCAGAAAGGCTGCTAGTACTGCCGTCATATATGAAATAAATAGGGTTAGGGCTAAGACCCAACTCTGCTTCACAGCGGTGATAATGTCAATATCATCGGGGGTCGATCCACACGACTGTACCTTTGCCTCCATGCCCACACGCAGCAGTTTAATTGAATTAGCGAACTTAAATGGTCATCCAGGCTTACCAAACACCATCCACAACGTCTCACTGCCCACGAAATAAAAAGTATTGGTTCAATTTTCAAAGATGGCTTGCATCGCTCGGTTGCGTTCATGAAGCTTCTCAATCTGTCGAGAAGCGTACACCACATCCATCTTACTGAAACTCGCCCGAATTCCATAATGCTGCTTGGGAATGTTGGCCTCTATAACTTACTTAATGAGTCGGCTCAGCAGAATTATTGAAATGACACTCCTGGTACAGCTCAGCCGACTAATGTTCCAGCATTTTGTTCGCTACCAATAATTTGAAGAAAGGCTGCGCTCACGGAGCCTCTAAAATTTTGAGGGATTTTTGCTTGGTCTCAAATAAAGCGAGCAAACTGTTCCAAAATTGGGCAGTCACGAATCCGAAGTTTCCCTGGAAGCACATTGTCGCACGGAACCCATTTTTCGAAGTGTTCCTACAATTCTCGGCACCAGTCGCTTGATGGGTGCGTAAGTGCTCTGCCCCTTGACATGTTGACACATACTGTCAGAGAAGGTGAATATGAGAGAGTTTTTAACACGAACGAAAACCTCATGCTGGAATACCATTCCTGTCTCTCAATTTCGCAATCATTTCAGTTTCTGCCGCTACCCATAAGATCTACAGTAAACGTGCTTGGGACAATAAATGAAACGTTCACCCCGTGGTACGTAGTACGTTCAGCTCTGTGAACCGCGGACTTGTTGAGTACTTCAGAAGCGTCGCACTGTCGAGTGATTAGCCTACCAAGCAGATGGCGGTGTCCGCTTCGTTGATGAGTCCATGTCGCGTTTCGCTTGAATAGAGCTGAAATTAAGTGTTTGTAGTAACCATTTCGTGAGTAACACATGAACGGAGCTGATAAACACCCCTCAGACAAACTGCACTAACGTCGCGGGTCTTGAGCAGCCTCCACCAAGTTGTTGAGTCACGTCCAAATCGCGCGCTGAAGGTACCCAGGGGAAAAATTCGGTCACTTGCAAACGTTTGTCGGATTGTGGCGGACAGGTCATTTGCACCAGCAATATTTGGTCTAGCTGGACCGTAAAGAGTGAAGGAACTAACATACTTACCTCGAATGAACAAAGGGCGGGTGTCGTGTGGATCACCTTCTGTTAAAACCAAGAGGAGATCAGCGACCGCACGACACATTTTCTCCAGCACATTCTGCCTGAAGGGTATAACCCTCATCCGCTGCTCGGAGCTTATCGTGGTCAGAAAGCACTACCTCACTCAGGGATGCGAGATCGATGTCGTAGCGGCCCAGTTTCACGGCAATCAGTTCGATCTGGTGTTCCGACTGTCCGGTGTTGCATTGATTCAGCGACATGCGTACATTTTATGTTCCGAGGTAAGTTGTTCGGTGTCTACGTCCACCTCTCAGATCGACTCTCTGATTCAACAGTTTTGCCTAGAGCAAAAGTAAGTAGGGTTTCCAGAGAGACTTCACTCGGAGCCTGTGAGCAAGAAGCCGGAGCTACAAGGCAAAAACATTTGGAGATTTCTTGGGAGAACCAGCACGTAGCTAATGACTTAAAAGTTTGACTTACCTAGCTGTGAGGGACTATCTCAACCCCACTGAATGTGACATCAATAACTTTCCCCGGTTACTGCTACGTACAATAAATGTATTGTCAGATACATCGGTAACTATTGTTCTACTGTACGCCGATTTGTTCGTACCTCACTACCTAAGCACCCCGGGGCAGCTAGCATTGTGTCACAAAAACCTACATGAGCAACTGTTTTTTGCGTACTTGCTCCCTCCTGGTCTATCTGACATTGGTGAACCTGGAAAGACCGAAATTCTGTTCATCATAACTCTTCAGATCATTACAGCCTGTAATCAAGACCATCACGCCAAGTTGGCAGAAAAGTTCGCGCGACAAAACAGTCGTTAAGCACTCAACACAGTTAGCCACTCCAACAGTAGGTGCGATGAGGCGAAAGAACACGAGTGTGCTGTCCACACTCTAATTCTGCTAAGCATCACATAATGCCTAAAATTTCATCACAGAGGGAATGTTACCGAAAAACAGCCGATTGTATATTCCAAACAGACACCACCCTGTGACCGACAATCTTTGCCTTACAAATGTCTTGAAGAAATTTTTACTTTGACACCGTTGCTCACTTGAGTATACGACAGCGAAGAGTTTCTTAGCCAACCCATCGTAGGAAAGAAAAGGTTAACGGTGA
Organism: Paragonimus westermani; assembly: GCA_008508345.1. Taxonomy (NCBI): domain Eukaryota; kingdom Metazoa; phylum Platyhelminthes; class Trematoda; order Plagiorchiida; family Troglotrematidae; genus Paragonimus; species Paragonimus westermani. The sequence continues at coordinate 145,312 of QNGE01000514.1, read as the reverse complement.
GTGTTTTGCGGAACCCCCGACATTTCGTGAATAGAAAGATTAGATATACGGAGACCAACTGTGTAAACGACGTTCCGAGGATCAACTTCTTTTTTCGTTATACCACACGTCCTTAATGGACGGAATAAGCAACTGAGCTAGCGCATTCAATAAATGAGCGGAAACGAATCCGACAAGTTGTTGGAAACGCTTTGTTGTGAACTCCGGAAAACAATAACGAAAAACAACTTGGGCGAATGTGAGGCCTTTATGAAAAACCAAAGTAAGCAGTAAATTTCAGGATAAATCTGAAAATCGGAGTGAGAAGGTCTGGAGGATAGTACAAACTGATATAGAACGTGCCTGATATACGGCTGACAGACAGACAACATACAACTATGCACTTTTTCCACAAACACTGCAAGTTCAGTCCCAAAATTCGTTCGATTTCAGAAAGATCAGGGGTCACTGACTCTATTAGTAAGGATTGCTTATTTTCAGAAATGCCTTTAACTGTCCGGTTCTTATGAGACAGTGACTTAATGGGGATCTGCTTCCGGATTTTGTTCTTCTCATATACATGGTTAGTCATTCGGCTTCAGCCGTATCTCAAACGGAGCGAGATGGACATTTACGTAAATGCCATCGTCTGCAGTTTCTTACACATGCCACCTAGCACTGTCTCTGAAAATTTTATCGCAGTGCAAAATTGACACGAAGAGATGCAGATGGTGCGCCAAATAGATGAAACACTCTCTTTAAACTCTTCGTGGTTTATCACTGATACCTATTCGGGCTATGACAGAAAATGCAGACAGCACGTCATTCGATGAAACTGCACACGTTAAAAACATTTCCTTCACGTTATCTGCCACCACAGTATTCACACCATATCCAACATCGTAATAGTCAACCGTAGCAAATGACAAACACGTGACGTCCGTCCGGATTTAACCACACAATAGAAGAATACAAAAGACTCATTTGCCTTCGTCAAGTTCACAACAGAATGATAAAGTACCAACGGATTTACAATCAGTGCTTGTTCCACTGACATCAACTTCGAAACTTTAGTTCTTAGAAAATAGGTATCACTGATTTTCGTGGTTTTACCAAGTGAACGTGGTTATGAAGGATACCGTCCTTTCATAGTACCTAGCAGCATTAGCAAGGTATTTAAGTACTAGTCCATTAGTCTGTTATTCCTCATTAAGTTATATGAGTGCTGCCAACCACCATGCAAAGGTACTTGATTTTCAGTGAGTCCCTTTAACATTTACAGACGCCCACTGAATGCAAAAAGCTGATTGAACCTGGTTTACTTAGGCCTCCAGTCTCAGATCCATGTACTAGAAAGTGAGTCAGTGACTGTAGGACTAAAATGAGAGCTTCCTTTGCGGTGTCTTGCTCAGACAGCTCTTGCCGAACTCACAGTGTATCACGCGTGCTAGAGGAAGAAAATTTCGTAGTGACAATAGTCGGAAGGTAGTTTTAACGGGAACAATTTTAGGGGACCCAAATCTGTCTTGAATAGAGCCAGTTCAGTGGGACTAAAACCCAGCGGCGCTCACGCTGGTGTCAGTGGTGTTATTTGAGAGTCAGGTTATGACAAAATCGTACATGAGGTGCAGCGTTATGAGCAGATCAGAAGTGCTGACCAGTGCGCGGTTCACTATTCTCAAGCGATTTGGGTTTGCAGTAACGGTGAAGATGCTCATTTCGGATGTGTTCAGTATCTTGAAAAGTTAGACCTGAAACATTATGGTACAGAACAAAACCTGCAGTCAACAACAGGCTTGGATGTGTTACTCTGTTACTCGTGCCGGCCGTATGATATGCAGTCGTCGGTGTCACGTAGTTCATGCTTGTTTGAGTTTTGAGTAGCTGTGGAATTGTTGGTCAAGGAAGATGTAGGGTTTGCAAGAACTGTTTTTGGGCGCACAGACATAAGTTGTAGATGTTGATGGCAATAGCCTCGACTGTCGACAGTAGTCGTAACCTGAAAGCTCTGGAGTGGGCTTAACGAAACTTGGAGATAACTCGGAGAGCTTCATCTGGTTCAATTTGGTGACCAGTGTCAATTAAGTGAGAACCGATTGCACTGGCAATAGGCTTCATCGAACTGTTGCGAAGCTATTTAGGAAGGGGATCACGAATCCTTTCCGATAACCATCTCGTGGTTCTCCCAACGTAACCTGCTGAACAACGAGGTGAGATGATGAACACGAAAGGACGAGGAAAACCTGGGCAAACTACCCTTGAGTTGTGGCACCAGTACTGCTGGATAGGCATTTTCCACTGTATTGCAAACTCTGCGAGTGATATTTTCACTGGTAACTTTACCGTTTTATGATACATTGGTAAAAACGGGCTTTTTATCCACAGTCTGGACGACTTCATGTTTCACTTTTGTCCAGGAATCGCCGGGGACATCCATTTAGACTTAGTACACCTCGAACGTGCTGGAGTTCATCGGATAAGATGTCTCGCATGGATATCCTTTGCGTTCTGTTTGTTAAACAACAAACCAAATTTCGTTTCTAATTCAGCGGAACAAACCTAAAAAGAATGTGTGCACTGGCCAGTCCACGTTTTTTTCCTATGAACTGACCTTTGAATGGACCCGTCAGTTCTAAGAATCATGGTGACATCTAGGAGTGATAGTCGGTTGTTCACTTCTAATTCAATAGTGAAAGCGACGTTGGGGTGCACACGGTTGAGATCAGCCATGGATGTGTTCACAGGTTTTGCGGAAGTCAGTCAGAACAACCGAAGTGTACTATCTGTAACTGCTGACCATTTTCGCTACACAGTCTTGCTTCTAATCAGTCGTTTGGCTGGTAAAAGAGAAGTTGATAAGTGTAAATAGAAGAAAGTAACTTTACCTCTGAGGGACATTGTGTTCAGCATTTTGCTGATCGAACCAGCATGTACTTTCTGGTTAGCATACACAATCGGAATTCTAAAAAGGTGACAACGAGTTTTTGAAAAGCATAACTGTTAACATGCTTCAAAGTTCACCATACTACAATGAAAGTTAGATTCTCCGTATTTGTAGAAATCATGTAATGTTGACAAAATAATAAACTAGACTATGGACGGATGTTTAAATGCTTTGCGAATGACTGTTTTAATCTTTTCAAGTTGACCATCACTCACATTTGATCGCAGCGTTCGCATTCAGATAGACTTTCCAGCCAGCCCCTTTCGAAAAGAAGCACTAGACTCGAGTTTCGCTCTCATTAGAGCTCGTCAGTAGTGCATATCCTTGCCACGGCCGGGATTTGAACTCCGGACATTCCAATCATGAGGCAACCGTGTTAACCACTGCGCCATTGACCTCACATTAGGCACGACCGAATCATCAAATCTGAACGCTCAACCACTCTCGCTTGTGAGCAATGATCAGGTTGCCCGATCGTCTCGAGAGGAGACACAGTTACTGCCTGTTAACTCCAATCGATAACCCCGCGATTAGGACTTCCGAGACAGGTCGAGATCACAGAACTCATTAAACCTGCAAGGCGATATTTTAGATTACTGATGAGTAGTCGGGGATTTGGTTTATTTTCAAGTTGACCATCACTCACATTTTACGCTGCAATGACAGTTCTATGGTCCTCGCTGTGTGACAAGCCCGAACCAAAGCTGCCTTGAGTAGGAGATTCGAGTTACCCAACGATTTCTCGGCAACAACAAAATCAAGCTGCATTTCGCGCGAGCGATCGTCTTTCCAGATTTCTAAGTCATCATGTTGAAGAAAAACCTTGTTGAAATGACGATCGAAGGCGCCCTTGGTGACTATCAGAAATATCAATGGACTGCATACTGACCCCAGCAAGACCCTTGCATATAATGGGAACGGAGGAAGGCGGTAATAATCAATCTTCGCTGTATGGGTTTTGCCTTAAAAAAATAACGCTGTGTTTTGTTTAGAGGGTTGTTAACTTATGGGCAAAAGGTCAGTACGAGATACAGTTAACAGGCTAAACGGACTGGAAGCGAGTAACATCTACCACGTGACCACTATCTTTTTCTCGGCGTTGCTCTTTATAACGGTGAACATGTTCGTAGCACACAGCTTGCTAAGGAGAAATCCGTGAGTTGTGGAACAAAACTGATCACCTTGTGAAAAACGTTCGTGGGCGAAGCGGCTTAAAAGTTTCATCCTTCTGTGAAAGATGTCAATGAGGCACTCTAACCAATAGTCAAAGCGAAAGCCCGAAGCGTCTTGCAGGTATATAAGTCCGATAGAGTCAACTTTCCTCATCAGATCAAACTGTCTGGGTGATGGGGTTCTAATGAAACGCTTCCAGATTGAAAGAAGTTTCTTATGGGTTCTGAAGATATGCCAGATTCAGAATCGTCAACCTGTGTTGGCTGATTTTAGGTAGGTGATGCTGGAATTATTGTACAGATAAACCATCATGTGGATGTAGTTCCAGAAGGACACTGCAAGTCAGATTAAAGTGTGCTTGAGGAGAAAATAGAGTTGACCGCCACTGATTAACTTTCATTAAAAAGCCTAGAAGAGAGCAGATATTCGGATGAAGTCGCCCCAACAAACTGTTGGAAAGAACATGCAGAAAGGTTCGGATGTTCTCAAGCATTAGTTAACTTGGACTGAAGTGTTCATTGCCCCCGTGAGATATACTGAACGTTCTGTCTGTACGTTTTGAGTGTTCTGACCTGTTTCTCGTAACAGAGAAAATATTCTAACTCCTCCTAATAATCGACTAAATATTGCTTAAAAAACGGACAGGAATGCAAATGAAAGGCCGCGCACATGAACCCGAAGAGGGGACTGAGACAGAACATACGAGAGTATCATAAACTAAATAACTTGAGTATCTTCCGAATGGGCGTTGAAAGGGAATGGTCACTCACGACTATATTACCTCGTCAAAGGTTAATCTTGATAAAGTAACCCTCCAACTGTCTCGCTACTTTCACTATTCACTCAAGTTACTATCTGGTATTTTGACCTCATTCCGAGTAACTCAGCGGGTTCACCAAACCTCTCACAGGGTTTGATCTCGGTGTCTCAGACTGGAAAGTTCATCCAGGGAACATTTCCGATTCATAGGGCTACCTTAATGGAAACATCTTTCATTGCGTCTCTATCTGTCTCAGAGGACTCACGAAGACATGCGGTCGTCGCATTACCATCTGCCAGTTCCGTTTACACCAAATGTTTACATCAAGTGCACACCACCTTTAGTCTCACGGCATACATCTTAGTCTCTTACTCAATACTCCCCAGTAACGTCTCTACCCTTTAAGCCTCCTACTTTTCATTCTTACTACTCATGATTAGACATCATTTCCGTTTCACAACCCATTTTAATTTCTCCACCCAACGTTATGTGTATCATCTGACTGCAGTGCGCAACCTTTGCAGGAACGAAGGCACCAACTTAGACACCATCTTTGGCAGATAGTACATTGCTACGGTAGATATGTCTATTAAAGACGCAACATCATGACCCATATTGAACATTCACTTCAAGGACTTACCAATACATGCCCCATGAAATCTTTACACAAGAAATGCCGATCAAACGGACTTTAACTATCATGCTTCTGATAACGGAACCGTTTAGTACAGTCATTAAATTCATGCACTCACAAACCCTACTATACGATAGGGTGCATCACAGACTAGTAGGACAAGATGTTTGTGTGTATGGCAGTGCTGCGAACATAATGACTAACCTCCGTCACAAAAACCCACTGTGCTAATAAGAAGCCTTTGTGAGGTGTTGTGCGATGGTGTAGAAAGAGACACATAAGCCTTTTCCCATGGATATGCTGCCACTTTCTTAACGCAAGACGTCCAAAGATGACGGGTGTGAAACTACACGGAAATAAACGAATGAAAACTAGTCCACTTGTTGTTAGGACACTATACCAGTAGCAGACAGTTATTGGACTGTACCTTAAATTAAATTGTGTGGCACATGCTCTCAATCAGGTTTCAGAGTGTGGACCCGATTACTTGGCCATCGCTCTCCCTGTTCATGAGAAGCAGAAAGAAATTAGCTTTCTGGCCGACGAGCTGGACGATCTAACGCTTCATGTTGAAATACAAACCGAAGGACAATCTCTTTTTTGGACGTATTTCAGATTATCAAAACTTTTCTTCCATTATGTCCGACCAAAAACACCTTAATCTCTGCGCTACATAATAAAAAATTACACTGTACTGATAGGTCAAATTGATTTAGACATACGAATATCCTAACTGATCCATTAGTTGGAAAGCACATTACCGTAACCATAACTAGTAGCCTATTGTCATCCACCACTCAAATGGTAAACTTTGTTTCTGGGTGAATAAGATGGAAATAAGCCAATGCGGTTCAAATGTTCTGAATGTTTGTAACCTGGAAAATGCTTGTCATTTATGAAGTGGTTGTACAGCCTGTAATTAGCAACGGTTCGACGATGTTCACTGACCTACAATCAGAGCAAGTAGACGTTTACTAGCAGGAGGCCAGAAGTCAGCGTACCGCTACTTCGCTTCTTGTTGCGTAGAATTCTTCAAAAATTATAGGTGGACGATAGTAGTTATTTTGATTTCCCATTATTAGTGGTGATATAAGTTTGATTCTCTAGGTGAGCGCAGAGATAATTGATTGCTCCTGTTGGTGTACGTTACTGGACAGAGGGGTCACATAAGGAAATTAGGTTTCAATTCCTGGCATTTTCTAACTGTAAAAAGTAGCCGAAGCCAAACGTAGTCTATTAAGTTAATTCAGTATTTCATCATTCCTTTGGTTAACATGTCTCCATTGTTCATTTAAATAAGGCACGACGGACCCAGTGGTATAAGCCTAGAAGTGACATCAACATTTGTAACTCTTTCTGAACTGTAAACATTACCAAGCACACTTGGAATTATCTTCGCTGAAGCTCTGATGAGCTTAGGAGTGTGGTTCTCAAAATAGCTCATTTGTCCACTCAAAGTAATTTTACCAAACTTTTCCTCTCTCTTGCTTCGTCTTCATCTCTTTTTCACACGGTAACTGAGACTAATCTGATGGATTCAGCAAAAATCTGTCAATACGATCAGTTTACTCAAACAAAATTATACCCGTTCTTTCATCAAATAATCACTAGAATAATTCGATCGGTGGGCAAATCCTTTCAAGTGTTTCCACTTAAACGGAATGCTGTTAGGCGTTTCTTTAGTTACATAACATAAATTCACACATCAGAGACAGAGCTTGTAGTGAAGAAGCAAAATCACACAGGGAAAATTAATTGATGAATCCCACTTGTTTAACGTAACTGTAAGTTGTCTTCAGGTTTATTTAAATGCTCCTGTGGTATCTCGCTTCTTCAGTGAGGTGTACTATTTTTGATACATACATAATATTTAGTTTATTGCCGAAGGTCGACTCTGTGGAAGCTAGAGTCTACTTATCCTATTTATTCGAGATGCACTAGCCGAAAAATGCCCACTAGTCGTAGAAATCTGTAACTTTTTCAAAGTGTCTTCCAGCAGCATCTCCTTGCTAAGCTGTTTTAATTGTAATCTTGATGTTGGACTGGTCAGCATGTTTCGATCTCTACTGGCCCAGGGATGATTCCTGTAAAGGTCAACAGTCATCATTTTTGTTGGGTTATTTGAGGAAATCAGGCATTTCACTCCACAGGGGATTTCTGTTCTGTACTTAGTCTAACTTCTGAAACGCTGTCATTTTTGTAACTAATCGGGTTTACACATAGAATGGAACTAGATAGGTCCTATTTTGACGTAATAAAGCAACTCGTCTATTCACTGCCCCAGTTCAGTAACCCTAATTTTATAGCTGTTTGACATCTGCAATATTTTCTCATATCTTATCGGGTCCTCGTAAAATGTCAGGTTTGGTCTGCGCCAGATACTCGGAACTTTCAGTTTTAGTACACTATTGCAGCCGAATCAGGTCATCACCTCCACCAATTTTTCACTATAGATCCCAAGTGTACATTCATTCGCCATATGCTTCTTCGGAACAGCACAAAGATGCACGTAGTATAATTCACCCCAAACAGACTGATGACATTCCGTTTGCTAACTTGCCGTTTTTTATTTCAAATTAAACTCGGCAAAAGGAACCTCCTGAAAACTTCGTCGTTCAGAGTTTTTGACACAGGGGAGCTTTAAAAATGCACTTCTACCGGTTCACGTCCTTTTTGTTTTAAACCATCAATAGGGTGTGCACAATAGGTGATCTACATCCAGAAGTTCTTTGGAAAAACCGCTTTCGAGCTCCGCAAATGCAGTTGAAGCAATGTTGATTAGTATTCGTCAGTTACTTGTGTGATAAAATGATGCATTTGCAGGAAAACTACAACGATATTCAGTTCTGTTTTTGCTCCTTCACTGTCCAGCACTACTATCATTCGTATTCGTAATTACCTTTTTGTGGTGATTGTTTATTTTGCTCACAAGAGACTAAATAAGTTCTGTTGAACTGACCCCAAAATACATCCGTTTTCACCGTTTGTCACACTTTCTTTGTTCATATTCATTGTTTTTATTCCATAAGGAATTGTGCATGAACAGTAATGGTGAACGTCTGGGATCGGTCGTACGTTAGTTTGTTTCTTTCCTTCCTAGAAAATGAGCTCTTCACCCCACTCTAATCATCTTTTATTTCAATGCACGGCACGAGGAACGGCGGACAAAAACGTGCCTGTAGCGGTATTCTGCTGTGTAAGATTCCGCAATCTGGTTTGTTCACACACTGCCGTCCATGGAACTGTGAACCTGACCATGTTGCTAAGACGGATCGGGCACAGGTCTGCTACAAGACGACGAAGTTGGGCACTTCGTTTACACACTGAGTGCTACTCATTGTTTGTTTGGGTGTGCCCTAAGTACAATTAAGTTGTAGTACCCTTGCGAGCAGTGAAGGATATTCTCGTAGACTCTGTTTCACGCATACAATTCACAACAACCTTCAGATAGCTGTCTACCAATGATTTGGAATCTCACTTGAATAAGTGTCATAAGGTCAGCTAGGTACCATATGTTACGTCATACAGAAAACTCATAGTAAATGTAATGGGGGTGATAATACGACTGTGGCTGAACAGAAATTTCAGTATCATGTTTTTTATCCGTCAGTGCTGCAAATTGTCTGTTTATTTCGTGGAAAACATTTCCTTCGTTTGTGGATTTGGGGACAACCGCCGTTTTCCATAGCATCCAGCAGCGGTGTCTTCCACAAAACCCTACTAAAAAGCCGTACTTTTTATTGTTGAAGTGTAACTTTTTGGGTTATAAAGTAAGTGATATTGAACTGGGTTCAACCATACAATTGCCGTTCACGTTGGCTGAAAAGAATCTTCTTAATTCTTTTTCCAAGCACAAAGCAGGAGGTGCCTTATGACGTTTGCTGCGTTGTTCAGGTGATACAGATTAAACGGTGGACTGTTTGCATCAGCCGAATTCACGTCTACTGCATCTTCGAATGCAGATCACAGGTGCACACCCCCGGGGACCTTGATAAACTTGTTTGAAATGGTGCGTTTGTGGACAACTACTATACCAGATGCTTCTAACGAATGAGTTCCTGAGATTTTATTCGGTCAATCAGTGATAGTACCTTCAATTCATTGTGCGCTAGATTCATGGAAACATGTTCAGGCAGAGTGGAATTCATTGTGGGCTTCGTTCCAACGGGTAAAGCGTTCACCGTTTGCATTTCAAAATAAAGACTGGTAGACAAAGTTACGGCATTAAGGAAATAACGTTTTAGCCCATATAACATTGAAACACTTTCGCTTAGACTGTATGCCTAGGGGCACGTTAGCATTTCGGTCCATTTGGCGCTGAGTCAGTTATCAAGGGTTACATAACTGCAAGTAAGAGTGTCAGAGTAGGAAACGTTTGCTTAACCAAATCACAAGGTCGTTTACTGTCGAGAACCTCCGCCATGATACTAAGTGTGTTCTGCGCTCAGTTTGGTACTTATGAGTTCCTGGAAAATCACCCAGTGCATCTATAGGTAGTCTTATATTTTCTCTAGTGGCTACCAACACTGGACTTGTGATGGAAAACTCACCAAAGGTGAATAACTTTCCTTACTGCTACATGAACACAAAAGTTGATGTTTTATGCGACGAATTTTTCAGGTTCGCAAAGTTAGTTAAAGACCCGCGTCTTACCAACAAACACTGTTGTTTTCAGATTGTTGAAACTAATCACATAGCCACAACACACTGTGGTAAATAAACCTTTGAGATCTAACTGTACACAGGCGAAATCGAGTTTTGTTTTGTTTCCAAATGTTCAGAAATATTTCCGGTAGTGCTGACAAGCTCTGAGCCATGAGTATTTGTCATTTCCGATGTTTGAATATTCGCTGTTGCCTACATCCCTCTAGGTAAAAAACTCTTAAGCTTTTGAAAGTTTGTTCGGAACGGTATGGGAAGCTTCAGTACTCCATCACACAGCTTTATTATGAAATTTTCCGAGGGAATGTACTGCAAATGACCGCGAACTTAGGTCAACTACAGTGTATATGTTGAATATATGTTGCCACATGTGACTGATTTCCTGAATGCTAAATATGACGCTTTGTACCTAGTACTAGAGGGAAATCGAACATACGGTTGAAGTGAATCTAGAATCATTCGGCTTTGCTTCAGTTCTTTCCTTTGATAGAACGTTTGGCTCAGATGTCAGCCCATTTTCCTTGAATATTTTGACCAAAGTGCACGTATTCTTTTTGAGACTACCTCCATCTCGTGCTCAGTTGATTTGCCTCGCAGTTACTTGCTAGATGTGTAATTCTTGATTTGATCAAACTCAGTGTGTTATCCTCTTTTGAATTTTCAGTTATATCTGTTTCTGACGCATCTACCTCTGAACACCTTTTGTAGAACTTCACAACTAGATGAATGTCTTGATTCATTTCATCACGTGTTCAGTGGAATGTGTAGATCAAATACGCGCTACCTATCAAACCGAAACAAATCTATATACAGAAGTTCGGCAGTATGCATGCGTTTGTACTACTTCTAGGGACGTTTAAATGATTCGAGAAAGTGGACATTTGTGCTCCTATTGGTTATGTGTATCTAACATTTCTGTTTCGGGAGTAATCCACAAAGAGATTTTTATCCAGATAAACTTTTGTCACACACAATGAATTTCACGTGTTACTGTAGCGGAGGTCTTGTCAGTTAAACTTGGTGCTCATTAGTGAAACATACACAGATTTGTTACTGACGACAGTGAAAGAAGATATGATAGGGTGAGGTTTTGACTACAAATATGTTTAGCAGTACTGGATTGCTTACTTGAAACTAATCATTTTGGTTAGTCCCCACGTAATTGTGATGATTAATGTCCCGGGTGAAAGAGTGTGTCGGTCCCGTGTGACTATAAACGTTTGCAACAGATTCATTCACCACAGACGCTTGCATAATTTGGTGCTTCGCTAATACTTGATGCATGAACTGCTCAACTTATCCGATTTTTATCGTATTAGGCATCGATCAAAAAGAATTCATCAGCTGTAGTCACAAACACTAACATATCGGTACTGCTTGCAACCAAACTGGTCAGTAGTCTACCGCATCACTTGAAAGCTGGCATAAAAACGAAGTGCCGCTACGGCCGATTTCTGACATGTGTAACTCGCTGTATCATGCAACGGCAAAATGGCTAGCCGAACTGCTACAGCCGGTCAGGAAGAAACTAGCGATTCAAAGTCTTAGAGATTCTTTTTAATTTGTCGAAACGGTGAAACAACTGAGTGCAAAAGGAATGCGTTTATTCTCGCCTGACGCCACTTCTCTCTTCACCAATATCCCACTAAGTGAGACAATCGAGTTTCTAGGTTGGTATACAGAGAGCGATGGCATAAACGTGAGGATACCAGTAGATGAGCTAAAGCAGCTTTTGTAGCACTGCACCTACAACGTTCAATTCAGGTTTCCGGGCAAGCTATAACGCCAAAAGGACGGAGTAGCAATGGGGTCACCGTTAGGTCCCTTACTAGCCGATACTTTCATGGTAAAGCTTGAAAGTAGTTCACTGGCAGACCACATTAAGTCATTGGCTCTATATAAACGTTGTGTAGATGATATTACCTGCATGACAGACAAATCTGAATGTCTCAATAAAACACTGACTCAATTCAGTTGTGCCCATAAGGGATGCCGTTTTTAGATGTGTTCATTTCATATCGTGAGGACGACACAATACAGCGTAAGGTATATCGCAAGGTAACCTGGACAGGACAGCATACAAATTTTAATAGCTTCGTACCTTTGAGACAAAAGAAGAACCTAATCCGATGTTTGCTAGATAGGGCCGTGAGAATTTGCTCAGATGACACCATAGAGGAAGAAAAACAGTTTATATTTGACACACTCCTTGAAAATGGCTGCCCAGAACAATTTATTTGTAAGCGGATGATAGTTAGCACAAAAGTAGATGTGCAGCAAACTGTAGACAAAAAACTTGTCTATATTAATTTGCCTTTCAAAGGCGATAGCAATGTTGAAAATATAACCAGGAAACTTAGAGTAACACTTAACAAAACCTTTTTCGCGACTCAATTACGTATTCGGTTTACATCCATACCAGTTTTGCGTCCACAGCTGTACATGCCTGTACATGCTGCCTCTTTTTGTGTTTACCGTTTCGTTTGTTCCTGTGGAACAAACTACATATGTCACACAATGAAGCGACTATCTGAACACATGCGGGAGCATCATCCGACGTGGCTAGCTCGAGGATCGATAAAGGTTTGCTCATCAGCGGTCGCTACCCATTTGGTGAAATCGAATCATCTGATCAACCCAGCCGATTCGTTCAAGCCATTGCAGAAGCCGTCGCAGTCCGCTTACTTTCGCCCCCTTTATGCTTACAAAAACGTCTGGTCAAAACACTGAACCTTCCGTGGCCCTGTATCGATAGCCCGGATCGATCTGTTACATAGGAGTAACGATTTTCCGAAAACGTTTGCAACCCAATTCACTGGTGCTACATAACTAGATTTCACGAGTTTGACTAACTGAACATTAATGATCACCATCCCTCACCCTACTGACATACTACCCCCAGCGAACCCATATAAATGTTTTTTAAGCCTGATGTTGAATCACTGATTTCAGGCTTGTTTGCTACGCGTTTTTTCTCATGAAGAAACTGGGCATTATCACTGTACTCATGCATTGCCTTGTCACGTTGGCTTGATAACTGACTTGTTGGGGTGCCGTATCTACCTCAAACGCTCAGTAATGCCTCCTTACACAGGCCCTCTACCTTAATACCTGATTCTTGACCATCCTTCCGGCGCTTGACCAAACGACAGCTACGTTCGCGTTCAGCCTAACACCCACCACGATATAAGAAATGTTAAACAGTATAAATCCGTACACAGCATGCTGCTTTGTCTAAGTGTCAGTCAGAAATGTCGTGTTGTAAGAATTCTTCAATAGTGACGAATAGAGGCATCACGTCTAGAGTACTATAGTTACCTAGCGTTGAACTCAATACTCCCTGTTCTCCAGGTAATCGTGTACAACATTTGCAAAAATCGTTTAAAGGGCTCTTTGTTTATAACACAGTTAGCGTGTTCTCAGAAAACCTGTTAGGGTCCAACGTCCAAGCATTTAAACCTGGAATGCGAATAGCGACATGTACCCATTCTGATTTTTTGGCATATCATTTGGTGAGATGGTGTCCGATGTCGAATTGGTAATAAATTATTCAGATGCCTGAGCATTTCAAGGCTATGTTTGAAGTCTAAACGCTCATTGACTTAATTTTGTTTTTGACTGTCAAGTTTCGATGAGTTAACCTAAGTACGGGGTTTGTACTCTTCCACGTATTATAATGCAAATTGAATTAGTCGTTTTAACTGCACTAGCGCAGGCGAACTGTGCTCAGACCCTTTACTGTTTCCCCTTCACTCAATGTGAACTTTGCTCATGTTTGAGCGTTACCTTCTCATTCAGACAGACTTTCCGAAAAGAAACACTAGGCTTGAAACTCGCTACCACTAGAGCTCTTCACTATTGCATACCCTTATTATGGCCGGACTCTGTTGACAGCAAAACTCGAGTAAAGTGCTTCTTTTTGGCAGAGGCCGGCTGGAAAGTCTATCTGAACGCGAAGGCTGTGATCAGATGTGAGTGAGTTTCATCTTGAAATCAAGGAGACCCCCCAACTACTCACCAGTTCTCTTTTTGTCTGGTTGATCAGAAAGATATTTGTCAGTAGGACTTCTACACTCACTCGTAATCACAATGATTCACAAACAAATCAGTCACTGTAAGCATAGAAGACGACAGACTACTGACTGAATAGCCATTAAATTTAACCTAAAAATATTCATATATGGGACTTCTGACACTGACCTTCGGCGATTCACCAGCCGACATTCACTCAGGTTTACTGACCTGAAGTGATCAGACCGAAATCCTGGCGATTCAACTAACCTGGCTTCTCGAGGTGTTGTGTATACTATGACGATGTTGCGTCAGTTTTAATGTGACTTCACTAGAGTTTATCCACCAGAGCCAAGTCCAGCTGTCGGTATCCCATGTCTAACCAACGCCTTTAGAAAACACCTTGTCTTCATGCTAGTAATTTGTATTTCACTGTTTTCAAGGGCACGGCATAAACACCGTACTGTATAGTGGCAGTGCTTATCTGAACGGCCTGTTTATGAAACATTGTAGATTAATTGTCTAGAAAACCATCAACTTGACCTTTGTTCTTTCCTCAACTTTCCAGTGTGTTCAAATCACCACCATTAGTTTATCAGGTCATCTCATTCCCGACAAGGTTTGTAACTGCATGATCTCACATTAGCGTCTATTATCATGTCTCCGTTCTCCTGTAAAATGTGCTGACTCCACACCTGCGTTCCTAGTGCCGGCGATATTCATGTGGTCTACCAATTAGATATTTTGATGACTGTAACCATATCTATACTTCCAGTGACTTAAAACTAAATGCCTGTTTATATTCGTTTACTTGTCCACTTGACGTGGTCAAAGTTGTCATTGTTTACTTGAAAATTCAGCTGTCTATCGCGTTCGGTCCCTTGTTGCTACCATGGTATCGACGCCAGACTGTTGGGGGCTTGGTACCATTGATTTGAAGTGATGTTTGCCGTAGTACTACAGTTCACTTCAGAGACTTTCTTATTGGTCATCTCTCGGCTGAAATTACACATGACTCAAACATGCGAACCGTATTCGTTTACATCATTGAACGTGATTTGATCAGTGTGGTTGTTCTTGTTCGACGACACCTGTAGTTATGCTGTTTGTTGTAGTATACAAAGTTAAGCAATGCAATGAGTTACCAGAATGGTCACACACAGTTGGGTTCATAAATACCTGGTTTTGACACCACAAGTGTCTAGTTTGCTCAGCATAATGCGGCAGAGGCGAATCGGTCACAGGTGTCAGTATGTGCATAGTTGTTATCAGGTTATCAGTCACCCGATGCCTACTCGGTCCGTTATAGCCTAGATTCATACAAGTGCGTATCCATGCACTGCAATAGGTTAACATTAAAAATGTTGTATGGATGATGTTTCCAGTTGGTTTTTATACATCGTTCAAGCGAACTAATTCTTAGTTTCATTGCTTCGGTGAATGTTTTCTCTGGTGAACTGCAACGTGACAGTCCATTGCCAAAGTTATCAGCTGCGTTAATTACAAAAAGCTTACCCTTGCCATTGTCACTCTGTAAGATGGGCCTGTTGCTTAAATGACTTCATTTAAATTACAATAAATTATATATATATACGCCGCTTTGATCTACACTTTAATTTTAGGTCAGTCTACAACAACACAGCTATTCATAGACGAACAGTCCTTAAATAAATCCAACCCGAAAATTTGTTCCAGAATCACCTTCTGTTTTCAGCCACACAATGAGTCACCTTATGTGCTTAGCTACCATATATCCGGATATCAACAGGAGCCACCGAGACAAATGCTTAAAGTGGTCAAGCCATGGAAGACGTCATAACAGACATCTCTAATATACCTATTCAAGAAAATGTTTATCCATAAAAGGTACACTGCTTACTAGTAGAGTCACTCCCGTGAAGTTTGACTGGCACAACATAGGTAACCTTGTGAACGTCAAGGTACTGGCCTTGAGCCAAATGTACGTTCCAATTAACTGCGGTGAATTAAAAACAAATGAACATATATTTAACATGATAAACACTACATGCAGTAACAGGGCGGTCACAGTGAATGGGAAGAGAACAGGGGTTGTTTACTAGAAGGCTGGGAAAATGTAAGGTGGAAGAAAAACTGCACGGTTGCAGAAAAAGCTTTGCACCACATGACCACTAGCTTTTGTCCTACGACTTAACAAGTAGCACACTTCTGACCTCATTCAGACAGCCGGGAACGGACTAATGGAGCAGTCTCAGGTGTCACATATCCCTTGTGTACATCAATTCTTGATAGACAGTCTCAGAGTGCAGATCTGTCAACTGAAACAAAGACTCTTTTGTTACCCAAAAAGACAACAGTTGGCAGCTTTCTATATGGACGGCGGCCTTTAAGCGTTTGTCAGAGTGCCAGGATGTGGTTTGTTTAACTATGACCAAGGTGAAACCCAGCTTGCATCTCACGGACATATTGATCGCGAGGTTTGTATAGTCTACGAAGTAAGTTAGCTGCAGACAGCTTAGGAGTAACAGAGTTCAGACTGATCGCTGTGGTTCGTACACAGTAAGTGCAAGCCAATCCTGCAATTGAGAGTGGCTTAACCAAATCTCAGTCATCGGAAACGACTTCACTGTCCCAGAGTTTCCGGGGCAGAACTGTCGGCATTTTTCCGAATGTTGGGCTCCATCTATAAAAAAACAGAGGAGTCCGTTTGGACTTGATGCCTCATGGTTTTCCAGAAGTGTGATCTGAAGTGAAACTTCTGTTCCCTTTAACAGGGGAATGTCAACACACCAATAAATAGAGGGGGCGTCCAGAAGCGTATCCAACGGCGTGGGTGGCTACGTGGATGCTACTCAAACTGTTCAGCTCGGAATTGTAACCGTCGTTGCAAATTATTGAAAAATCAACCATTGACTCCCAAAGTTGCCTCGCTTATGCATGGTTTATACTATCAGTTGCCACCGAATAAGGCAGCAAAACTCTCAGGATCTCCTAGTAACAGCGGATTGTTCTTGTTGGACAGCACGTTGTGTTAGCCAAGTCTCGTGAGCTGCTCTTAACCGTTTCCGACGTCCAAAGCAAGTAGCACTGTGAACCGATTCGTACCGGATGTCAGAGTTAGTGCTTCCAATAGCGTCTAAACGTTTAAGTGATTGTAAAAAACCCAGCAGCTGGCAGCTGAGTAAGGGATAGTATCATCTGAGACAGTACCACACTAGTGATTAAATGTCGTGCATGTACCCAGTATGAATTAAGGATGTCTGGTAAGTGATTTCCTAGAATAGGGAAAAGCGGTCATCGGTAGCTGCTCAGCGTTTACGCTCCTGAAAACTCGGACGGTTAAATTTGTTTTTCACGAAGAAGTGGCTTTCTGCCAGAGCGCAAAGCGAACGCCTTACGTACCGGCGTATGGTCGCAGTGAGTGACAGTTCTAGACAGAGCCGTATTGTTAATTTTCGTCGGTTGCGCCGACAGTCTGCGTGCACGATTTTCACTTGACAGTGGAGTCCGGTAGGTAGCACAATGAAGTCTGCAGCGCAAAATGTAATACTTCCTAGAAGCAGACCTTTATCAGCATACGTCCCCAACTAGGTCAAACTTATTAACATCAAGCCCGCCTACTTCAGCATTTAATTCTCCACCTAGTTCGGAAATGATCACGCGCGAGGTGGAGACAAAAATGACGGCTTGTTGTTACAACTCTAGTGATTGTATCTGTGCTACAATCTATGAGGACACATCCCACAACGTTAAACAGATAACACGAATGAAGATAACACGAATGAATAGTTTGGGCGTCGTGTTTAACATGTTATTGATAAACAGATTGGGAACAACACAACGTTTCGAGCAAGTTGTAATATTCTACGTTTCAACCACCTCGGGTGGCCTTCCTCAGGAGTGTTGTAATCGAAATCACCTTGGCCACCCGATGTGATTGAAACGTAGAATATTACAACTTGCTCGAAACGTTGTGTTATTCCCAATCTGTTAAACAGATAACGTTTTTGATTGGAACCGCTCGATGCTGTGACGTTAAGTATTATTCTTTCCGCCCAAAGTTGTCTGTTGCCGGGTGCCAAGTTAGCTAAAGACAATTTCACCGCCGGTTGGCCAGTGGTTTGAGCAGTGTCCTTGAACATGGGCACATTGTAGGCGCATGGTGCAACCGAGGACGGTGAATTTGTACTGTACTGGAATCCGTTAGGTGTGTTTAGGTAAGACAGCATGGATCTATGTGTAGGTTCCTAATGTATACGCATATGATGATTAGAATTGAAGTGAGTGGAATAACGACCGTAAGTACAGGAAGGACAAAACTTGACAGGGCACGGAAAAAAATAAACGTAGTTTGCTAAGGTGTACGTATGCGCATTGTAGGAAGAAATAGCGAAACATATATGCAACGAAAAAAAGAACATCAGTCGTGTTCAGCACAGAATACAGCTGACTTGTGTGCATGTTTTTGAACACTAAGGTTGGTAAACTTAAACGACGCTCGGAGGGAAATAGAGGCATGCATCGATCAATCACGGGTATGATCAGTTTACCGCACCATCATTCCGCTCAGGAATTCTCTCGTGAAGGGTGTCCTTGCTGTACGTTTAAAACTAAAACTGGGGTCAATGCATAATTGAATATTTAGGAAAGAAGGAGAAAATGAAGCACTGTTTTCTTGCGGTAGGTTGCGGTATGTGAAAGGAATCATGTGCTGACATCTCGGTCAGAAAGTTACAGTGACATAAGAAGAATTTCACTGTTGATATAACTTCTTAGATGGGGTAGGATACATCACGGTTGCCCACTCCGATGAAGTGTGTTGACATGAGGGAGCCAAACTGGAACCTTCGTTTTTAATGAGAAATAACCCACAAAATAGCGGAGGCTAGCACTGTTTGCAGTCTGGTTCATCCATCCATCAGTTTGAGTTTATCCACTGCGGACGCCCAGCTCACCCTGCATCGTGGTACGACGAACTCGGAATCGTATGTAAGTGATTCACAATGGAAGAAGTATCTTGTACAGAAGATCTGTCTGAACAGAGAGTACAAGACCATCAGGAATGTTGAGACGCCCGCAACTGGTTGTATGGAGCTGGGAGGAAAATATACTCATACTTCTCCGAATGGGAACCAGACAATTAGGATACCATGCACATCTTTTTGAGGTTAGAACCAAGAAACACAGTGTTGATTCATATTCATTCTTCTGGATTTGCCCACTTCTGGGGGAGACCACACGTCACACTGATGAGGAGCCAAACCAGCGATGCGCTTCCCGTGAGCTCATGTGATTTTACTAGACAATCAAAGCCTGTAGAGGATGGATCAACTTACACCATGTCACATTACCGTGGAAAAGCTTATATGGCACGTTATTAGAAACTGAGATGACAGCTGTGAAAGTATGGACCTCTAATAGTACTAAGGCTTGTTGTTTGTGGTTACTTGGTCGGTTAGAGAACCTTGGTCATAACACACTTAGACCTAATCTGGAAGACCACATCTCAAGCCACAGCACGATGGTGCATCGGATGGTATTGGATTTGCTCATCTACTTAACGAGGTATCCGGCAAAGGTGAAATCGACTCAGTCAGTTGGTAGACAGTGACGAAAATAATCATTTGAGTTAGAGAAAGGTGGAAAGCCCATTGAGCAGTCATTTCACAAAGCGTTAAATGTAAATCGCAGGGATCGCCATGTGTCAAAACACTGGAACCTTCGGTGAAAGAGACAGCATACTTAGTCTATGTGAATAGATGAACTCGGTGACCGGACGTGCTGGCACACTTTTAAAACCTTATACACATGTCTGCTTACTAAACAGATAAATTGCATGATCAGTATGTGATGCATGCCTAGTAATTGTGGAATCCTTGAACAGGACCAGATACTCAAGATAATTTTGTGGTTGTCTGTAATCATTTCCCCATGCTTTTTTACTCGGTCTTCAGCTTCTTCCACAGTTTTTGCGTAAACCTGCGAACCTCCCCTGGATTTTATGTTTTATATACAACTACAGACTCACTGAAGAGCAGGTGATCTTTAGAGAGATTAACAGCATTTTTATCTCACTGCGGAAAACCAAACTGATATCTGCTTTTTAAAACCATAAGATTGTATTCCGGTTTTCGTCTTTTTTTCAATACTGCTTCCACTATTCTCATTGCAACAATAAGCAATATGAACAGGTGCCGTTTACGATACCGTTGTAATCAGAGTGTTTGACGGCTACATGTTCCAACGAGTTGGTTGTCTGTTCAACAGTTTTCATGATGCGAAAGAACCCTCAATTTTTGTCATGAAATACATAAAAACTTTTGATGTGCACGTTTATATGTGGATTCTTAATGTTTTTAAAGAAGTTGGTGGAGTGCAAACCCTATGCGACCAGCCTGAATTTGAGTCGGATCAACTCGCTGTCACTACATTTTACTAAGAATTTATGCAACAGCACTGATGTCAAGCGAAGTTGGAATTTCCAAACACAGTCTAAGGCTTCTACAATCACCTGAAATAATGTAAGAGTTGAGCTCATTAAAAATAGCCAATTCATCTTACCGCCGTCCCTAAAACTTCATCTCACAGAACGAAAGTTCCGAAGAGAAGATATGACAAGTCACTGCACTCTTACCCATGAGTGGTTTACCGTACACCCGGAAATACGCTGCCTCTTTTACCGATCCAAATACACAACTACAGCGTTTTTCTTAAGCCGATGTACTCCTTAACGAAACTGGATTCCCGGAACTACGGTGCCGTAATAGGCTGTTGTTAAAAGTGAGTAGAAACAACTGATATCGTGTCACACCGCATTGTGAACTGAAACTCGGAGTTTGCGGAAGAATGCGCTAGATAATAAGAAAGCTTAGTTGGAAAGGCAAAAGAATAGATAATATAAATTTTGGAGTAACCAATCAGAGTGAACAATGAAAATGGAATACAAGATACCATTAATTATCACAAGTTTTGTTCCCCCCTCTCCAACCACATGTACACCTTTTTACCTAATTTTGCAGCCAGTATAAAGAGTGACGTTATCATTTATTTGTGGACTTGTAGACACCAAACTGGTCGTTCATTGTTCACAGAAATTAAGCACACTTCTGGTGAGGATACGGAAATCTGAACCATTTTCTCCGTATCGAAATCAAAAACGAAGTTTGCTGAAAGTCTTTTCAAACTATATATATTCGGCCGACTAAAGACCAGCTAGCTTAATCCCATTGAACAAACGCGTACATAGAGTTAATTGTCCTAGCTCATGTATGCCAAACGTTTCTTAAGTCTCTTGATCATATCATTTTCTCTTTTCTCTGGGTCTACAGTGAACAGTTGTCTGTGATAAGCCCGCAAAAGGGCGAGCATCCGATGGAGTCTCGGGTGCTGGGGGAGAAGTATGTCAGCAGTGAAGTTGTACCCACGAGCATAGGCCAATTGTACTGTGGTTCAGACCCCAGCGGTAGTATTTTTCTTGGATTATATTACTGATCGCACTGTCACATAACCTTTAATGAACTCAGATCATTTTATCGGCCACCATTATCCACCGAATCGCATGTGATTTTCGTTAGTTAGCCTGATTCGAAACGATGACTTCGAGGTTCGCAATCTGGTGGCTAAGGGTGTTTTTGTTAGACCTGGCCATCAGTGAATACGCTTGCTACTGTCGAGATCTAAGTACCAACTAGGTTTTCATGGGCCAACCATGTTGACCACCTCACCAGTGGTCTTACGTTAGACACAACTGAGTTATCACATGTGGATGAACGGCCACGTTTGGTGGTAATTACCAATCAGGTTATCTGCTTATCTTGATAGGAGATACAGTAATTAGCCATTAAATCTAATTAATAACCCTACGATTAGGGCTACCGGAACAAGTCAAATCCTTCGATTTCATTAAACTTGATAGGCCGCACCTCGAACTACTAATGAGAAGTAACGGATCTGTTTACTTTTAAATAGAAAATCAGACATATTTGATAACAGCCGTCGCCCTCTTATGAGCTTTTCAGCCAGTCTGTTCCAGGAAGAAGCATTAGACTCTGGTATCGTTCTCATTAGGGCTGGTCAGTAGTACATATACTTGTCACAACAAGGACTGGAACATAGGCATTGTGTTGATGAGGCAGCCGTGTTGACCAGTCCGGTACTGACCGCACACTAGGCACGACTGAATTATAGTATCTGAATGCTTGTTCATTTTCGTTTATGAGTAATGATCAGGTAGCCCGATAGACTGGATGACTGACGCAATAATTGTCCTATTAATTCCATCCGACGGTCTCCGATTAAGAATTCTCGTTCCGAAACTTATAAGAATATACACAGATGACGACTCCTGACGAGACTTAAACTTGAGCCTAGTGGTTCATTTCGGAAGCGAATATTTGAGAAGTCACTGTAACTACAGCAGCTGTGCTTAGCTTCGAGTGGTGTTCACTGTATCTTAACCACTATCAGCCGACATTCGCAGGAAAATTGCAAGTGTTCGACGACTAATCGAAATGCAGAACAGGCTTATAAATCATGATTTCACTCAGAGGGGTTAGGTAGAAAAGTAGGCATGTGGAATGGTCATTATAAAAAGTTCGCTGGTGGCATGATTTTCAGAAGTTTACAGGCTCCGGGTAGTGCGGGTCATATGCACTTTGTCATATACTCAGCTGAAAGCAATGAGCTTGACTATCGCAGTGACATCGCCGGTGAGTTTGCGTCAAATAGTATATGACATGAACAGTCACCGTTCAGAAAGTTCTCCCAAAACTGACCTTATATGGATAACATATTGCTTCCGTTGATGGTCTATTCCTTAGTGATGTGTAATGTTCTAGGCGTTCGGTCATCTGATCGTGAGTACAAAGTTAATAGTAACCTGAAAACTAATCACTCAAATAACCATCGGGTTCCCGGCGAAGCTCACAACGACCGGTTAGGAGCGAATACCAATTAGTTTTTATATATGGTTTTAGCTAGCTAAGAGATTGCATGTGCCACTGTTTCCAACTAATTCGTGCGAGTCGACAGTTGTAGACCGTTGTGTTTGTTTCTTAACCACCTTGTCGCACCTTGTCGCATGTCATCAGGTTTCTACTTGGGTTTACTGTTGATGTACAAAAAAGTTTATTAACCTTTGTGAGTGGACAGTGAAAATCATCAATCACAGAAGTATTAGCACGTGCCATGTATCGAAAAAAATTTGAGAGGACACTGACCTACCATAGTTCCCGAGAGTCAGACCAATGTTAACACACAGACTCAAGGTAAAATGAAACGGAACATTTCAAGTAAGTTTTTGCCCTCAAGAAAATCTTTGTGAGTGAATGATTCACTCTTGGGAAGCCCACCTGGTTATGTTTCAGATTAGTTAGTTACATTTAAAGCTAGAAAATAACGTCTTTTAGTTCCGAGTGAATGAAAGTTTTACAACCACCAACCGACTACATGAACTTCAGTGAAGGAAGTGAAGAAGCACCGGGTAATGAGCATATCTGAGATCAAAATAATATTCACCCGAATCATTCATTACCATATTATCACGAAATAAACGATAATTTGTCCTTAACACATACAATAGACACTGAAAATATGTACTGCAGCAAATCGGTGACTAGTGTGTACAGTCGTACAATGATGGCAGCTGAAATGTTTATATAAAACCATACTATACTCGAGCTTCGATAACGTTATATATCACCAGTATTGCATATTCTTGGTCTAATGAGAAGAAAACTACACTAAAATTTAACAGCATCTAATTTATAAAGGCACATAGCAAGTATTCGGTGAACTGCTGTATCGTGGATTTGGATGCAGAACTTTTTTTTCCTTTCTGGACATGAAAACAATGAGCTCGATTACAGTTCTCCTAATGACGCAGAGTATCCACGCAGTGTCTTTCGACAAAAATCAATAGAATAGGGTTGTGTTCTCGTGAGAGCTTGTCAGTAACGTTTAAATTCGCCATAATTCTTATATGAACCCTATGTTATTCACTGTATTTTTGAGTATGACCAGATTAAGTTACACAAACACTTCGTCATATATGTTTGTAATAAACAGTTATGTTACCAGATTCCCACGAGGATTCGGTGTTCTGCAGAAAATGATTGTACTGAAGAACTAGTTTGAGTGATCGCATTGAAGATGTAACAAATTGCTTGAGAGTTGCTGCGAAAAATACAGAAATGTGCAATCAGTGTGGACAAACGCAAATGATGATCCGGTGCAGAAAGTGATAACGTACTGATAGGATTTTGTGTTTCGAGGTGTGAGAAAAACATGAAATGCCTGCTCTCTTATAGAGAACCAAATCAAGTACTAGTTGCGTGATCATTGGCAAGCGTGCCTTAGTTTATTAAGCAATTATGATAACATTGTTTTACAAGTAGCCAGTGCGCTTCCTGGTGCTTCGCAACGTATCTCTTGATAAGACGTCGTTCCTATTTTTTGTGTAGTACACTCTAACATGGCTGTGCCAGTTTGGAGTTCGTAATTTTCATTTTGTCCGACAGAAAGACTTTTGGCTTGCATACTGCTATATAAACCGTCACCGACAAGTTCCGCTCAATGACTGTAGACAAACTGGGCTTTGAAAAACTGAATGCCCTCTGCTAATCAGTTCCCTCATTTTCTTATCAAAATGTGGAGTAAGTAAGCTCCACCGAAATACCAAGTGACTGAAAGCAACGTTTTACTCGAACCCCCTTCCTTACAAATTTCAAGTAAATTATAGTCATATTGAAACGCGCTGGAAATGCAACGTACCTGAATCAAAACGCCAATGAATAGTTCCTACAAGAAAGAACCCAGTAACACCGATCAGTAAGGTTTTGAGTGTGATTTAACCTATAAATTGTGCTTGTAAACAGAGGTAACTGGATGTTCTGACTCAACGGCTGTGATGCATATCGGTAAAATTTAGGTGGGACGGATATGAAAACCAAGACATGGAAACACTACACATTCATCACTTCTGCAAAACGAGTACTTGAAGGTACTACTTACCTAATGTTATAGTCCGCAGGATATAACTTACATTAAGACGTGAATGACCTGTCACTTAGTCGCACACATTGGCACTAACCCATAAAATAAGCTTCAAAGGCACAAAGATAACTGAATACAATCTTTTTATCTCACACGTACAGTTAAGATAACACACGCGGTTTGAAAAACAGACCCTGACGTCAACGCTGGGCTGTTCATCAATCAAGCTGGCTGAAAAAAACAATAGGGCGATCAGTCAGCTAGTGCAACAAAGTGCAAGGTGATCCAGTCTTGGCGATACTTGACCAAATTTATAACAGTTTACTAGACCTTTAAATGTGCCATATTACAAATGGCATTTAGCATAACTTTTGTGTTCTAGTGGTTGAACTGTAGCGCCTTCTAAAGTTCCCTTGAAATGAGTCATTGTTTCACACTTCTGTTGGCCCTGTATTAGAAAATTCGGTCATTGACATTTACAATACACGCAGTCGGACATTGACGTATACATAGGGTGAACTGTGTGAGATTAATTAGAATGGGTTCACACCAGTAAGCTGTAAAAATCTGCTGTGTACGTTTTGTCGTATTATGTTTGGTAGGATGCAGAACGTTGAATTCGTTGAAGCCTGTATGGATTATTTATAGAAAAATGATCCCAAATTTGTCCTTATTTCCGTTTGCTGCATGCAGTGAACAGTCGTGATAAATGATTCATCATAACCGTACATATAAAGTTCGTTTTCTGTCACTTACAACCGTCACTGGTCGGCTGCTAAGACTTTATTCGTTGGCACTGTTTGAAACGCCTTCACCTCCACAGATACTCGTTGATCAGTCTCCATTTGCGAGCTTGTTAACGGTTAGTTTTTTGAACGCTTTCTCTTGCTGCATAACTGGAGTATTCGGCTGGTTCAAAACAGGAGATCGGTTTCATTGGAATTTTGTTAACGGTGTCCTAACCATTCCGATTGTTTTTCCAACGTTTACTCAATCTTGGAAGATAGTATTCTTGAAAAAACCATCCTAATAGGCGTTACTAGAATTTTTGATTAGGCTTTACTAAGTTGGCGATTCCAAATTGTTAAAAGCGATTGAACTTCTAAAGTTTGTTGCAATACGCATAGTTTCTCACCGTCACAATTTCTCTTTACATGGGCAGTTAAAGGTCCTGTTTTCGCTGTCTTCCGGGAACAGGAATTTCAACTAACTCGTCTTGCAAAAAACAGACATATCCCGCTGAAAATGTGCTCTAACCTTCCCGTATATTATAGTGAGTTTCTGTTGACCTACAAACTGCAGCCGGTTCTGAGTGAACATTGACTTTCATGCATAACATTTTTGCCATGCGACAACGTGTGCGTATTACTCCGCAGTTACATAATGAAATGTATAAACCTTGTCATCCTTTCTGTTGTATCATAAGAGGTTGGGATAACTCGAGTATAGCGAGATAAAATGTTATTTCTCTACTTTTGCTTTTTATGGATGTTTTTTCTGTGATCAAGTCTATTCCAATTCCAGAGCATCAAAGCTGAATGTTGTGAATCTATCTAGTGACCGAAATGTCCTTCCTACGATGTCCGTATGGGACTGGCTTTGAAAAGTGGGGTATAATTCAAATCACGACTAACTTTATCGGGTCGATGAACTGTCTGAACCATGTAGTACTAAAGTGCAATACTCATTGGGCTTTGTTATCAAAATTAAACCGAATGAAAAATCGATGATTTTGAAAAGCATAATCGTTACGGCCCATTCTGACGCGCAGGTTGTAAGTAAGACAGGTCGAAATGTGGGAAGTTTCAAGACGCTCCTATTTTTACCGTAGCTCGGTTGACCATATTTGGCTGATCACCTCCAAACACGTTCTGACCAATCAGATTGTGAGATCGTTCAATAAGCTGTGTCAAACTGGAGCGTAGTCTGTGAGACCAAACGCAACAATTGGCTTGTGCTCATTGCCTTTTTGCACACACACTTTTCTCGAAGCATCCAAGAAAATGTTCAGCCTGCCATGAACTAAAGTGAACTATACAGTGGTTTTATTCCAAAAGGAACATCGCCGGCATTCGGCGAAGTTGCTTTTTCCCCACCCAGGTCAAAGGGTCGTATGACACGCCAACTAAGAACCGACAATTTTACAAACGTACTAAGGAGGAGCGTAGACCCTATGAACTTTTCTAAATTCCGTTGAAAAATCTTCAGGTCACGAGCGAACATATGTGGTTTGCACAAAATATCTACATTTATCCAGCAGACTTACCGGTTTATCATGCTTTTCGAACGAACCCAACACAAACAAAACCCGAGAGTCGAGTGAACGCTCAGCACTGCCTCGCTCTGATTGTTAGCATCCTCTACAACAGTCTGTGTAATGGAGAGTATCAGAACGTCACTGTATTGAAGTTAGATCACACTGGCATTCACCTAGGAAGAACTTCAATTAGGTTAAGCAACTGGACGGGAAAAGTTGTACATAAACATCTGGCTACAGGAGGGCAGCCCAAAAATCTTAGTTAATGGACGAATGCCTGAAAGATCCAACGTCCGTCACGTAATTAAAAACGGACACACCGTCGACCTACCTAAATGCAGCCTAATTTTATTGTGTAAACATGGTTCGCATCTGCTGCAACGGGTCGAAAAATGACCAAGGAACCCGAAATTCCGGTTTTGAAAGTACTTTACAGCCGCCTTGCAGTTTCTTCGGTTCTGGTTGTTATCAAACACAGGATTTTAACCTGCGATTACTCCGGTTCCTTGTAGCAGGTGGCTTGTGTGCATTATTGTATTCCTCTGAACAACTGAACTCCAGCAGGCATCCATGCATGTAAGCATGAGTTACAATAAACTAATTGTGTCTAAACGTAACTCAAACAAAATCAGTGGAGACTTTAGAGACGCTAATTTACTAGTGTCTAATATGAAGTTAGTGGCTTAGTGGTCATTAAGTTTTGCCCCAGGAAATCGAAACCGTATTTGAAATTCTGATTGTGGTAATGAGCTACACCACTGGAGTGACCTATTAAAATGGAGTTACCGGAAAGACTGGTTGAGTGTGAATGCTGCTATGATTTTCGAATTGGAATTTAAATTTTACTTCGTTTTTTATGCTCGGTTCTCCTGTTATTCAGCTTTCTAGGTTGTATTGTAAGGAATCACCTAACTTCTGTGTGTGCCGGTTAGTAGCAACTGATTCATTATCCAACATGTTTAACACAGCCTAGTGTTCATGCCAAAACTAGTGACATGCTGTTCCAGTGCAGTGCAGAGTTCATGTGGTCCGAAAGGAGATGAACGAACACATGAACCAATTCGCATTGGGACGCCCGATCACTTCCAATTCTCAAATATTACTGGCAAAACAAGCATAATGTTAGGTGGTATCAAAGTTACTTCGAATTTTTCACGTGGTCTATCGGACAGCAAATCGATAGATGTGACCGAAAACTACCAAGCCGCTTAGTGGGGTTGTTTGAAGTAGGTTGTAAACTCTTAACGTAGGTGTAAGTATTATTCAGGGATTGTTACGTCTCTATTGGATTATTCTTCAGTCCACATGCTTGAAATAATTTCCACTGATTGAGTGTTACGTCGAGGAGAATCTTGTGGATTAGAGCCAAGTCTCAATGATTGGTGATTTCTCACTATACGGCTGCCAGACCGACAAGATTTTCCGGTGTCTATGGCGGTCACGTAAACACGTTTGTTGAAATTATTCCACAAATTCTATCACGATGCTGTCTAGCTAAAGTCTGATGTAAACAAATGTTAATTTTCATGTTTATCGAATCTCGTAAAAATCCTCAAACTTATCTATTAACTAAACTCTGGGAGCTGGCATAAATAACACACTGCGATTTTATCTGTCTGCCTGGCAAAATATGCAGTCACTAAGTACCCATATGAACATTGATAACATGCACACATTTATAAACTTGAAAACCGCCTTCGAGTTACTTGATACGACCAATTTTACTATCTTCTCCACTGCCGAGCAGTTTTTCAAGTTTGTAACAATTATGCTTTCATTGTAAAAATATCGCTTCATCACACACTTGTTGAACACTCGTCAACATGTTGTGAAGACTATTTGTCCGGTACTGTAGGTTTGTCTAAAGCATCTTGGTCTCTTCATCGTATCTCATAGTCGTTTGATTTTGGCAGCATGCGTGAAAAAAACAGGACCATTGTCTTTTGGAAGTGTGAATAGTACTTGCTTAAAGCATTGCAGAAAACCAGTGCGTGTTGCAGTTAGCTCTTCTGGGGGAAAAAGTCAAAATTCGATGTGATCGGGCTACCTTTCAGTAATAACATTCTGTATTTGACCGTGACTTTGTGGACAATCAACAGAGCAAGGAAGCTGATTAGTGTGTTTGCAATAAATATGCATGGTAGTCTGAGGCAGTTAAGAAAATTCGGATAACAATGCGAAGGCTTTGAAATAAGTATTTCGGGAGTACTCAAATCGACCGGAATTAAAATTTTCTTTACTAAAAAAATAGATGGAAGTAGCTTTCTTACCATAATGCATAGAAGTCATCAATTCAGATAAATGATTGATACTTACAATGTTTGATGAACGGAATGAGCAGCATCATAGCGATTATGACGAGATAAAGTCGAAAAGTTCGCAATGATTCTTCGTAACTTAATGCTGAGTGTAATTTCGTGTTTACTGCTTGATAGTTGAGTGGATATCTGCAGGTGTCGACGTATTGATCTACAGAAAACAAGTAATTCACCTGCGTTACACAAACCACAGTATCTAAACCTGTGTTCAGTAAAGTGTTGGACAACCAAACGTGGTGTACTCGTTCGAAAGAACGGGTCTTGCCATCTTGTTCATCAGGAAGACTCTTGTGCCATATATCGGATGCAAAAAGAACTTTTGTGTAGTTGAGCCTAACAAGGGCAGCTGGACAATAATGTGAAATAAGGTGGTTGAACATGTGTTGTTTTAAGGGGTATTTGAGCGAAATTGAAAGTGACGCAGCGCAATCTACTTGTAGTGACGGTTATTAACTTGCCTCTTTTGACTTGGGAATTGGAGACTATCGGCCGTGTATTTCTGCAAACGTTTTCAGTTAGTATTTGCTGCTGTTATCCTGATTGAGATCGGCTTGTTTACTTTAAGATAGAAGTGTCGTATGAGTTGACTGCAGGCACGCGCACGTGTGAGCAGCACGAGCCACTACGTACGGGAACTGTTTTAGGAATGTGATTTTGACCACACCAACAAGAAGATATCCCTCACCCGTCCCGTCGTTTGCAAGCACTGCTGACAACCAACCAGACTTATGAAAACGGTATGAGGCTAACCCTCGAGACTTATTCACCAGAAACGTAGACAGTCTCAGTACACCTCCGACCTACAGAAACCACTTAGGATAACGGATGAGTGTGGACTCTTGGACTCGTCTGCCCGAAATTTATGTGGTCAACATCAGAGTCCTACTCAGTTAAGCTGCCTTCGATGATTGAATACTATCTTCTGCGCAACAAAATCACTTCAGAATAACGTTATTTAAATTTTAGCACCACTTCCGTCCGGAGTTTAGCATTCAGTGGAAAACGAAACTCGTTTTTCCGCAGAATTGAAGATGGCAGAAACAAGAATAATCGGCAGTTCAAACTGTGCTTCATGATCAACATTAAAATTCATAATCCCTCCGGTTTGTGACTTTCATCAGTGTACTAATATTATAATGCAGTTGTAAATCTAAGTGAAACTCAGTAACAGACGCTTCTGTATGCGAGTTTGATATACGGTCCTCTATCTTGTTTAGCAGAGGATTTGGGAGCTTGCACATCAACTCATGCATTGTTGAAACATCTGTGTAACCAGGCCGCGACTGCTTAATGCCAAGTCCTCCGTGATACTGAAGCTGCTTCCATACTGTTACATATGTCTCACTTTTCTATCCAGTTATGCACCTACTACGATGACTGACCGATCCGATACTCGACTGTTCTCTTGTCATTATTTTCAAAACTGTTGACCTTGAGCTGCTTACAGGCAGTTTGAAAAACCTGTGATCGATATTCTACACGACAAGTGCAGTGTCTCAGGCTAGTCTCTTAGAATTCAAAACAGAAATGCATAATCCTATACTGACAGTAAAAACCCAACTCCTGGATACGAGGGTATTTTTATAAGATAGCACGAGTTTTTGACCGTAGTAGTAGAAATAGTAAACGGGTGATTCTTTTCAACACTTTCAAAACGTTTTGCCGGGACTACCGCTTTTTCGTTAAATAAACTTCCGATAACGTTTGAATCTGTACCAACTTTTTCTCACACGAGCTGGGTCTCTTCAGAACAACTGTTACTTAATGAAGACAGTGTTGACCGGATCCAACACTACTTGCCTAGCTCGGATGCATAAACACGCACACACGGAACAAGATTTGTTTAAGGTAAACATTGATCAGCGTAAAACTGATCCACAATGTTTATATCAACTGGTATACGATGGCTTCTGGAACAAACAATAAAGCACCTATCAGTGACCTATTCTTCATCACCATCAACATCCGTAGTAGGAACCCGTCAGATAAATTGTGTCGATCAATGAGTTACCGTATGTAACTGCAGTCCACTGATTCTCTAACTGACTAAATTGAATGTTGCACAATTGGCAACTGTATGGATACCAACAGAATGACCGATTTCGTTACCAACAATCTATCGTAGTTGCATCAGCGAATGCTCGCTTGTTTCATGTGTGACTTACGGATACTGCTGTCGTCAACTAGTGGTTGTATATACTCGAGACCCTCTCATCTTGCATACATTTTCAACATTTCCATCATTATTGGTAAGTTAAATATGTTATTAGTTGAATAAATGTTTTAACTCTGATGTTCGAAGTCATCCCTGACAGACTGCTTAAGGATAGCTGGTGTAACAAATGTACATGGACCAAAGTTGTTCCAGCCAACGTTTACTTTACAGTTATGATTAAAATGAAATTGTGTAAAATATTTTATCCTGCTCTGAACGAGCAATCCCGAAAGTGTTCTTGAGCAGGACGTAATTCACGTTACACCTTACCCCCCCAAACCGAAACGTTAGGTGCCTAATATGTGGTCAGAAAAATGTTGTTACGCGAGAACACAAATTTGGTGTGACGGGTCAGAGTTAAATTTGAAGTTTTATGGGGGTCACGCTGTTGTTAGCTATTCCAGGAGTCATTATGGTCGTCAGTAATTCTGTGATCCTGACGTCATACCTCAAACATCACAACGAAGTAACTCAGCAAAGAGTTAACAGTTGGCTGAATAGTATCCACCTTGCTTTGATGCTTTAGTCAGTAGCAATTAGCAGCTAATATTGGTGACTTATGTTATGGATTGCGAAGGAACATTAACGTACCAGTTTGTGTTTTGCAGTTCATGCTGTATGATCCATGACGGATATGTTTCAAGACCCATACGCTTAACTAGCACTCAGCCATGCCAGTATAATAGACTGAAGATCATTGAAAGATATGCAGGATGAAGAGCTTTGGAATCGTGGGTTTTGCAGGAGGATCTAGAATCCAAACTTTATTTTAAATTGAAAGGATAGGTCCGAAATTGGACTATGCTATACAACCACTTTCACTACCCGTGATAACAGCGTTTTATGACTGCGAGCTATAGACAGGGATTTTGAGCCAACGGATAATGTGCCGAATAAAAAAAATCATTGAAAACGTGAGGAATGGTGGCTGCAGAAACCCTCTGCTTATGAAAATTTGCCTAATTAATAGCCGTTCACTGCGGACTGTTTTAACAAGTATGCTTCAACACCTTCACTGGCAAATAACCCGATAAAGTTAGCCAGTACTTTTCTATTACTGGTGAGGTAATACCTGCTGATTACTGAACAAACAAAGTTGCTGCTAAACGATGACAATGATCGATGGTGCATTCAGGAAAACCGATTTCCTAATTCAAAGTTGCCACAGTAACAACCGTAATCTTTGCTACGGCGAATACAACGTTAGGGTCTTTTCTTGAGAGTTAGGTTAAAAATTTGTCTGGTTTGTGTTTTCTGTTAATTCTGTTTCGTAGTACTTACTTACCGGGACACAGAGCATTATGAATAGCCATAGATACCGTTCAGAAGTATGTTAGTTGAATTTTTCATAATTTGTTCAACACAAGCTATTTGTCTAAATGGACTAAAACACCTACAATTTACAAAGCAAAATAATATTATGAAAATATATACAGAGCTTTGTTGCCCAACTATGGTTTTAATTTTTCCTCAGACTGGTGTAAATGGCGTTTAACTCTTCGAAGTCCTCAAAATACCGTCTAAGTACGAACCAAAGCATGCAGTTCTAGCTCACCGTTGGAATGTGCGAAACACATTAATTCTTCCACGAATTGGGGAAGTTAAAAGAACCAACGATACTACTGTGATTCTAACACCTTTTTTGACTTCTCCACGTTGAAAAGTTTTATACTAACTACTCTGGATGATTATATACATATGTAAATTACGAATCGGCTGAGAAAGCACAGATACGAAAACTTAGGTGATGACACGTTTTTTCTTACTGCTACGTTTCAAAATTAGTTGTCGTGAGGTGTTTATTTCAGTGAGGTCGTTGAATTATGACTGAATAAGTTAAGTTTTCTTTTTTTTGTGTAAAAATTTGCGAACTGGAAATCACAAGCCAAGTGACGGCAAAAGCTTTGAAGCAAAGCGATTGAACTTCATTTTTATTCAATACATTTTACCACTCTGATAGGTGAATACAGAGCAGTGGTTGGTTGTCATCTTTTCTGAAATAGTGTGCTCCGTTGAAATGGCTGGGAAAAAAGACCAAAGTTCTGGAACTGTTAACAAATCAACGTGCACTATGTAATTTTACAGTGGTATGCTGAATTTAGTTAGTGGAACAGTGCCACCACGTTTGGAATATAGGGAATTGTTGCATTGCCAAATTCTACGGTGTATTTATTCAAATGCAGATAAGCACATGATATACGGGAAACAACGATAAATTCCTTTGTAGGTATGCATATGACGAACTGAAATTTTACCGTACATCTATGCAGAAAATAGATTTAATGCTTTGTAGTTAAATGTAGCCCACTGGAATATCGCTTTCGTATGGGTCCGCCTTAGGAAATACTTCAAATTTTAGAAGCAGCTGTGGGCCACCAGATAACGAAAAACCGTCTGAATGCAGTGAATTGAAAAGGCTGGAGTACGCACGTTAGCATATTACATATTTGACTTCAACTCGTCAGCAACTTACCCTCAAGCAAACGAAATGAACAGCAGACTAAAGAACGTTACTGTAGTATGCTGCTACGGTCAAACCTGGATTAAAGAGTACCGGGATTCTTGTTTGCAACTGTACGCTTGAAGCCACTTCTATTGGGTTCATTTGGCACCATTCTCAGGCGATGTTGCATGAGGATTAAACGAGGGGTCTGCATTCCTCACCTCAAACCTTCTGTGCTAGTTATACTAGTGTCTTTTTGTCCGATAATTATCTTACGGTCACCTGATTATTCATTTTTATGGATTCATTTTTACCTGATATTCACTGTGCTATCGAAGGAATAGCCTAAGTCTATGTATAGATCTCGAAATATGTTGATCAGTGCAATACATCTGACGTCTTCATCGATTATTCTATCCCAGACGGTATAATAAAGGCATATATTGGCCAGCACAGCTGTACAATAGTCCGACATTTCCCGAGTGAATCATAAGCCCTAGGGTACAGATTCTACACAAGGAATTCGGGCTATAATTTCATGTCACTCATCGCAAGAACGCGTGCAATAGACCTTTTACAGTGCCCAGTTGAAATTGCTGATGATGCTTTAATTGAAGAACGGCAACCTAACTGCTGTACGTACACTGCACCGTTCAAGAGATATGATAAGTTAGTTGAAAGTAGTATGGCACATTCTGTTTTCATCGAAAATTGAGGTTGTTAGGCTCCTGATAGGCTACAAGCTACAGGACGTTTTCGTCCGTTGCGTTAGGGCCTTGCAGAAAAGTTCAGCCTACTGTCCATAACAAGAGTTTCATACTATATGTACTTTACTTAAGTGTGTGACACGGGTGTGTTGCTTCTAGCGTGGTGATATTAGGTGATGGCTAGCACTAGCATTGAAGGCTGGCCAGAGGAATGTCATTAGACTGTAAATCAGATAATCGAAAAGTATCGCTAAGAAATCCACAGAGGTTCAATAGACCGCCGGGATGACTTCAGTGAGGGTGAATTTGTTTTACGTTCACAAGAACGGCCGAGAGTTTCACTGCGAGACCTCATCAGTTAGTGTGTGTTGCATGTTCTCCTTATACAAACAGTGAATCTAATTTATTGAAGAGGCGCTAAAATACTAGTAGGTGACTTTCTACTTCTTTTAATGTAGATAGCACTACAGTCACAATTCAGCCGTTACATATCAACCAACAAGCTGTCTGTCCAATTAATTTGAACAAATCGGTATTAATTTGTCAAACAGACAAAACAAAAGGTGTGATGATCTTTCCAAATTTTTCCTTATCGATGCAGAAGTACTTCGTTTTATGCAGTGATGCGTAATTAAAACCACACAGTATTATTTGTTAAGCAATATGTACACAAAATGGCAGTCCCACCTCAAGTCGGAATTTGAAAGTGACTTGCACTGAGCAAGAGTACCAAGTTCTAAAACGTTTCACGTCAGTCAGCGGTTATTGTGTTTTGTTGGTCAAGGACCGAAGTACAGTCTTGTTAAGGAGACGTGCCGCCTGTTGGCTACACCAAAAGCAAAACCAAACTACACTATTTCGTTACTGAAAGACAGCCAGAGGAAGCCTAAAAAAGCTTCACGATTTAATGGAGTTTGAATGATGTTCAACTCGGTACAAACGCTTTTTATAAAAGGCATGAAATTCAGGTACACCTGATTAGAAAGTTACATCTTGACTTTACATTGTTAATGGATGGACGATCTGTGCGAACTACAGTTGACTGATTACTTAACTGCTTCACACAGTAAGTTAATTCAGCGGTGAGGCTTTTTGACGTTAAACAGACCTATGGTGGTCGTGGCGGAGAACTGAACTTCATTCTTCCTTTCATGAGGAAACTATATTAACCAGTACGCCATTGAACTCTAATTAGCGAGATTGAATCACCATAATCAGACAATCAACCGAAGTCATTGGTAAATAACGCACAGATTGTTCGAACGTCTCAAAAAATGACATAGGAACCATCCTTTAAACTCCGTTAGATGGCCCCAAAAGTTGATATTTCCAAGTTGGAATTACAGAATTTTCTGGCCACAATTTTGGCTCCGACGAATTAAACAGGATACAACGACCGAGATTTAAATCCCAATCGTCGCATGGATATAAACCAGTGATGCGTTTTAACAGGAACAAAATCTTGAATACTTTACGCCAGTATTGTTTGACGAACTGTCATACGCTTGTGAGTTTATATATCATTTTCAATGAATGGTTCCACCGAGCAAAGAAAATAAGGTCACTGCTGTATGTACGTCTTTATTTTGGTTAAACTGTTAGTTGTTAAATAT
Organism: Paragonimus westermani; assembly: GCA_008508345.1. Lineage (NCBI taxonomy): Eukaryota > Metazoa > Platyhelminthes > Trematoda > Plagiorchiida > Troglotrematidae > Paragonimus > Paragonimus westermani. The sequence goes on along the minus strand of QNGE01000514.1, from coordinate 108,625 downwards.
AAAAGATTAGTCAAAGTTACTCCGTTCACTCTTTAACTATGTAGTATTATGGACCTGTTCACAACTTTGTATACAAGTTTCCTTAGTCAATAAAATTTTCTATCGCGCTAAGCCGGATATACGTGTCCGATAAAAGTCGAAGAAAGTGATGTTTGCTATCCATCCAGTTTTATTCACATGCAGCTACCTTCCCCGTTTTAAAACCAAACGTCAATAGGTAGTAAATATGTAGTCTATTGAAAAAACACTACTGAGTTAAGGAATGAAAAACAATGTTACATACATGGTGTCGTTCACGGCATCAATGGAAGTGAAATCCCACCGGTTTCCCTAACCTCTATTAATTGTAGTGTTTTGGTGTAAATAAGCTGAGGATTCTAGACACATTTCCAGAAACGACGACTTGTGTCAATAAATGGATGTTGAAGAAGGCTCGAAATTACTAGTCAGGAAATATTCCACTGCATTAGGAATCGACAGTTGTCGTAAAACAGCATCTTTACGTTCACAAGCAAACCAAAGACACATAAACAGTGCGCAGTTTCCGTATGAAATCTTTTACAACCCACTGCGTAGCAGGCCAAGTCACCGTGGTCTGGCCTCACTGTCTAAAAAATGTTTCATAATAGCTTCCTTACATATAATGAGCACCCAGTCACTGTGCCTCAGAAGACGATATAAATAGCTTTGTGCTCCGGAAAATAAAGGTAACCTATATGTATATTCTTTCACTGCTTACAAAATGTTATATAATCGTTAGTTTGCAACTGACTGTCAACGCTCTACAACTGAGTTACCGTGTCCATTTAGGTGAACAACCTCATTAAAAATTTAAGGTGTCAAAGTTATTTCATCGAGTAGTTGTTCAATATTTGAAAAACTAAACATTCTAAATCCAGAGCGACTGCCTGTTCAACTTAAAAACAGTTTGATTTTCAACTTCGTTTGTGAATCAATGATAGACATATTGTAATGGAGTATTTGTCACTGTTTTTGATGCCATAAATTCCAGCAGTTTTCATTTTTCAAAATCTAAGAAAGTAACTTTTAGTTTCATTCTGTCATAACGTAACGTATAGAACAGCAGTGTAGTTAGAACGGTGACTCGCACAAAACTTATTACACAATGCGAAAAAAATGTTGAACTAATGCACGTGCTCTCATTGTGGTGGTCGACGGTCGTAATATTATCCGAGGGACGAGTAAATTTACAGTTTATTCTGTGTGAATGTATCAACTTTGATATTCGTTGTTTCGAGCCATGAAAATTCAAGAGGTCATACGGTAATTGCAAAAAACATAAATAGCCGTCGAGCTTTATCACACCTCATGGAAACACTTACCAGTGGATGCATGCTGGTTCGATAAAAAAGCATGTCACCTACAAAACACCAAAATGTGAAATGCTATACAAACTGTTGTTTTTCGCTGCTTTGTTGAACGTTCCTCCATGAAAGGTTTAGTTTAACTTCCACTTTTCGTGATGCCATTCATTATGGTCTTTGTGACAGGTTTCTTATATCCAAGACTGAATAAGGACATAATGTGCGGTGAACAACGGTTTCCTTGTTCGCTGTTTTTCTGTGTAAAACAATGCTGTAGGTCAATTCGGCCAAACCATTAATAGATTTCTTCTTGAAGGCCGTTTTATAAATAGACGAAATCAATGCTTGCCACCCGGGCAGATGATTAGCAATCCTGAAATTTAATATTTCTTTATATACATATTGTTCGTTGCTATGAATGTACCTAATTGTCCCAGTGTGTGGTATTATCCTGTGGGTCACGCTTTTTATAGATCCAAGCACTTATTACGAAACACTTTAATGTAGTATGTTTCTGACGAGCTATCCCAGCATGCCAAAATTATCAACAAGTTTATCTAAAGATTTATTCACCTATCGAACTTGCAAACGCGAGGTGGCACGTTAATTTGTATCACCAATGGATCAATAACTTTGAGTGCATTAATAGTTCAAATATATTGGGTACAAAAGTTGCTTCAACTCAATTCTGAGACAACCACATCGGTATCAGTAGTGCATGTCCATGCGATTGCCTGGACATGAAATTCGAACAGTTATCATGAGGCAATCTCGATGAACACTGGGTTGTTTTTTATACATGCTGCTTGCAGGACTTACAATATATATGCATCACAGCCTTATTAAAAAGAACCAGCACATGTGGTCAAAAAGATGCATATTATGCATTTAAATACGTTCTATAACCTTTTTGACTTTTCTGACAAAAGTTTATTCCGTTGAGTACCTTTAAGTGGGGCGGTAAAAGCGCTGAATAATCAAAAGCCATGATGACCGAAAATATTTGGCTCCTTATGTAAGATTGAACTTCTCAGTCAAAAATATCTCAGTATATCCTTGGTTTGTTTGAGCGCTGGGTGCGATGGCAGGTCACAACGAAAAAATATTTTTTAACACATTGCAACAGATCGGTAACGATCGAACACTGTAACAAATGTGCTGATTAAAATTCGGTCCTAATAACATGTACATACCGGCTGTTTTAGTCGCAGCGTGCAACAAACGCAGCCATAATATGATTAAAAAAGACAGTAAATATCACGGATGCTATGTATGTTGACATTGTCACGCAATTAATTTAATCACCTTGTTCCAGCAGCAAGTATCAGCTAGTACACCTACAGAACCCAGGAGAATTCGTATCTTGCTTTAAGCTTTGATCAGACAGATAGAACAGATGTACTTGTTCCTCCTTACCACTAACTCGGGTGTATTCATGGTACTTGAACAAGTTTACGATGGTAATTATTGTTATTGAAAGCACATCGTAATAAAAGCTTCAGAGGTTTCAGCAGTTTGAGTACCGAAGGTGGCAAAATACACATTTTGAACGATCATATTCCGCTTGAGTATAGTCATCTGCAAAAGTGCATAGGAAGTCTGGTCCAGATGGGTTGATCTGTGGTCCTTAATTCACATCAACATAAACGAAAAGACTTTTGCACGGGCTTCACTTTGACATGCATATGTGTCGTGGAGACGTTCACAATGGGGCGCTGGTCGTGATTTATTTGATATCTAGTCAATAGTTTGTTTTTAAAGGGTAAAGCTACTCAACAGCTTAGCATAAGTAATGCGCTATACATAGCCATTTCTCTTTGTCAAATCATGGAAAGAAATCTTTCCTCATCGGTAGAAACTTTTAGTGTGCCGGCCTCAACTGAAAATTGTTCTCGGTTCTAGGTGGTCATCACAGAACAGCGGAGGCAAGTCCTCAAAATTTAGCTCCATAATCACGAAACCAGTTGGCTGAGGATGATGCCATCTTGCCTCCGTATATTACTTATAAAGGTTTGGTCTTTTAAATTACTTTCATCACCTGGAATATTTCTACCTTACTGTGTGAGATCTCTCGCGATAATAAATAAGCTACGAACAGTGAATTTCGTTATTTTTAGATGGAATAATTAGTAACACGGCTGAACCAACCCGTTGTACACACTTCAAGTCATCATGCAAATATGAGCATTGTAGGTTCAAAACCGTTTAGTTGATCCACGTTCCTTGATGATTACTTCCAAGCCCAATCAGTCACCTCCACGCTAAGGTTATTCAGGCGCATGAAACAGTCTAGGCGAACTTTAAGTAGGGTTCAGTTTGGCTGTAGTCGAAACTATTGTAAATTAATCCACCAGATCTTCTGCCAGTGCCATTATGAAATCCAGTGTCAAATATACGAAGCCGAATGCCAGTGGGTCCAACTGACCTAGTAACAACTGATGATCAGTGTACCAGTTTGAACTCTTATTTAGGTACTCCATACATAGTAGTAGTCCCTGATCGTAGTCTAGAATCAGTCATCTCTATGTGTCAAGCCGTTGGCACTCTGAACTTCTCAGTCGTCACTACTCTTTACTAATTACTTTGAACCAAGATTGGCGTACGTCTGGTTGCTTAGAAAGATGACTATCACAAACAAAAGCCGTATTTGCTAAGTGTACGGCAAACAGCGCAAAGCGATTCAGGAAGCTTAAATATCTGGTTTGTGATACTTGTTGAACCAAAACAATGGTGACCATGTAACCTCGCTAGCTATCTCCCATTGTGAACAGTTTCTTCGGAAGGCTTCTCACCCCCGGGTGTCTTTTATAGTAAACCGTTCTAACGTGCAGTCTTTTTCATTAGCTAACAGTTCCTTGCGTTTTTGTCAAACAAATACCCTAAAGATATTCGTGCTATTAGTATTCATATGGTGACGGCGAACAAGCCATATGGAATTTTGTTTATCAGATAGACCACACGGTGTTAGCACTGATATTAACGTGCCCTCAAGATTTAGCCAGGGAATCCAAGGTACATGCCTAGGCAGTCTGGAAACCTCGTTGGATATCCCCACTTAACAAGAAGTTTACAAACTGTTCAAGCTGTGCTGTAGATGCCCCCGTAAACCTAACCAACATACTATGACAGCAAAATGGGTCAATCATAAAGGGCAAAATATTAGGTCAGTACGAGGTTTGTTCAGAAAAGATGGCGCTTCAAAGTGTGAGTGATCTTGATGTAACCGGGACTAGGATGAACAGCAGAAATGACATGTCAGTTTACAATGATAGAATAAAATCCACATTGGCAGCTTCACATTAGACAGAATCGAAGCTGTCCACTATTTTGCATGTATTACATTCTGAGATGCACCTGACTGAACAGACCTTACACGGCCGATTATACCCTTATTTATGGTTAACAGAGTGAAATGTGAGCTGGATTCGAGCGTTCCATCGTGGCTTCATCAACAAGTTCTTATTCATCAAACCTTCAGCCAAAATATTTCACGGCAAAACAAGTAATGTGTATTGCAACTCACAAACAAATCAACCTAAATACTCTCGAAACTGACAACGCTCATCAGCTGAATGGTCTAGTCGGAAACTAATTTTGAGAACGACAGAGTTCACTATTTACTCATTAGACCAGCGTTCATAACATCAGAACAAGTTTACAGCGTGTGTGCAGTACCTCTGTGTCTCAGTGACGGTAGACACTACAGGACGATGTTTTCAGCTGGAGCTGGTTTAACCACGAAGTCATTGCAAAAAGCCGGCAATATTGTGGACAAAAATTCCACAGTAGCTCTGGAGCGAGTTCTAGACATCGATTAACAAGTGAAACCGAACAGCCATCACAAATGTAACTATCACAGCACTGTTTATGCTATCGGAACCGCACCCACAAAATCTGCAAACTTCAGGGAGTTGTAGGTTGAATGCATTCCCAAGGACCCAGACGGATGCATCCAAGCTGACAGTATGGGCTCCAGCTGCCAACGCGACGTTTTCCTGACCTTGAACGTTTCCATCTTTCCTTGTATACCTGCCATTTTGGCCACTATTTCCAATCAAACTTTTTCTTATTGGCATGTGTAGTTACTTCCGCAACTGGGACAATAAAGGCAGGCAGGGTTAGAAAAATAATTACTTTACACACGTCTTCGAAAAATGCTGTAGTTTATGACAGCAACGCCAGATCAGTCGCACCACACATCTTTCATCCAAACCGTTGTAAGCCCGTGGTATGTGATCACCACTTTTGTAAAGGAGATCCTTGAGTGAAGCTGCTTCCTTGGTCAGTTAGCGATAAATTCTGTGATGAACTGGTGATTTGAGAAACAGATTGGTTAGTGACGTTTTTCGCAGCTTGTTCGGGACATCTTCCAGCGTTATACATTTCATGGTATTTTTTTCTATACGCTAACCGTATATAATAAAATTATTCCACAGCTGGGCGACCGTCAACCTCCGCTGATACACGGTGAACGACGTGATCTACCACAGTGTCCGGATAGATCCCAATGCCTGTTAGAATAGAATATACTTTACAGAATAATGGCAGTACAACACCAAATTAAACCACTTCGTAAGCCACTTGGACGCATCTTTTAGAGTAGTAATCTCTGGAAGTACAGGTACAACCTTATTCAAGCAGCTTTCCTCTATATGTTTTCTCACTAACTAAGCGTGATCAAATTATTACTGACTGCATCACTCTCACTTCCATTGAAGTCGAAGTGAAAGATTTCCCAAAGTTTGTATAATGGTTGTTTTCAAAGCCATTTTTAAAACAGTCATTTCACTTGGATACTGGTGAAAAGTGATAGCTGCGGACCGAGTATTTGCTCAAAACTGGCTTTAGTTTGTATGTTATTCCGCATTTTTTGTATGCTGTTATAGAGAAGATACCACGAAACGTGTATTCTCATTATCTGATTCCGTTCACAGAGAAAACCAGTTGATGTGAACATTTCCTTTTGTGAATGTGAGTGAACCCAAGCGAATGCGTGCCAACCGCACCATTTTCCAACCTCTTTTAAAGAACCATTCCTCAATTTTCACAGCAGGACTGCGGAAGTGCACTCAGCGGTTGAGTTGAAACAAGCAACTTCAACAGTGGTCAAATTTACGAAATCAGGACAACGTTTAGTAGACAAAAATGAGAGAGAAACACTACAAGGTGGAACTATTCGGCTCAACCGATAGCATACTTGTAATCAGTCAGCAAGTAGTGCTACCGAACACAGTTATAGTAATCCTAGATAAAAGTGTGATAACCGTCGAATGACGATTGGAAATTCACTGTCTAAGATTGCAGAAAAGAATTAGCATTTTTGTTGGAGTTGCGTTAGATTTGTCTGCGCATATTGTGGCTATGCCCACAAAGCCCAAATGTCACCCAGTGTTTAGGCAGACGCTATTGAGAATTTCTGTGTAAGTTTTTCTACCACCCAGAACTGCGTTCCACGTCAGCACAAAAACATCATAAAAAAACTGTCACCAGAATATGATTCCTAGGAAGGGAATTACAGACGGTTACCCATAAGCCACATAAAGTGTATTGGAGCATACAGAAAGCTCCTCTCTAGAAAGGCTAGTAGCTTAACCAATTGTTCCAATCTGGAACAGGTATTTTTTAGATGTGCTATTCTCAACGCACTTAGCAATCAATTAGAGGACTCGGTCATTAGCATTTCATGCTCGACTCAATGGCTATGGGTGAATTGAGTAAAATATGTAAAACTCTGTTCTGACTGCACTTGTGCCAAAGCCATTTGATTTTACAGCCTTCCTGTTCATCCCCATAACTCATTCTTACTGATCACCCAACAAGTGTCTGTAGGCAAGCCATATAATATATACCAGCGTACTGTCTCAGTGTATATCAACATTTGTCTGTAACGTGTTGGAAGCTGCATGTCAGAGCTTTCTTTTTCTATCACTATGACTGCACCCCTTTCAGTCATTATTCCTCAAATAGTGCTTTACGTTCCACTCCATATAAAGATTATAGTATATTCGGTCCATTTCTTTACTCCAAAGACCAGTGAACCCCTTAAAAGTTTCACAAACTGACAGGTAAATATGTGAACATGTTTCATACCATTACCTTCATCTACCCCATATAATGTTGTGTAAAATGTTAACTCATAGCAAACAAAATGACACGGTTTTTCTTAAAGTGAATGATCTTTTAAAAGTACTTCGGTGTAATCGTACTTGTCCGCGTACTTCAAAAGAAACAGTTAGTGGTATTCATTTCACTGTGAGTTAAACTTAGCCGTTGTATCCACAGATATAAAAACAGCTATTTGGCTTCACACAAAGAATCTGGAGAAAGTTTATGAAATCATTAAACAAAAACTGGCAAGTTATAGTTAATAATCCATACAAATTATATGACAATTTCTTATTGGTTTCAAAGGGACTTCCCACATAGGCGGATAGAATTCAGCGGAACGGTGTAAGTAAGGTTTCAGCCGCCTTCAGCGTTTGAAGCGTTGGTATAAGTTAACCGGATAAACTGCAATTATTACCACCGGCTTCTTTTAGTTCACTTCACCAATAAAAACAAAATATTTGTTGGGGAATGTCAACGTTACTTTCATTGTTCCGTGGCGAACGCAAAATACCAGAATATGTGGAATAAGCCAATGACAATAACAAGAGAAATAGACAGTGTTTGGGTCTACATAAAACAAGGACTGTCATCAATTCCAGGGCAGACAAACGGCAGGAGTCTATAGTTTACGCATACCTAAGGCCGGACAGCAAGTATTGATTAACATAGCCTCAGAGAGTATACGCACTTTGGGATTCCGGTTGCGCAGTAATACGTGAAATGAGTTAGTGGGGTCAAAAACGTGACCTGCTTTTTAATTATGTTTTTACGATTACTGAGGTTGGATTTCGGCTTACTCTTTCCATTGCCACTGCCTGTTGCGTTAACACGTGCACCTACCACGTACGCATATGTTCGACAGTTCTTTGTGGCAGGTATCGCTCTCTTCTCTCGAAATAAACGTCAACCCAACTACAAGTGAACTAATTGGTTACATGTGAGATGGAACATTTCGGCTGGTCACGATTATGAACAAACTAAACAACTCCTAGTTGAGAGTAGCAACCGCAGTTCGGCCGCATGTTACGAACGAGTTAGAGCGGACTGTAATTCTCGACATACGACAGTTGTTCTATGGTTACCCTTGAAAGACGGGTTTAGAAAGACTTGCGTTTTAGGAAATGTACACAGTACAGTCTTGAACGGTTATTTCCACTTACGTTTATAAATCATTTTCCGTGAAGGTAACTCACACGAAATCCAACTTGAAGCTTTCTAGTAGCAGTTGTTAGCCTTCTGCTGATAGTGATTGTTCCTAGCTTATAACAAGAAAATATTGCTAAAAGTGGGGGTAGCTTTATAATTTAATTGTAAAGCTTATGGTTATGACAGCGAGCAAAAACTGGCCATAGGATAGCATCTGCATGCTTTCCAAGTACAGTACTTGATTGTGTTATTGAACATGATATTCTGACAGACATAACAGACATAACCATAAGCTTCATGAACACCAGAAACTAATTGCAATCAACTTCTGTATAAGTGACACCTTTGGTACGCTGTAATTCATGTTCGTATACTTTAATCTTATGTGATATCACACTGATAATTCACATTTCAACACGTGTTAGAAGATACTACCCACACTGTTAGTGATGAATAAAAAATGGGCGCTTCTGGCTTCACAATATTTGTCACATTAAACCGGCTCATCTTCCCTGTAGGCAGTAATCTTTCATAAGTTTCAATCTGCTTCTATTCAAACCACTAGACTGAGTTCATCCAAGTCAATTAATTACAGATATGCCGGCAGTCAATTTTGAAAATTCGATCTTAATCAACTCGGCTCGTCGTGCAGTGTGCGTGGATCAGAACATAAGTGTTCAGCACAAGAACACCAGCTTTTCACATGGTATGTACTAAGTTGATTAACACAAATAGTTACTACACTGACAAAAATATTGATAATATGCTGGGGCCAGTTTACTTTAATTGATACATAAATGAGGTCTACGCAAAGAGTATAATGAAATAGATGAGGTAAATTCTGAATCAAATTCTTAGGTGGTGTAGATACTTGAACATAATGGAATGCATTTCATGAAGGCTGTGAAATTGACGACGGTACTTTGAGATGTAACGGGGACCTTACCTCATAAGACTGATTGCTTATTTTAAAAACGTAAAATATTTGTGACCGTGGGTTTTGGCGTACTGACCACTTGACTTTAGAAACGTTGGTTTTTTGAATGCTGATAGGTCGTGTTTCCATCACGATTACATTTCGTTACACTTCGTCGTACTTTTATCCAGAGCTCCAGATCTTCATGATTCACTTAAAACTTACTTACTCTATATAACTTAATATTTATTCATGAAAGACTCTTGACGTTTAGGAATATTTTCATCGGTGTAACAAAGTATCCAAATAATCCGATTTATAAACTTACGAAATATTTGTCGTCTAACCCTATAAGAATCAACATCTCCGTTAAGTTTTACTCATGTTAGAGCCTTAAAAATGTTCATGGTTATGGGCAAACAACTACGATACCTAGACTCAGAAACTTTGTACAGTTGAGAACATTCTATACAAACTGAATGAGAAGAATTTAGCAAATCGTATTTTCTGAGTAAATAGAACACCACCTCATCAGCAATAGACGGAGAACTGTGGACTTACACACACATAGTTCACATCATCACGAATGCAGCAACCATCAGCGTTGGACCAATGACAGTCAGTGACAATCTGCGGGTTTGCTGTTTTCGACCTCGGTGGAGTTACAAGCTGTAATTTTAGTAAACATTCTGCTTACACCTCCACTTGACGCATTTTAATCCGAGTCGCCATCTTTGATAATCTAGTGTTTCTCGTGTCTATTCAGACCAGAGCTCCCAACATGCATATGTAAGCTCCAGTAAAGCAAAATAATACGGGCCGGTGACCATTTCTGTCCGAATTGGCCAACCGTGTGCTTTCATCTGACTGCTAGCACGGCAACGGAGATCGTAATAACAGCTCGAAAAGGAGTAAAGAGGCCAGACCTTGACAACACACATTTGGGGATGGAGCATGTAAGACAATTCTTAGGCAAACCAAACTGCCACGCCTCTACTTTTAAACCTGCCAGAATGCCCCTATAACTGCTAAACTGCTTAAATGAATGAACACCAAACGCATTCATTTCGCAAAATCAAACACTATTGTGTTCGAATTGATTGATGCACTGGCAGTATAAAGCTCATCGGTAGACAAGAAACGAAATGAGTGATGTTACCGCTTTTGGTCCATTTTTGGAATAGCAAGGAGAGCTTAATAAAAATTTCACCCACTAGCATAAGAGCGGCGTAATATGACTGCTTTCAATCAAAGGCAATTTGCGTTAAAACGTCTTCAGCCTATTTGACAAAGTAGGTTCTTGTGTTGTTGAAAGTGATGACCCGAATTAACCAAGTGAAGTAAATCAATGGCTCTCTTCAACCAGCATTGCAAATTCATAAGGTTTTGATAACCCCAAAAGTTCATCAGAATCGGAGGGTAGTTTAGTTAATGGTCAGTTTATCGTTAACCATAACCGACCAAGGTTTATAACCATCTGCATGAAGATGAGTAAATGGCTAATTTTCACTGACTATTCTAAATCCTATTTCTATGGCAACGATATGAGTGAATGCATCTCCATTGTGCTTCAGCGCACATTGAAAAAAGGTAGTTGACCACCTAACCCTGTCTCCAGTGCGGAGTAGAAAATGGGCTATGTGGCGTTGCCTGTGAGAAGCATGTTCGCTAGATCTACGTACAAGTTCATTAAACGGACGTTACCGTTTTAGTATACCACCTCGGCACCTTAGGAAGTTTGGTTTAACCGAAAATGCTGTAAAGGTGTTTGCTATTCGTCGGATCGTAATAACATCGTCTTTCTACAAATAAAAATTCCTTTGAATCTGAAAATATGGTCAGTGTGTGTGTTTTCGGACTTTCTAAGTAGTACGGGGTTTATCTTCTGAGATGCGTCTCTGCCAGTTTGAAATAGAATTTACCAAGTTGAGTTATAATTCCGTATTTTTAATAACTTTTGCAGTCAACTCTAATCCTCGATTCGTTTGTCTGAGTTAAATATGGAACGTTACAAAACGGTTTTCCTGACATACTCAATCAGAACCTACCGCAGATTATTGACGGAAATCATCATGACGACAATGGACAAAGTTACTGTTCTTGACTACCATGAATTCATCCGGTTTAGATATGGAAAAACACGCGTAGCAAACCTGTTTGTCTACGCAGCGTCATCATCAGACTGATTACAACACATGTATAAGGGTTCATTGAGGGTGGCAAACGATATCCCACTGGGGTTAAGGGTACTAATCAACAATGTCAAATTAGTTGCATTCATGAGGTCTGGCTACACTATATCAGCCACATGGTGTTTATACGTGTCAGGGCCATCAGCATGCATACGTAATAGACTTAGTCGTAGTACGGATGCATGACCGGGGAAAGTCCACTGTCTCTAATGAATATAAATGTAAGCGAACTGCAATGGCATCTGTAATTGATGTCTTCCTATCCGGTGTCCCCTGGTGTGTGTGTGTGTGCGTATAATTAGATGAAATTGTTGAATGATCAGGCATATCCTCGCGTTTCATTCTTTTCATTTAAATCGACATATTTCCGCAAACAGGGTGGAGATAGAACAAACTGAGTCGTTCTGTCCACCGTCTTTTAAGTTATCGTCGGAGGCATTTGCGTGACTTACGCTTATACTCAGGCTGCTTCGTATCGCAAAAGAGCAATTGTCCCCAGTGCTTATTATCCGCGATTTGAGTGGATAACCAGCCTGTGGCAGGAAACGGATATAAGCATTGAACGCATACTGTCACCAACATTAAAACGCTGTCACTATTTACTTGCACTGGCCGAATATCCACTTACGCGAATAAATGCACCGAAGGTTTGCTTGATTCACTTCCAATAGTTAGTTTTCCCTCACAGACCCATCACTGAACCTCATCCGTTCATCCAGCACGGTTCGTCCCTATCTGCATAGGGAGTTGTCCACTATGACTCAACTCCATCTGAACCGCTGAAACACAAAATGGCACCCGAAATTTGGATGAAAGACAGCGTGTGTGGATAGCTAAGCCCGAGATGGACGTCACGCAGTACACAGACAGTAGGTGTCTTTCATACGTGAACTAAGTTTTAATATGATGGAATACCACAAACACTAATAACGGGTAGCTGTTAATCGCATGAACGGTCCGAGGTACGTTACTGACGTTAACTCGGTAGCCTGCAGTCACGAGGTATTTTCTAAATTGCAAAACTGGATGGCAGTTCGGTTTTTATCGTTTTCAAAGTGAAGCTTTAAACTGCCAGCCGTTCAACCCATTTCGCAGTAGACTGTGTTGCTCGATAAAGCAGTTGCCCACCATTCTGAAATCAGCCGGAAACCCTCATCTAGGATGACATATACATGATGTGTACAACATCCTTCCTCATTTATAAACCTGAAAAACGAAGTTAAAAGACCGGTTTTGAAAGGCGGTAGTACCGTTCCATATGTTTTTATCAATTGCTACACACAACAGCGATAAAAGCCAAAAATCTGTCAGGCTAATCAAGTTCATATATCGAGTCAATGTATACACTTGTCTGTCGTTGGAAAAGACCATAGCAAACGAAGGTCCCAGGTCAACAGCCTTTGCTCACAGAGGACTGGCTCGTTACGTGTGACATGCAACGCCTCGGGTGACTAAAGGATGACAGTTGTAAGATATCTGCACCAAATTTAGTACGAATGAAGTTGAATAGTTTGGGCGTCGTGTTCAACATGTTATAGATAAACAGATCGGGAANTGAAACGTAGAGTATTACAACTTGCTCATAATGTTGTGTTATTCCCAATCTGTTTATCAAAAGATGACAGGTTTTCGATGACGCATCACCACACGGAAAGCGTTCGCCGGACCGACCACATAACCGGTCTTCAACAGGTGTCTGGGGATCGAGGAAGTCGGCTTGCGCTCTTTAGTGGAGTTACATCGGGACACACCAAACATCAAGTCCTCGATATATTTGGCAACGTGTTACTTCACCATAAGGCCCAGGGATGGATCAGTTCTGGCAATATAAACGTTGTCACAGCTACAGGTGATCTGGTAAATACAGTGTGGTGCGGACAGCTCTTGCATGCGCGTCTTAGTGTAAGGAAGTGTGAGTGACTGGTCCGACTGAGAAAGCGCAATGTACAGACAAGGTGTTTTGATTTGGATTAACAGTGCACTTCATCTGGGAAGGAGGGTGTTGAGGTTAGTGTTGTTATGTAGACGTAAATAGGTGTGGCTCAGTAGTAAGCATATTATAATGTATAGCTAAGTCACCTGATGAGCATGTTACTGATGCCATCAGCTTCAGAAGAGAACCGCGGCAAAACTCTCATTTTAGGTGCACTAAACGGTACTTCAACTGCGATAAGAGGCTTTAGAATACGTCTCGGTAGAACTATCAAGAAGGTCACTACCTTTGAAGGTGTTGGGTTGCAACGTCCACGCTGACTCCAGTTTATTTAGAGTACATGATGGAATTGATCTGTGGGACAATTTTCGTACAACAAACTTTGTGTAAATCCGAAGCAAACTCACAAAATGCAGATACTGACGGGTTTGCGTGTACCGATACTAAACGGGTCTCCACACCGCGCCTTCGGAGCGACGGAAAATCCGGAAGTATTATGCAAACATTTTGCTTATTTTCAAATGTGTATCTGGTATTCCAGTGAAGCCGACTGAATTAGAATGTACATAGGCTTGTCCTTTTTCGTTTTACGAAGTCTTATCTGTACGGTGGTTATACGGTACAATGCCATACACGTATTTCCAGACTAAGACTGTCGTTTTGAAAGCTTGAGTATTTCTTGGGGTAAAGCAGTCCTAATTGGTCAAGCTTCATGGGAGTACTTTTTGCGGTGTGAATGAAACACATCCACAAAACCTTCTGCCAGACACTGTAAGTTGTTCGTAATTCTGAGCAAACTGCTTGTCACTGGTAGTAAATTTGATATTGTATTGCACAACCAGGCTGCTTAATTTCATCTCCTTGATTAAATCGACAGAAGTGTTTCAGATGCAAACTTCTATTCATTACAACACACGCCCCACTATAATAAGAGGTGAAGGAGTTTACAGGCCTTTCCCTTCAAAACTGTTCAATAGCTATCTAGATGTTATCTCAGTGTGGTTTGGATCTAAAGAAGAAACTGGAAAAAGATAACTAATCGAGACTCATGGTGCAACGCAGTGAACACTTTATTCGGCTGGTGTTTCTCTGAACAAAACCTGTAATATCACTGGATGTGTAACAGCAGTGAAAATAATTGAGTCAGCTGGAAGCATATTACATTATTAGTCAGTAAAATCCAACGACGAGTTGTTTGTAGGTCAATCGTAGCACACGGTTGACAACTGCTTGCTATCGTTTAGAACCAGTTTAATTAATCGCGTTAAACACATCCATATCCACAGCTATTCACTAATGAAGCTTTGGTATGTGTTATCACTTAAAAGTGAGACAACATTTAGGGTCACCACAGTCAGTTTAGGGTTACCCTACCACATAAAGTGTCACATCACTGACGATTTTGCATCACACATATATAATTCACCGCACCCCTGAAACCCTAATCTTAAGAAACCGAACGTATCCTTCTTGACAAACAGGACTAATGGAGTCCTGAATCCCTCATTCAACCGAGTAAAGTGAGATGTTGCCAAATGGTGTAACTGTCTTTCTTCAGTTGAAAAATGCGAGAAACCGGTCAGCCCTCCAGCTGGTTTACTACGTCCAGCTAGTGTGCACATTATGCAGAATACTTGTGTGTATTGATGAAATAGATTGCCTCAGGTGAACGATTCCGAAATAAAATCGCGGCAACTAATTTTTTCGCATAAATCATTATCACCGTAATAAAAATTATCAGGATCAAACACGTAAAACCTAACGTAAAACCATGCTAGAAAGACTAGAAATCTGACTGACTACCTCACCAGTAGAACATTGTTAATTTCTTGTGTTGTTACCATAGATCAGCAACCGAAAGTATGTATTAAGTGATAAACAGAAACTAATTTCTGGTCGCTTCATAACGTGGAACGTAATCATACGAAAACTAAGGGATTGTGTTGACACAATGAAAGTAGAAGCTCCACTAATTAACTTTCGATTCAAGAATGGTATCAAAACAGACAGGTAACCTTCCGTTACATCGGGACTTCAATTCACACACTAACAGCGGTCACGCTACAAAGCAAGTTAGCCATACGCCTCTACTAGTTTTGAGACTGAAAGACAAATATTTGTCTTTGACCAATATACGCTTGTGTGTTTATTCTCTTATTGTCCGGGCGAATAAAAAATATCATTCAACGCCCTACGAAATTGCTTGTGTCAGTCGACCGGACTCGTTGCCTCAGGGTTTTAATCTTGGACTTTAGGGTTCTAGTCAACCACACCAGAATGATCAGACGATGTTTGTTATCCACAGGTTAGTCGCTTACTGTTCGGACTCACAATCCAGCAACTTGTTCACATAAGATACGTGTGTCTAACCTTGTCTTTATCCTGGTCATAGGTCAAACCGACAGCTTGCATTCCTACCCACAATCAGAAACATAATTGAGAGATGGTAAGAAATTTTGGTTGACAACATCCGAAATTAACTAAAAAGTGCCAGCAGCTTTCTTATTCCCGAAGATGAGGTCTAACGTGAGCAAAGCTCAGCGCTGACTGTTTTCGAGTCAGAGGCTGTCAGATGAGTCAAGTGGTTTCCGTGTTTTTGAACTAAAAGAAAGTCATTATCCCAGAGTCCCCGATTGAAAGTGACGGTAAATATGTCTTATCATGTGGTGATCAGGCATTCTGGATAAAACTTGCAGGTAAATGTGGTCAAACGTTTACGCATAAGTGTTTGGTTCAATGATCAACAAGGCTAGCTCCTGATATTGTAGTCGAAGTCGAAATACCAAGCATGAGGAGAAAATCTATTACTCTTAAGCTCTAACAACAATGACTGTGGTCTAATACAGGTTTTTTTGATGGTGTTGACTATGAAGTCTACGGGAATGTGAGAGATGTGACCAAGTGTGAATACTGTTCAAATTATATATTAACCACAAGTGTGTGACGTAACAGTGTGCGCTACTCTAAGTCATCAACATATGTAACCCTTCATTTAAGTGGGTGTATCGTAGACGTTAAAAAGTTTGTGGTGGTTTGTGTTGATAATCCTATAAGATCCTGGTAAATTCCGATTACGTTCTTCACCTACTGACCCAACAGCAAACTCTCTTCACAGTGTTACGACGTAAGTCAATGGGGATTTTAGAGAGATGTTTTGTTTTTAACAAGTTAATCACAGGTCTTATTGATTGTACTGAAATCACCACCTTGACAAACAAAGTCCTTCTTCATTTGTGCTTAATCGTTTACCAATGATTGTGTCAACAAGTATACTGTTGAAACATTTTCAGTGTGAACATCAGGCATCCTTATAAGGGAGAAGGTTATGATAAATTAACTTAGACAGATGACCCTCTGTCCATCAGTTTATTTACAACCAAACTGAAACGTGGGCATAATTAATATCACCATAACGTGTGAATTTACAAGTTAGTTTGCCGGCTTCACTGAACTTTGTATAGTCACGTAATTGGTGGGTGTGACATGAGCCCACTATCGGTCATCCCACGCTCGTGTTGTGCAGACTAATTATCAGTCCGAGTAACGTGATCACATTGGGTCGAGTCAGATGACAATTTTTCTCTGCCTGTGGGTGTGGATAACGGCTTAGTGACACGAACAATTCACTTGGTTGCATAACTGCCTCTTGCTGTTGCGTGCTCAGTATGGGTACGTCACACTGGCCGATAACCTCGGACTTTTGCTTGTCGAGAGCTGATTGAAATGCTTAGATTGTTGGAATCGCCTAGAGGAAAACAGTTTAGTCAAGTGAATGCAAAATCTGCTGCCACATGTAAATGTTATTCCTCAATCGACAATTTGTCGGTAGTTGACTAAACGTCATAGTCAGTTGGCGTTTTTCAGTCTTATAGATTATTGTTTCGGATAACTATCATTCATGTGGCTTTCCTAGACGTCAGCAAAGACCAAAGAAACAACTCTGAGATCACCAGTAGAAAGTTCAACCAGTTTTCATGGGTCATTCTCAATCAGTGTTGATTTGCCATCTACTTGCTTCCGTATGCCAATGGTGCACACGTTTTACAATGAAAAATCGTAACAGTCCAGCATGCCGAATGGTTCGATAAGTCATTTGCTTAAACAGAGTGCACATCGGATTGAACTATATCACGGTGTTTTTTATTCCTTGTAAAAAACAGTCATTTCTGTTAGACATGTAGGTATGTTTAATGTAAGAACAATTTGTCACGTGTGCGTCAAAAATAATTGAATGTGTCATTGTCTAACAATACACACGTGGCGCGATAAGTTTGCAAAAATACTGAACAAATAAGACAAAATTTAGTTGAAATATTTCCAGCAAACTTGGATAGCGTCATCTAATTAATCTCAGTCACAGTTACATTTGTTCACAGTATAAAAATTGTAAGCTTTGTTGCATAATAAGGGAGTAAATGGAATTTTTATTAACTACTCACACTCTGGAGCATCACCAGTTAGCCGCCTAGCATAATTACACAATATGAAAACATTTTGCTTTGCCAAATTCCGCCGGTAACCCAATCAATCCGTGAGCAAAGGATAAATTGGTTGATGTGACCTGAACGCCATTCACAACTGCTCTCATCTTTAATGTTGCCATTAAAGTATGGTGCAACTCTTCCTAGAAACGAGCATTTTGTTTGCAGTTTGTTCCTTCTGGAGCTGTGAAAGCTATATAAGTTACTGAAGAGCTTTAGAAAGAGGCAAACTTGAAATCCAAAGGGAAAACTGTAACGTTTATGAGTCTGCAAAAGCTGCGCTTACTTGTAACCGATGTCCAAATCGCAGTGCACTGCTGTTAAACACTGCTTGCCCCGGTTTGGGTGTCCCGATGTTAGTTCATTATAGCCAAGTTAGTGCTATCTGGTGTAAGCTCATCGGTCATTAGATTAAGACATTTAGGATGAAACGCGCTGATGCAATTTAATCAACTTACTGATGAGGATGAATTATTTTGTTCATTATTCGTTACATTTAAGGTAACCCACTCCCTCTTGTTGGAATAATCTCGTCTTGATTACAGCAGACCACTTTTGTCAAAGCCAATATTCAGTCAATATTTCCACTCTTCACTATCCTGAGAGTTTACCTAACAGTCTGATATCCACTCAGAACAGTGACTGGTGTAGGCATGAGTGTGTAGTTTGATGGTTACTGAAAAATCCCCTTCCGAAAGTGATCACTAGCAACATTGTTCGGATCCCTTGCTTTCAACCAATAATGTTTTCATAAGATTAATAGGGTCTGTTTAAGCACGCAAGAGTCTGCTGTTTTCCCCGTAACTTGCACCAGCCGAGTGTGTCGACCTCCTAAGTCTTGATATAATCGAACACTATTTGAATATTACCATCATCTATCTAGCTACCTAACAAACAGAAGGGAACTAGGCTGGTCTTATTACAGCTTCTTTGAACGTCTGCCTCATCTGCACGGGGAGCCTGTCGTGGTTATACTTTACAGTTCCTCCTATTTACACCACATGAACACTTTTTTCAATGTTCAATTGGACTGTAGGCGAAGTTGTGTTGAATTAAAAATGGACAATATATTGAAGCAGGGACGGAACGGGCTGAGCTTAAATTCACTCATTTCACTAGCAGTTAGCATACAGAGACACCATGTTAAACTTCAAATACTTAAGGGTTTAATCATATCAATTCCTGCTGAAAGAATACACGTTGAACCTAGCCAACAATTTCGACGTTGGCAGTTCCTTCACTTATGCAATCAATTTAGCTACTTTAAATCCTAATGAGTGCTAATTTCAAGAAGTCCGATGTGGTTCGTTCAAGCTCATAGACCAAGGTGAATCTGTTGAAACTGGAAGCTCCTAAGAAGCAGGTACAATTTGTGCTAATCTCCAGTTTCTTCCTATGTGATTCAGGCTAACTGTTCAAGGCGATTTCAAAACTCTGATAAATCAACTTAAGTTTGGCTTAGTTACTCGTAGGTATGGGCCTCCGTCGTCACTGGCATCTGGAACAGGTGGATAATATGACCCTTCATCAATCAGAAACTTTCAGATTTGTGATAAAAAGATCTTAAAATAAGTGGGCCCCTTTTGTCTTCAGCTTGGAGTTAGACGGCAATCTGAATGCGTTAGATTGCAGAGCCTGATCACATTGAATCGTCTTATTTGTTTTCTGTAAATGTTCCGTCACTTGTTGCTCAGCTTTTACACGCCCGCCTGTTGTGTGCTTCACTTCTTGTTGTAGGCATTCACGGAAGTGAATATAGAATTTTTCTAGCTAAAAGTGCGTTACCTGCACCACTCGGCAAAATCCTTGCAGAGTTAGCGGAAGTGTTTTTAATCAATTTTATATCATACAAACATTTGGAGCGTCACTCACTATATATACGAATTCACTGACTTTGCGGCTGTTTAGTAAATGAACACTGATGAAAACACCAAAATAAAGACCGGAGTAAACCAAAGAACTATTACGTTTGAGTAAAGCATGAGTTTTTCTATTTATGGCAGACTGACGGCAGACACACGCTCAAATAAACAACGTATTTTCCCCTACCTTTAGCCCCAGATTCAAGTCAGAAGACCACTAGGAAAAGTCACTTTATAGCGTGATAAGAAAGCCAATGTCAGAAAACAAAATACTCGCAAAATGACCTACAAATATTCTACAAGTAGATTTTCGAAAAAATTATCCGAGACAGTATTCACTATCACTCAGTAGCAAATGGACGAGGTAAAGTAAGTGTTAAACTGAATGTTTCACGAGTTGTTGTTGTTTGTTTTGAATGACTGACATTGTTCTGCTTAAAAAACAGATTTTTTAGTAGGAAAATTGATGTTCTTTGGTAAGTATATTTTTCAAATTAGAGGGCATGGTTTCTGGCCTAAGAAAATTGTGAGAACAAACGTACTTGTAACTAAACCACCAGTAGTGCACTCAGTACAGTACTGGAGCGTACTGTCTGAAAGTATAAAGTAACTATTTATATTCACAAGTCTACCCAGTAAAATTTTCCATTTAAATGAAAAGCAAAGCCTTGTGGCAACGTCAGTATCAAAAATCAGCCGTAAAAACTTAATGCTTAGTGAAGTACAGAATATGGGATTTTAGGGAGTTGATGGAATTTCTGAAAATGAATATTAACAACTACGGGTATAAAATGCATTACGTTGCATAAGATGAAGTGCAAATTGAAATGCAGACAAACGGACACGGTATCTTTCCGCGGTAATTATGAATTAGCACCAAATTGTAACGCCTGATACGTTTGTTTGTGACCTAATGTCGAGAGCAACTTTATGGTATCCGTTTGCATAACAAAGAATTATATACAACTCATCTACGGCCCAAGAACTCTCTTACCCTACATAAACTAGTCAACACTCCATTTGTGTGGAAGGCAGACGAAACTCTGGTTCTCTGTTGAGTCCGGCCATAATTAAACACACATCAGGCGTGACCGGAAGTATATAGCACTCCTTACTTACTTATAACTGAGGACTGACGGCATATCAAACCAAAACAGAAGCTAAAACTGTGTTCACCCAAATTACTGACTGTCGAAGGACCGACCGCCTTGCATTGGAAGATTGGATAATTACAGTATTGTTCCACTCCTCTGCTGTCCAGCCAGAATCCACAGGAATGCAATCACAGTCTGTCCTCTGAGTTCGTGCTGGATCATCCGTGTGGATTTCAAGCAACGTTTTGCCAGGGAAGTCACTTATTACTTTCGTCACTCAGTTGGTTACTGATGTAAGTGTCTTTATTCAGAGGATTGTTAAGTTCAGACTGATGTAGGTTTCGGGAATCCATGAGTGACAGGTTCGGATGAACTTTTCAATAAACAACAAAAGCCGATATCAGACAGGACAGGTTAACTTGGTAGAATAAGAAAAAATGATCTGGTAATCGGAAAATGTGTATACAGTGGAGAAATTACAAAATTATCTGTTTCCCATCAAACGTCACGTTTAAAAAAGGTACCCTGCAACAAATTGATCATGTTCTGCACACTCCATTTCACGCAAATATTGCATAGCCACCAGACGAACACTTTTTTTTGCCAAGTACGGCTATTCTCCAGTTGGGAGGTGACCACACTGTTTATCGATCAGTACATGCGTGCCGTGCCTTTACTGACCCATTCCATAGCTTGTCATTTATGCGTCATTTTGAACACATGCTACTTCCCTGATTATCAAATCTGCCTGGTTTCAATCGGTAATTACAAAATTACGGTTTGCAGCAAATTTGACCCTAAATCTTCCGTAGATGACAAGTTTTGCCAGTTGTTTGAGGAACGCATTTTCAATTGTGCAGTAAATCTTTCGAAGCACTGTTTTTGTTGTCAAATAAAAAAATGTTTTTCAATCTGCAGATTCCTCGATGCTACGGTACATTTAACATAGCTGACTGTTTTTGTTAGTGCGTGCCTTGGTTCAGATAATGGTATACCTTTGCTGAGGGAAAATGCTCTGGGTCCATTAGGTTCGTTTTCTTCGGTTGTGTGCACCGCTGTCTCGCTTTTTATCACGGATTATTGGTACAGTCAAATTCGAGCGTATCCTGTTGGGAAAACGTTGTATTTGCTCACCGAACATGAATTAAAGGCTGCCAATAATCCATCGCAAAAGACTGTTGTCGGCAAAGATTTCCGTACGGAATATTCTGAAAGTTATTTCATCCCATTGGCAAATTGTTTCACATGAGTTTGACTAGTGGCAAAGGTCGTGAAGTAACGCGAAAGTACATCATTCTGTCGACCAGAAGCTTTCAAGTAATCATTTTGTGTTTGCACACTCATGTTTTCTTTGACTTGCATACTCCCAGTATACGAGTTTGGAACGCAATTTTTCGTAGTCTGTCTGTGCAGTTGGCATAAGATTATTATAAAATTGATTCGCCTTAGTATAAAGTTTTGCCAACGGGAGATATTTAAGATCCTTCACCATGTCACTAGTTGATGACATATTTCTTAACTAGTTCAAGATGGTAGTGTATACGTGGATGTGATTTTTCTCCGGCCGAGCTTCAGAAGAGACTGACCAATAGCTGAGACCTGTTCCCTTAGAACCACTCAAACTGGTCCTTCCGCATTGGATGCAAGTAGGTACAAAAGTCATTAGAACAGGGGTGGAAAACAGGCGTGCTGCAGCAAACCTGTTTCCATAAAGTATGTTGAATGTGTGCAGTCATTCTTCGGAGAATAGACGTTTACAAAATGGACGAGTTCTAGAGTTGACGATTGGTTTCCCGGCCGCTGATCAAGGAAGGAACAGAATTCATTGAAAAGGAGAACGAAAAACAATTCGCCATCTAACAAAATGTTTACCTTTGCTTCTTAACTGGCAATTTCTAAACATTTGGTCTCTTGATAGTGTGAACATTGGATAGCATCTCAGTCTCACAATTAGATGAATGACGGTGGAAAGATTATAATTAAAGCATTCAGGAGAATACAACCGCCGGCAAAATTGCTACAATTACATGTGTCCGAACTCACAAAAATTTCGTCCACTTGTTTAAACACACCTTCTTCCATTTACAAAAACAAAATGCCACATTATCACTGTCCGTTAGTCGCGAAGCTCAGTACACTTGTTTCCTCAAATTCACGGTTAATATAATGAACATCTGAATCGAAATTTCTCAGTAACTTACAGCAGGTGGTGAGCCTCATGTGTGTTTGCACGTAATTATGAGATTAATACACAGAAGGAAATCACCACATCTGTCGTTGAACATATTATTCTGTCAACAAAAAGAATATACAAGGAAGAACAAATGTGCACTTGAAAGTGAAGGACTGCAATGTGCTGGCAAACAAAAATCTGACAGAGAAATTCTCTAGTTGTTTACCTATCCGCGATGAGACGTTTAGTTGATAGCCGCTCAATGTGTTTATCTGTTTCACAGTTCTATCTACGAATTGTCTGTCAACACTTAGGGAAACTTACTGGTTAATTCCCTTAGAAAAAACCTGTGTAGGTGGTTTTATACAGAAGTGCAGAATGTACTCAAGCGTACGGAGTTTTACCTTGGATTGCATTACGAGTTACCTGGGAGACAGGGAATGTAAATCTGTAGGCCTCAACGTCCGAATAGTGGCCCTGAGTTGCTCGCTGCAAGAAAGTAGATTCTTTCTGCGCCATTTGCTGAGACAAATAAACCTCATTTAACCCAGCAAAACGTTTCTGGTAGTGTGTCGAGTTATGAGTTTCTCGATCATATTCGTGATAAGTTCATGGAACATACTTGAACACTGTTCTATAATTGCACTGTCAATGGCACGCTGGATCCAAGTAACTAGCCATTCAGTTTACTAGGCATTGAGAGGCTTACCGAAAAGATAATTTCGATGGAATCCTAACTAGATAGGTTCTGACCGAAATTTGTGTGTAACAGAGTTCTTCCAAAATATGCACCACTAAAAACTTTCCGATGGAAAATATGCCGCTCATTCCAAATTTGATAGTTATCAATGTTCTGGAGGCCATTCATAACAGACCATTTATAGATGCACGTGGTCGTGGGCAAAAGAGATGAACGAGCCCAAGCTATTCCCAGTAGCTTGCTGGGAAACGACTTGAAGAGTGAAGAACCTTCACGTTGTATTCGTGTCATTTTTACCTAAATACTTCCCTTTTCTAGGAGTGATTGTAAGAGCAATCTATCAAAAATATCATTTATTTTTCCTCTGACTAGTTTTTTTCTACATTGCCTGTCTGTGAACCATATTTTGAGTGGTGCACACAGTTGTACAAGGATGTTTGTGATGAACAGAGGAACAGTTCTCCATATTGGGGAAGGACAAACGCATACAGAGCTCCACTAGTGTGCCTCAGTATTATCACGTTCCGATATCCGATCAGTCTACAACGACTCTATTAATAGTGAACATATAATTCATTTATACTCAAGCATTAACGATGAACAAGAGATTTCGATCAAACTTTACTGGTTCATTTGAGCTGTTGACTATATTAGTGTGCATCATCTGAGAATAATCAAGCCTTCATTTACGAGATCTAGACTGATAGTAGTCGGTGAGTAGTAATAATCGCTACTAATACTAAAGAGTTAGTGGATTTAATATTGGTGACTGGATGTTCAGCCAATTTATATGTGGATGCACACTGATTTAAGAGAACAAGCATTGCCATTCTTATGCCACGTCCAATCTAACTAACAGGCTGCAACCGTCCCAACTACTTACAGCAGGGTTTGTTTGTTAATCCGAACCTCTGCTTGTGCCATCTAAACGGAAAAGTCGTGAACTCACTTCAATTGTGTGTAAGAAATTTTCCAATTGGCAACATAACAGCGGTCGGTTTTAGAAGCCGAGCAACGACGACATAACACATGCGTTTTCTTTTCTGTTCACATATTTGCACACTAGACTCTTATGACAAAACAGGAGGTCAACGTATCAACAGTGATGAAATGTGAAAATAGACGGGGTCTGATAGCCACTGCAAACTTCTTCAGCACCTGTAACTGGGACTTTTCAGAATTTGTGTTTGAATGATAGCTGACGTGAGGTTATTGTCAAAGTGGTCAACAAGATTGCTGTACAAAATTCAGACTAGAGTTTAGCAACGTGTCCAAACGATTGAACGCCCTACGAGTGAGAGCTAACGAATACAAAACGCGCCCCAAAACCGCCCTCTCACCAATTCTGATCAAACAAAAGAATCTAAAGTTGGTTTGCGCCCCGTTTAGATCCTGCAAATCAAAACTTCTACCCATTGAACAGTGTGGTCAGAAAGTCACAAGGGTTCATTTTCAATCCATATAAACATTCACCATTTTTTCACTATCTACTTTCATAATCATCCGCGTTCAGTATACCATGAAACTGTTTTATTATGACCGACTTGGTGTTCGCAATGTAGGTGATAATTCAAAATGTGTTATTCAGAGAGCTTCGAGAAAGGTGTACATCATCCTTTTAATAATATCGTCTACAGCAACGTGAGAAAACAAGTTACTGCGGACAGAATGAAAATGGCTACTACATATGAGTGCTCCAGACATATAATCTGCCTCTGATTGGAAAACTTGCTCACATTAGCATTGTCAGTCGTCGCATTCTTTATTCTAGTGATTTACTTGCTACAGAAGTTAGAAAACAAGCAGTAGAACCGAGCGCTCGGACAGTATGGCTTACCTTTTAGGTGGCTGCAAATGTATGCAAATGAGCAGCCTACCGATCACGTCCTTCAGTCAGACAGTCCAGTTAAGCAGTTTGTGCGTTCGAAAAACTGAAGAAGAAATGCTGTAC
The DNA here is from genome assembly GCA_008508345.1 of Paragonimus westermani. Classification (NCBI taxonomy): domain Eukaryota; kingdom Metazoa; phylum Platyhelminthes; class Trematoda; order Plagiorchiida; family Troglotrematidae; genus Paragonimus; species Paragonimus westermani. Next base: position 82,744 of record QNGE01000514.1, on the reverse strand, counting down.
GTGCACGATCAAAACGAATAGTCTACCAATATTCGACTGATCATCAACTGCGTCTAGTAAAACAAGCAATTTATACTGTAAGATTAAACAACTGACTATTATGGAATTGTGAATGTGAACAACATGACATGGTGTTCCCACCCGGCTTCCGGTACATGGGATAAAATTTAGATGAACCATTTTTGTTTGGTCTGTGCTGTACACGTTGAACCTCAATACAAAAAGCGTCTAAGCTTTGGTATCATCTTGAACGAAAGAATTCATTCTGAACCATCAAACAGGTAAAAATACTTCGACGATCACCATCTCGTGGCTTATAATTTCATTACTATATGAGACATCTTGGAAACTGCATTCGTAACAACTCTGCTGACAGCTTTAGGGTGATCGTACATCCCTCATCAATGTCAAAATATGTCTTGTTCAACGGTGGCCCCCCGAAGAGCTTGCTTCCGTTTCCTTCACAATGAGTAATGCAACTTCAAAAATCTATTAGAATAGCTTGTAGCCCATCCATTTGGTCTGCGTTTTCTGTATTCGTTCTGATCGATTAGGCCGGACATGATAATGCAGAGTTCAAGAAGTGGCCAGGAGAGCTACTGACGATGGTACTTACTGCCACTAATAAAGGTGTTCGGATATGCTGTGTGGCGTTTAATGACGCTCTAACATCGTCATGAACATTGACCGGCAATTTCATATGGGATGCCAGTTAAAGTCCAGCTAGATTACGGGGTGCCTGATTAACCCACCGATCGACAGTTCTACGTTAATCAGCCAAAGAATCGTCAGCTGAGTTTCTCTGAAAAGTGCAGTATACTGAAGTGGAGAACAATACACTGTGTGAAGGTTTCTCTGTTTTGATTCAAGTTTCGGAAAAGTTCTAAGTGATACTGTCCATGGCACTTTGTTAGAAAACCACGCGAAAACTTATTGCCAGAAGGGGAGCCAACCTGCATGTAGCTGGCTCCAGCTTTGTACCGACATTGCTGGTGACGCACCTGTTTCAGATCTTTATCGACTTCACGATTGACAAAAAACTAAACGTTGTTCATCAAGCTGAACATCAGTCACATTTGATCGTAGCCTTTGCATTCAGATAGATTTTCACGTGTCACGTTTTGGTTTAATGAGAGCAGTGATCTCGACCTGTCTCGGAAGTCCTAGTCGCGACGTTATCGACTGGAGCTAACAGGACAGTTTCTCTGTCTCCTCTCGAGACGATCGGGCAACCTGATCAGTGCTCACAAGCCAAAGTGGTTGAGCGTCCACATGTGATCATTCGGTCATGCCTAATGTGAGGTCAACGGCGCAGTGGTCAACACGGTTGCCTCATGATTGCAATGGCGGTAGTTCCGATCCCGGCCATGACAAGGATGTGCACTACTGACGAGCTCTATTGAGAGCGAAACTCGAGTCTAGTTGTTGTTTTTGAAAGAGGCTGGCTGGGCAGTCTATGTGAATGCGAACGTTGTGATCGCATGTGAGTGATGTTCAACTTGGAAATAAACAAAGTCCCCGACTACTCATCAGTAAACTAAAAGTTGTTTCAAAATTTTTCCGCTAAATATACAGTAAGTTGTAGCTGAATTTCGACGGCTTAACACTTTAAAAATTCATTTTTTCTGCCATCATCAAAACAGTCTGTTTTATTTTATTTGCATAGTTTATCGCGTCTATACGAATGGCGCAACCACTAAAACGTAATCAACCGCTGCTGACTAATCCCCGTGGGGAACATTTCATCTTTTGCGATAAAAAAAATGTGCGCGCATTACTATCGGCTCAGGTCAAACCCTTCCGCTGTGTGTTATTACAGTGGTTTCATGCTGTAACTTTGCACATCGTCAATATTGGGCTAAACTAGGAGCTACCAGTATGTCTCTCAGGAATCTTTGTTCTTGTGTGTTTTCAGGTCAGTAAAGTAGCTTATTTTCTCGCAGATTTTCCTGTAAAACTCCGGGACAACTCGACAGCAAGTGACAAGTTTTAATATTCTGGTGATCAAGATGTGTTGAATCAAGCGGATCTTCATAATGAAGGACAGACCAAAAGTCAAAATCATTCGCGCCATACTGACTGAGCATATTACTCTGTTTCACGCACAAATTTCACAAGTAGTCTGCACATTTCCGTGCATGGCCTCACGCAGCACAAACAGTAGAATGGGAATTACTGAGTTATGTAAAAGCCGTGAACGACTTTTGCGGAGTCTGTTGTGGTTACTTCATTGAGGGTAAAGGTTTCTATACCGTAGAATTCCCATCAAACCAAATAAAATTTAAGCGACCTAGTACTCACTGATTACCCCAGGAGAAACGGAATATTTTTAGAACACTTAAATGTAACTACAGGACAACCCTTTGACCGTTAAAAATTCACTCGATATCATCTGCACATTTATAAAACTTGCAACTTTGTGGTTAAGTGGATTCAAACACTTTTCTCAAACTCAAGAAATCAACTTTGTCGCAACATGAAAATCGTTTGTTTCGTTTTCTTGATAGCTGGCTTGTTAACGGCAGATTGTCTGAGAAGCTTATGTGATCAATCCGTATTTCCTCCTGAAGTGAAAATTGTCCGCCGTGGATCAACACTCAAAGTGTTTTGTCCATCTGGACTACGTCCTTTGGAAGCAGACGAAAAAGGCGTGATAACGCCGTCCAGGGAGAAGTTCGCGCGGTATTCTTGCATAGAAGGTCAATACAAACGACTGTATGTTACTGGAGTTGACTCCATGAAATTCTTTTGTGCAGGTGAGTTTAGAACTGTTAGTTTGGAGATTTTATCCGTTAAAGAATGGTTTTTGTATTGAAGCAACTCAGTTTGTAAGACTGAACTGTACACCGTCCTGCTAATTATTCTCGCGACTTACATGTATAATCGTTTCTAAGAAATTTTTCAGTATCCGGTTTTCTACATATTACCAACGTGGGCAGACAAATATCTGGCCTCCAAAACAAATTTTACTTTAAATGCACTCATCAGTATACGATATAACTGCTTATATGGCGCGGTGTATCCGAAATTCTGTACTTCAATACTAAACTGAATGACAGAAAACCAGGTAAAATTTTGGTTTAGCTCCAGTGCCAGTGATGGGCTTATGAGACAGCCGCCTAACAATACTAACTGTTCCTTCATTGCATATTGTGTAAAGGTTTTGTGAGTTGTGATCTAATTACCAGGTTGGCATGGCAGCAGAGGACAGTCTGAGATCAAAATGACCGGTTGGTACTGTAGTGCGACCGATAACCTTTTTCGTCCTTCGCCTTCTTCTCCGTATTTTTGCGACAACAATGTGGTTCATTCGAAGCCTTTTTCGTAGTGTCCTAAAACTGTTTGGTCCTATTTTTGTTTTTGTTGAGTGTACGACTTCTTCACGTCAATAATCGTCTCCAACAGCACCACAAAAGATGAACCTGATAAATATTGCACGTTACAAGCTGGTAAAATTAAAACCTTCACAGGAGTTCATTTTCGCAGCCAGGCCTAAGTTGAAGTCATAAATCTGTGAAGCTATTTGTTAGTAATACAATTTCTATGCCCAGCATTGGCGTTGGTGGACTCCAGCGTGAACTGTTCGAGAAACCCTACTGAAATAGTCGACTCCCTGCATCATTTGGTGGATTCCATATAAGATGGTGGGACTGGTGGGTAACAGCACCAACTTGCGAGATTTCCGCACCCCTGCTTTGGCTTGGTGGCTCAGCTAGCAGAAGGCTTGCCGCGTTCAGGTATGTTGTTTTCTGCTGGTTCACATCCAGCGGAAGCCCCGATTTTTTTTTCAGTTGAGTCTAATCTAAAAGCTGATTTGTTAACGGAAACGTGTTGTTTTCCTGGTGAATTAATTAGAAATATAAAGGAAAACCATGAATTTTGATTAGTCAGCCAGAAGTTGGGTTGAAAACGAGTGTCGTTAACGCTCTTACTAACCTCCACCTTGGAGTGGCATCCTCAAAAATACGACCAAATTACAAATAAAACATTTCCAAATTTTATTTTCAGCTGCAAATTGTATACTGCTGGGTACTGTACAAATTTCTGCTGGCAAGTTTAGTGATCGAGCAACACACGAAAACCACTAGTAAACTTGACAGGGACATTGAATTTGGTAGTTTGAGGGATTTTGTCTAGCCATTTGGGCTAGGTTTATCTTCTGTATTAAACATAATTTTACTATCTTTGTCACAAAAGAGTTGTTCACCTCCGAACCGGCAGTGCTGCCTCTTTTGAAAGGGACAACATTGATTTCAGTTATTTCAACATTGTATCCGTCTGCCTGAAGTTATTTTTTCTAATAGAAATTGATCCGTTGTTTACAGATACTCGAATAGAAGCAGTTTGAGATGCTATAGTTAGCATAAAGCTTACAAATGTTTCTGGTCGCTAAATACTTGTGTTGTCTTGATAAATGCTTGAATTTAGGTGCTTCAGACACGATAAATGTAAATGGTTACATTTCGAACAAAACATGGACTTTTCTCACATCCGTTTTGTTCAAGCAAATGACAATTCTCCGTGGATTTCGCTGAAGTTTTGTGTGAAACTCATTCACGAGCCCAAGTTATATTCCGATAAAATAATGCCGTGTAAATCTGAAGTGAAACCCCTAATGTACTTTGCAGTCGACAGATTATTACGAAAATTAGCACTCAGATAATCGGGGTGCAGACAGGCTACATGAGATCTTTTCTGTGTTCGTGAAAATGTTGTATAGCAGACAGCTTCTTTTGTGACTAATGTAGTGCGTACACTCGGGAACCAAAGGGAAAGGCTCACCGTCCGAAGTGACTATTTGAATAGTGTGTACTCACCATGGTGAACGTGCCACCAGGGCGAATAACAATGTGTGTGACTACACGGCATCCATGCACACTAGTGTGCGTTTGTAGTCCTTTGTTTTAAAATCACTAGTGCGGAATTTCTTGCAACGAACAACTTTGCAGGCCAAGCGTCTTCTGATGTCACAACAATAAAAACCAATTGTCTGCTTCCTCATCTGAAGATAAAGTAATCTACTACTATTCGCTTGTTTCCCGAGAGTTCATTGAATGTTGTTGTTGCGGTAGATGTTCAGCTGGTTTCCTGGTCACTTTCCGGTACTTGGGTCGAAGGTGAACACTACCGTAAGCCTCAAGGAAAAATCAAAAATCCAGTCCCAACATGTCATCGGCGTTATCCAGTATTTTAACATTAGTAAAGAAAGATTCACCTTCATTTGGAATGGAGTGAACCTAATTCAAACTACTGCTTACGATGCATCCGTCTATCTTTCATTCCAGATGAACAGGTTGGTCGGTGTCCTATACCAGAACCGATTCACAAAAGTGTCACACTCAATTTCCAGCACGTTGTTGCACGTGTTGATTATCAGACCAATGGTTCTTCTAGTATACTGTACTGTACACATGGGATATGGCATAACCTCAACGGCGCTGTATTACCTAACGGTAAGTAGAACTGTGAGCCTTGAATCATGATTATGTCTATTCTAGTACAAAGATTCCATGTTATTCGGTAAGCGTTTGATTAGTTTATCACTCTTTGAATCCAGTGGAGGCAAATTTGTTAAACTAAGCAAGCAAAAGGTGGGTAGTAATTATCCACATGTCATATTGGAATATCACACACCTCATGCGGTTGCAATCCAAGTCACTTCAAGCATGTAATTTGTGTGCCATGAATTGATTATTCGGCTTTAAACACGCGCGTTTTTTCAAAAATAAAAGGAATAATTAGTGGAACGAGACTGGATCGGACAGTCAAGCATTCAACGGTTCACCGGACAAATCACTAAACAGATGTTAACGTCAAAAAGCTGAACTATACTAATGCATTAAGTTGGATAAGTTGCGGTGGTAACAGGGTAGACCGATTAGAATTTGAGTCATGCAAATAATATTTGAGAAATCATGGAGATTGTTGGGTGAGTCTGATCAGTTTCATTGAAGTGTGGTTGAGGATTCGGTGCCATTTTGAGAAGGATTCAACTTAACCTGTTGAGTAAGACTTAACATATTCCCAAATTCGTCGTAAACTGTTGAGAACTGATTAAATCAAACTGTTCTCTGCATCTTCTCTCGAGACGATCGGGCAACCTGATCAGTGCTCACAAGCCAAAGTGGTTGAGCGTCCACCTGTGATCATTCGGTCATGCCTAATGTGAGGTCAACGGCGCAGTGGTCAACACGGTTGCCTCATGATTGCAATGGCGGTAGTTCCGATCCCGGCCATGACAAGGATGTGCACTACTGACGAGCTCTATTGAGAGCGAAACTCGAGTCTAGTTGTTGTTTTTGAAAGAGGCTGGCTGGGCAGTCTATGTGAATACGAACGTTGTGATCGCATGTGAGTGATGTTCAACTTGAAAATAAACCCATAATACTCATTAGAGATTCTTTCTTTTGCAAAAATAGTTCAAAAAAGGGAGTGATTAGTTCACTAATTTAGCAAAAAGGTAGGCGACTGTTTTAAATGCCTAGCATTTCAACTGTAGCGCTGATGCCAGTTACGTGAAGAGAATGGTTAGCCTTACAGTTGACGCATATGACCACCAAGAAACTGGTGAATGTTTGTTTGAGCTTTGCGGATTTCAGCCGCACCACTTCAAGAAGCCGGATGGAAGACACAGGAATAGACAACACAGTTTAGTCTTGCCACTCATCCACTGGACGACAGGTCGCGAGGAAATGACTGCTAAAAGATAAAGAAATTACTGTCCATAGATGTTGCGCCTTCTATTTCATGGGCTGAAATCTACTGGCCATTATCGCGGTTGGCCTACGATCAAACAACCAATTATAACAGCATCTGATGTTGAGGGACGTTTGCAAACAGTCGATTTACTTTCTAAAGTTAATCCGAGGACTGGAGTGTTTGTTTCGATCTACCAAGGTTACAGAAAAATTTTTAGGGTTGACGATAAATACAGAGACATCTAAGATGCAAAATTGTTTCTAGCATGTTGCCAAATTTCTGCGTTAAGTTGCAGAACATTTTTCATCACCCATATCTGAAAGAGGTTACACCAATTGTAAGTGTTACTTAGCAACTAAGATATATTCTTAACTCAGGTACTGATGGCAGGTAGAGTTTTGTTAACCGAAGAGAACCCACTAAGTGATAACTGACACTGCTTCGTGCCACTTCAATGATTTCTCTAAAATAAGTATTCTTGTTTAGACAGTAATGGGTATTTAAGTTTGAATTTTACAAGGTTTTAGTGTAAATTAACTCAAGTAACTATATAAGTAAGGAGCCGCATGTGGATCGTTTCTCGTTGTTAGAAATATATGGTGATATTTTTGTTCACGCTCAGCACCGTCTCCAAAGCAAAATGCCATCTCCTGTATGGGCTCTTAGAATGCTTTCCGTTGAACATTGAGCAATACATCAGTGGTTAACACTAATGCTTAACTGCCACACAACCATGAAGAAACAGCAAACCCTATATAGAAAGAGAGAAGGAAAAAGAAGGGGACGGGAAGGGACCTAACTACTGAAAATGACTACGTCC
>QNGE01000514.1:54575-72363 GCA_008508345.1 Paragonimus westermani | reverse complement strand
CCCCCAACCTGGAGGACCAGGAGACTGTAGTTTGTCAGACCTCTACCTGTTGGCCTGCCTGGTATGAGTAACTCTGTCCAGTTTAGCCCAAAAGGTCATAGAGATGCGCAAGCCGTCACACCACGTCAAGGTCCAGTCTCACCGTGACGGGAACATTGAAGGACATCGTGTTTATTCTCCACCATTCTTTCAACTTCCAATATATAGCTCACCATATAAGGTGACCGAACTGTAAGTAGACCGCGCTTCGATTAGACTTGAACCACTGAGGTAAACAACGTATCCCTACCTAACTAGTACTCTAGCAGAACTTTCACATTTGGATTTGCTGACCTACCTGTTCTATTCGGACATGTAGAATGTATCACACACTTCAGAGGCTAAACTTCACTGTAAGACTTCTCAGAAGAATTAACGCTAGATATACTGAAGTCAACTTTAACCAGTGAAACTATTTTACTGACAGGTAGGGTGACGAAGTTCTACTACACAGCAGACCAAAGTAGGACAGTGAGATTTGCTCGTTACTAGGACCAGATGTGAAATTTGTGAATTTTCAGAGTCGCACCCTGCCTCAGTTGCTTAAGAATCGGGTCCCTGTCTGATCAGCTAAAAACCAAATATTCCAGAATGGCGGCCCTCTGCAAGTTAACTGAATCTGTCACACTATAAGATGAAATCCATCACATTCAGATTTCAGATTTATTACTGGCAATCGGACGAACTCATCATGGTTAATATCTTAGTTGTATATGCAAACTGCAAAGGGCATTATATTTGATTGTTTACGGAATGCACATAAATTATTATACCACCTTTCAAAATGCGACATGAAAAACTTTGTTCACCGTAATGACCTCGGTAACGAACCATGGTGAGATAGCATCTCAGCATACTTTATAGCATCCCGACTTTAAAGCACTGCAAAACCGGACTTCGGAACACACTTACGAGTGAGTTGTTTGTTCTGCAGGCTGAGCTTGAGATCGCATTTCCCAAGAGTGTAACAGACGAGATATCAATTTTACCTGAAGAAGCCAGCAATCAACTCTGATCAATAACAAGTTTTATTCGGCAAGATCAAACGTAGTATTCCAGCTAATGAGACTAGTAACGTCAGCGTCCCAACAGAGCTCCTCAGTGTGTATTCACATTGCAGAATTCTTGTTACATGCTTACACAGACTTGCAGTAAACCTTTGAATCATGAGTACGATAAAACCAGAGAATGGTGTGTATTCGCATATATGGATACACTGAACAAAGTCATAGTACTGACCTGTGGCCTGAGTTAGTTAACGGTCAGCTAATTGCAAGTCTACTTCAAACTGTTTCGTAAGGGTATAATATGCGATAAAATTTGAGTAAAATGTACTCTGAAGAGACATTTCAAACGGCCACTTCGGTTTCGATACACGGACCAGGATGACTTAACGTACAACATCCTAAACAACAGTAAAATACGAATGAGTCATCGGCTGCAATGTGAATAGCACTCAGAACCAGTCAAATTTGAATGGTCGGTCATGAGTTGAAAGCAAACGAACAAGATTCAAACTTTAAACAAGTCGAGTAAGAGACTAGCGATACAGACAATATATCGGTCTTGTAGCGAGACACGCGGAACTAAACGGAAGCTAATAGGTGACCTAAGAGTAGGCTTAGGATGAGAGAAATAAATAAACTTATGTAAATAACATAACTATCACAGTCGACTAACGATAACAACCACTTAACGAATAATACAAACTCAGGACTGCCAAGCCATGGTGGTGGTAAGTTGACTACCATCTGTTTTTGTGTACAAAGTGAGCGTTTGTAACGGTGTGTGTTGATGGCCTCAGTAGAAGACAAGGTACGTTTACTGGTCGGCTAATAAAACAGACGAAACGTTTTAACCACCTGAATTACTTCCGCGTGCCTCTCCGCAGATTCGATATATTATGTGCATCGTTATTTTCTTACTCGATCAATTTAAAATTTGGACCTTATTCGTTTTTTTTTAAATCATAACGGTCTATTGGAATTTGGCTATTTCTGCATGCTATTCTCATTGTGACCGATGACTCATTCTTGTTTCAAGGTCGGTTATGTTACCATCAAGTTAAACATCACTCAAATGCGATCACAACGTTCGCATTCACAGAGACTGCCCAGCGAGCCCCTTTCGAAAACAAGAACTAGACTCGAGTTTCACTCTCAATAGAGCTCGTCAGTAGTGCACATCCTTGTCATGGCCGGGATCGGAACTCCCGCCATTCCAATCATGGGGCAACCGTGTTGACCACTGCACCGTTGACCTCACATTAGGCATGACCGAATGATCACATGTGGACGCTCAACCACTTTGGCTTGTGAGCACTGATCAGGTTGCCCGATCGTCTCGAGAGGAGACAGAGAAACTGTCCTGTTAGCTCCAGTCGATAACGTCGCGACTAGGACTTCCGAGACAGATCGAGATCACTGATCTCATTAAACCTGCTGGTCGTTACTTTAGATTAGTATATGTAATAATGTATGGTAACTGACCGTAGTCCGTGTATCGTAACCGAAGATTTCATTCGAAATTTCCCTTCAGAATAGATCTTCCGTAATTTTATTCGAATGATGTAGTACTATCCGGGGACTTGACTGTTTTAAAGGATTCATAATTGATTATAAAAATATTCATACCCGAATCTATTATTCCTCACGGCATCAGAGACTTTCCGTATGCGGATTCGGGTAGACCGCTATACCAGAGTTACTCTGTGGTCTACCAATATGAGGCGCCGGGTAATTGCGGCAGATAGAATTTGAGTTTTAATTTTATTGTCTCTACGATTGTGACGTTTGTGTTGATTAATATACCTGGGTAGTCTTGAGTTAAGCGTCTAATGTAGCGCCAACGGGACAGGAATGTGAACAGCGTGGTTTTGCACAGGCAGACGGATTCAATGTGACTGATAATCTACCTTTTCTGCAGGTATTCCTAATAAATTTCAAGTCAGGTATGGTATCTGTCTGCTCTGCTGAAAAGAAAGTTCCCACGACTGCTTAAACCACTGCGTGTGTGTTTTACTAACTGTCCGTTACAATTTAATTTCCTGACTACTTTTTTGTTTGGTAAAACAAATTAGTAAACTTTACGGAAACATTTCTACAGTTATTGTGGGTAAGACCACTTCATTTGAAACACAGAGGATGGTGGCAGCTCAACTCGTTTTTACGAACATAATTCTCATCACAGTGCACTTTGTGTCACCTTCTAAATGTAGCAGACTACTTGCCAGCTTTGTATAACTGTGATTTTGCCTACGTATTGAAACTTGTTAGAACTGGCTTTTTATCACGTGACGCATTTACAAACGTCCGCCATAAACGACTGGTCCAGCTTAGATCAGACGTTACTGGAAAGCAGAATTACCTGCCGGTAGTTCGGCTGAGCCATCACCTACTGATCGATAGTGGTTGAATAAATAAGTTGTTTACTTCAATCACTAAATCATGAAAAGACACTGACAATGGCTGGCATCCACCTAGAACCATGCATGGGACGGCTTGTACAGACTTAGAGTAAAATGAGGTTGATGATTGCTTATTTTGCTTTTAATTAAATCGACAGTCTTATGTTTTACTTGCAAATATCTCGTCAGCAGATCATGACTGGGTCCAGTGATTAACCAACTGTTCTTTATAATTCAGCGGAAAGCAGGTTGGAAAATTTGAACAAATTCTTGTTCCTTTGTTCTATATAATGCTGGCACGTAGAGCATGTTTACCTGTCAGTTTAACGCAAGTGTATTCTCAAATAATGGCGCATCTTTTGATTTGGTTTGTTTTGACCGCTATTTACTATTTTAAATCACACAGTTGTGCTGTATGTCGATTCTGAATAAACGTGATAACTTGCATTTGAATAGTGCTCATTCAACATCACGGCCAGCTGTCGTGCCGATTGCACTAAAACAAAAGCTGGTTTCTACTATTTAAAAAAATCGTGAGTGCTGCTAACGACTTCCAACAGGAATGCACTATTTCAAGCCATGAAGATACACGAAGAACTCTATTTAGCTTTTGGAATAAGAAGTTCCCTGGTTGTGTGTGTATTAATCACCATACCCCTTTGTGTATCTTCACATCTAGTCCACATTTCGTAAAACTTCAAACCACTTTCATCAAAGCAACCCTTTTGACTAAGTTAGTCTAAGGGGTCAAAGTTGGAATTATTTTATAAATTCAGATAAACGAACCGGTTTCATACTTATAAACTGTCAAGATTAATCAACGAATAGCTTTCGGATTCCAGAAAATAGAACCGTAACAGTATTGGTTGATATGTAACAGGATACATTGGATTTGTACATATATTAACACAAACTTGTTCCGATTTCACAAATTTAGGACTGACTTCCCAAGTACAGTTTGTTCATCCTCATTCGGTCCGTTTCAGTACGACACGCTCATCTGTTACATGCTTTTATGTGACTGCTGCACTTCTAACAGTGTTTTGTCAAATGTTAGTTGTGCAACCTTCAACAAGAATATTTGACAGGAAAACGTGCACTGGTTATTTGGACATTGCAACAGATGTGGTTTTCCATAGCGCCATCTTTTATTCTACCACTAGTGTGCCGTTGATTGAAACGGTTGTTTCTAATCGTATTTAAGTTGCACCTAATCCAATGCTGAGTAATAAACACATAAGTTTGATGCGCACACAAAACTACAGACTCACGGAATCTGCTCGAAATGATGTTCCGTAAACGGAGGCTCTCACAACGTGAACAGCATAGCGACGGTGGACCGAAGCGTTGATGGACAAACGTAAGCTGACCATTCGCGAAGTTTTGAATGGGTTGCATTTGTACAAACAGCATGCTTATAACGGGTTTGGGATTCAGTCCATGACACTACAAATTACTGAATACTCATAGCGTACAGAGTTCTGTGAAGTCATAGTGACGTGCCGTAGAAGGATAGCAATCACGCATTCCTACGCGACTGACTAACACGTTTGATTCATTCAGAAGTGAATGGGTTGTCAGCTGTCTGATAAATTTACCCAAAGAAGAATTAGTGTTTGCGCACAATGTCACTTCCTGTTTGGACAGTGACATACATTTAGTCTGCTGTACTTGGTGTGGTAGTAGCAAACTTCAACTTAAGGTACATTTTCCAGCTGATCTACTTCAAAAAAATCTTCACGCTCGAGATTCTGTTTTGTTTGTTTTAGGCGGTAGAGACTATCCTTATTATAACAAAAATCCGAACTCAAGCCTTGATAAGTATATGCTCTGTTGACGGGCTCCTGAAAGGACAAAACCCTATGTTGGTGTTCCTTCATGAAAGTGGGTAGATGAAAATTCCCTGAGGATGGAGAAGCTGCTTTCTACTGTCACTGATAGTCATCTCATTTTAAACAAAATCTTCTAATAACTAACAGTGATATGGACCGAATTAAAAACTTATGTATGTCAAGAATTGGTAAATACTGGATTACATACACATCATCATTGAATGCCAACACCTAATTTTCATCAGACAGTAGTAATGTGAACCAAGCTACCTATTTCTGTAGAAGGTTCAGTAAGCAAGGATGGCTGGTTATCGTTTAGTCACTGTTTTACTAATCCCACTGATAACCATCATAGTCGATACACCTGCAGCATCTAAACATTATGTTGTCTCTTGTACTTCCCGTCAAGCATAAACCCTGCTTTCACACTACTGGGTCTTTTAAAATTACTACTGTTTGCCACACCAGCAATTCCGATAACAACTTACAGGATATTCGACTATCTGTGGTTGTGGATTTCAGTAGGTAGTGTTACTGCAACCGCGAGTAAATTGAGAAATAAAACACAGAGTGATTTAGCAAATCATGATTTAAAATTCAGAAGGCGTATTTGAGTGTGCGAACGTTCAACACTATCCAGTATCTAAATACTCGTAATTTTAAGTTGATCGTAACCATTACTTGTATGAGTTTCAAAGGGATCATCTTCAAAAGGCAGTCTTCAGCACATTTTATTTCCACAGCCTGGTGCACCCTGAGTTTTGGCCCTTCGTTAGTTATGATGAGTCGCCATAATCTTTTCCAGATGAGTTTTTATAAATGAAATTAAATCTCACATAATATCTAGCTTGTTGGCTTCATTGCCAGTAGTTAAATCAGAATGCAAAACAAGGCTACAATAAGCACGCTTATGAGCCTTAGACATGAAGCGGGAGAGAACTTTCGGAACGCTTTCTTCATAATATTCAGCACTAGTGCAAAAATAGTTGACGCCTTGAAAAAAATCCTTGTACCTCGGACCTCCAGAGATTTTTCAAATTCAACACATCAGAATGTCCTCTTTCAATTTTTCCTCTCCAGGTATTTGCTTCCGGCCTCCAGGTGACCTGGATTCCAACGAAACTCATACCTACTCAAAAGACAGGATAAACCATGAAATCCATCAGAAATACTCATTTTGTACCTCCGCTTCTGAAAGTAAAAAAACTATTCTATCATCCAACTCATCTCCGAACTCTTCAAAACAGTTGTGGAAAAACCGTGATGAAACATCCAATTTTATTGTTCCAAAAACTGCAGAGTTTCCAGGTCGCACCAGACTACTGCAGATAAATGTATACACGCCAACTACCTTGTCACCAAATTCCGTAACGCAGCCGCATCTAAGCGTCTACAATCAAAAGTCCAACATCATTACTCAAACTTCCACAAAATCCGAAAATTTCAGCGCTCCGTTACATGAAAGGTGGTTACACGGGATTTACTATTTTCTTCTCAGTCTTTCTGTGACCTTTTTGTTATCCTCGTTTACGCTATTTGTTCGCACCGTTCGACTCCATCAACATGCAAGACATCATTTGCAACTGCAGATGGTTCAAAATCTCAAGGATACAGGTCCAGTGTTACTGGTCTAATGGTACCAGATAAAACATGTTTGTAAATAAACAGTTGATTTTTATTTTCAAATATTGTTTCAAACATGAAAAAGATTTGTTAATTCATGTGCTGCCAGTGCGTTCCAAAAATTTACCAAAGATTTAGATATATGAGAACTCACTTAATTTATCCCTCACGCTAATATCAAAAAGTGGGTACCGGAAAAATTATTTCGGAGTAGGTAATCAACTCTGAGTAATTAGATGAGGTAAAAACTTATCTAACGAAATGTGGGTTAAACGCATGGGTTAGAGAGAACGCTTTATTTTCTTATTGCAGAAATATTGGCAAAATTCTTCTTGTCCTCAAGCAAACTACTACCATAACAACTGTTATGTAGTCGCCTTTCTGACATAGGTGGTTGTTGAAATTTATGTACTTCACTATCTCCTGTAGTACAGCTACATGAGATTGACGGACTTTATGGGCACAATGAGGAAGTTTTTTGAAAAAAGATCGGTTTTTCGCATTTGTCAAAGAAAAATCTACACAACAAAAATGTCACCAAAACTATTTCAAAACGAGCTGTCAAAAATTCGAAATATCTTCTAGGCTCAGATGACGCTCATTGAGTTTAGTTCAAAAATTAAGTCCATAATTAAGGCACTGTAATCTTAAATTGTGAAATTCGGGTGCAATTTGCCGACTTCTGTCAAGACACACCACCTATCGGAAAATACGAATCCTCCAACGCACTAATCTACTCGTCCGAAAAAATACAGAATACGATTGTGATTTTGTACAACTCTCAAATGCATTCTGATGTACGTTTCTTCTGCATCTAATTCTTTCCCATACAGATGGATTGGATAACATGAGACTGATTTTTTCAAATATAACTGCATTCAATAATACGTAAAAATCATCAATGGTCTTTGGTAATAAAGAGGCTAAGTTAAAATTTGCTGGGTTTCAATTCAAACATTTTCAAAACAAACAATTAATTATAGAGGGTAATCCTAATATTTCTACAAACGAGGAGAGAACGTGCATTATATGATATTCCTAACCAGCTTTATTTTGCAATTTGTGTGCTAAAATTCCGCTCCGTGAAAGCGAATTGTTGAGTTTCTCAAAATTAATTGGGAAACTACATGTCAAACGAAGAGTGATTGTATTTATTTCGTCTCTCGAGAATTCCTAGCTAACACTGCGTTATTGACTACGTAAAGTATTTGAGTTTGCACTGCATAGCAACATATTGGACTAATTACCTTGATCAGTGCGTAATCCGCTATGTGGAAATACGTAAACAGATCACTCACACTGGGATACACAAGCTCACGACTTTATAGGTAAATTTGTAGTGCAGGGCGCACTATCTGTTATTGACAGCCAGGAACACTGATGGCAACAGGGGTGTTTATTCGTAAAACCAATGCATAAGTTATACGCTTCAACACAACTACAAACAAAAACACATCTGTGTACGGCACTGGTATGAGAAAGTCACAATTGCTACGGCCGTCAGTGCTCAGTTCCTTTATGTACTAAGAACCATTTCATGCCATGAGGCACTTCAGTTTTATTTATCCCGCTGATATTTCTGTGTGAAAATACATGCCGTTTGCACACTAATGAATAGCAGGTTTTTCCAGTTAAGGACTCACCAGAAACAAAATACAAAACAAAACGTTGAGAATTGAGATCAAATGTTTATTCAACGGAATGTCCAGAAGGCTTCTTATGACTCTATAAGTGACATCGACAATCAACTTAGCCAGTGAGAGCAGAGACTGACCTTCGACAACCAACTTAACCAGAAGTGCGTGTGGTTCGGTTTTGCGCTACGCAGTCACACGGAAGGTGGACAAGCAAACGGAGAGCAAAACTTATGCGGACATTCTTATTAGCTCACGTACCACATGCAGCTACGAGATTTGGAATTAGTTTACACATCATACCGGAAGCAAGCCAATAAAATCTCTGAGTCGTCCTACAGTGTATCGCCAGGAACGTAATGTGACGACGATCTTTCGGTCCTCATGAACACAATTTCGGACATCCACCCTTGGCCTGGTCAGGCTCATGACACCCCAGCTGGTATTCACTAGGTCTGCAACGGAAGAGCCCTATTCCCCACAGATCCTAGGAAGTCCCCAATCGAGTATCCTGCCTTAAATGTGATGGAATGAACGTAAAACTCGGAAATAATCGTGGTTGATGGTGATGCCACATGAGTCAAGTCGACTTCGAACTGAAACATGCGAAAGGAAGTGCAAAAAATCAGTTGAGTGTGGATACAGCGATGAATGAAGTACTCAGACAAAGTAAGCGACAGTAACAAACATTTGATTAACTGAAATAAGAATAAGTATCCACATTTTGTTAATTTTGAACGTTTCAAATTTTTGGCGATTTTGTTGATACATGATTTCTGACCGTTCTGCAAAACGCCCCAGTGAGTGTACTTTGCATTCAGAGAGTGGTCGAGGAAAACAACATGGGCGTCAGGACTCCCGAAACAAGTTTATCCGAGTTGCTGATAGGAACGTCACCCAACTTCAGCTGGGTGGTGCACAGGGAATGACTCGACCGGGAGGACGGGTCAAGGAAGTCATAGTAAGTGGGCTTGGGGTGGTCAACGGAGACGGTTTACCGTTTGTCAGAGTGACTTGATATATACACGGTCCATTCTTTGAAGTCCCCTGAAAATTACTTCATAAAGACATTAGGGGAGACATCGCTAGCCATTCACGCTTACGAAGAGGCTCACATGTATGGAGGGCGTGCAGAACAAAAGCCACATAGAATTTTCTTGTATCGTGTATGTCGGATGGACTATGAGTTGTTCAGAAAAGAAGCGTCGCCTTTATAATAGTCTGTGGTGGTGAAGAAGTAATCCCCAGGCAATTGTAGTGGTTGGTGGTACAGGCATTTTGCGCTAAAAAGAGGAAGGCCGATTTTGAGGGCTACAGAGAGATAGCAACATTGGCAAGACTTCTGTCCACCCGATAGACCTGACCCTGTTGTATGCTGCATTCAGTTGTCAATGAAAGCGCCCAGCAGCTCTATTCGCACTTAAAAGGTAAGCCTTATTGCGGCAGTGGTGACATTCTAACCTATGTAGCGTTTCGTCGAAGGAATTATCTTTGAATTGCAGGTCACGGTCGGCTGACAAGGTAGCGAGTCAACTACGTAATGCCACACATTGTTCGACGGAAACTCACGAGACCGTTTCAGCGGTAACCTCGGGTACCGAGAACGCTTCGGGCCATCGAGCAAAACGGTCGATCACCATGAAAAAAATAGGACGCACCAGGAAGCGGCGGAAGGAAATCGATGATGTCAGCATGTACATGCAATAGACGATAGGATGTGGGAGGAAATCGGTTAATTGAGGCCGATTTGTGACGATGGATTTTAGCCTGTCGACAGGCTAAGCAAGGTTGCGCGCAGTTTTGTGGACGGTGCCAACCAATAAGAACGAGTGACAGGACGCAAGCTAATCAAAGTCAAGGAAGTTATTTTTGTCTCATATACATTGATTCGCATTAAGACATTATTGAGATTCAATCTGTCGTGTAGTGAATACACCGTTCTTGATATCACCACTTGACTTCTTCTACATGGTGACAGAGGTGAAAGACCAGGATCTGCCAAAGATGACGTCCGTTGGAGGTCTGAGCATAGTACCACCAGCCCCACTGAAGCTGAACGAAGACGATGATCTTGCCAGCCGATGGAAGACATGGAAGCAGAAGTATGAGGACTTCCGTACGCTATCTCGTTTGGCGACTACTGAGAAAGAATATCAACTCGCCATGTTTCGGCACGCAGTCGGAGACGAGGCAGTGAGACTGATGAATACATTTTCATTCGAGCCGGAAGAAGACGCCGGTGATTGGGAGGTGATGATGAGGAAGCTAGAACAGTTTTGCTTGGGCCAAATGAACGATACGTTTGAACGCTACAAATTTAACAGCCGCACACAGGGACCAAGCGAATCAATGAATCACTTCATTCAAGCGCTGATGTCTATGTCCGAGTCATGCGGTTTCTGCAAATGTATGCAGGACAAGTTGATCAAAGATAGGTTGATCATTGGGATGAACGATGCCAACATCACCAAACGTTTGCTGAAAGACCCGAAATTGAGTTTGAAGCAATGCATAGATATTTGCCGCAGTGAGGAGGCAGCCGACAAAAAGGCAGAAGCCCTCAGAACTCACTCGACAGAAGAAATCCACCGGATCAACGCAGAATACAACCGGAATCTGAAAGGATGCTCCTTCTGCGGAAGACGTCATGGTGCGCTAAAGGAACAATGCCCGGCATGGAAGAGAAGGTGTGCAAAATGTGGAAAAGCCAACCACTTCGCGAACTGCTGCAAGAGCACTTCGATAAATTCCAACCGAGCACCATACTCCCCGACCATCAGTGCTGTGAAGATGGAAGAACAACATCCAGGAGTACGATCGGCGGAAATCGAACTCGATGGAAAAAGGATCAACTTCCAGTTGGATTCGGGAGCAGGTGTCAGTCTCGTTCCACGATCTTGCATTCCCACGGTGCCGCTGAGCGCCACGAACTTAACGCTTCGCATGTGGAACCGGACTGCTGTGAAACCTGCAGGAAAGTTTACAGCAACCCTCCGCAACCCAGCCAACGGAAAGCAGATCCAACAAGTGATTTTCGTGGTCGAGGAAGATTTCCTGCCACTTCTGGGAGTCGAGGCTATTGAAGCGCTCGATCTGGTAACGTTCCACTGTATCAATGCTATAACTACTGAATTATCACATATTTGCGAAAAGTATCAGGGCGTTTTTGATGGCTCCTTGGGAAGTTTCCCGGGCATTTGCAAGCTATCAATAGACCCAACCGTACGACCAATCGTGTTACCTATGCGTCGCCTACCGTTTGCGATAAAGGATAGTTTCGAAAAAGAGATTTCGCGTTTGGAGAATCTGGGAGTGATCAGGCGTGTGGAAGTACCTACTGACTGGGTAAGCCAAGTTACCGTTGTTACTAAAAAGTCTGGTGAATTGCGCGTCTGCATCGACCCAAAGCCACTGAATGCAGCTTTGAGGAGAGAACACTATAGACTTCCATTATTAGAGGATATTCTTCCGTGTTTAGCTGGCGCAGGTTACTTTACGAAGGTTGATTTATCAGCCGCTTTTTGGCACGTAAAACTTGATGAAGAATCCAGCTTTCTCACCACCTTTGGAACTCCGTTTGGTCGATACCGCTGGCTTCGACTTCCATTTGGTTTAAAAGTTTCGAGCGAAATTTTCCAAAAGCGCCTCATTCACTCCGTAGAAAACCTCACTGGTGTTGTGTGCATAGCGGATGACGTTTTGATACACGGTCGGACTAAGGCAGAGCACGACCAAAACTTAGAAAGATTCCTTGCTAGGTGCCAACAACTAGATATCAAGCTCAAAAAAGAAAAGATTGAATACTGCGCGACTGAAGTAATTTTTCATGGGCATTTATTAACAAAGGACGGACTCAAGCCAGATCCAGCTAAGGTAGAGGCGATTAGAGATATGCCGCCACCAACCGACGTGAAAGATGTATCGCGTTTCAACGGCATGATCAACTATCTGAGCAGATTCTTGCCTCGTTTAGCTCAAATAATGCAGCCTATTAGGCAACTTACACACAAAAACACTGTATGGACGTGGGGCGACCCACAGGAACAGGCGTGGCTGAAGGTGAAGCAACTGATCATGAAAGCACCAGTTTTACGCTATTACGACCCACGACTGCCGTTAGTCGTCCAGTGCGATAGCAGCCAGAGTGGTATCGGAGCCGTGTTGCTACAGAATGGACAACCTCTGGATTTTCGCAGCCGAAAAATGATCGATGCCGAGACCCGGTATGCACAAATCGAGAAAGAACTACTAGCAGTTGTGTTCGCCATGGAAAAGTTTAATGACTACACTTTTGGAAGGAAGACGACAGTTCAAACCGACCACAAACCGTTGACCACCATTGTTAATAAGCCGTTAGACAAGGCTCCGCGCCGTTTACAGTCTATGCTGGTACATCTACAGAAGTATGATTGTGATATAATTTACACCCCAGGAAAGGATATGGTACTAGCCGATACGTTATCGAGAGCACCCGTACCTACATGCGAAGACAAAGGGGCAGAATTCGATCAGGTCCATCTCACACTGGCCGAACCAGACGAGCGGATGTCACGAATACGTGAAACCTTCGCAGAGGACGAAGAAATGCAAAAACTCATGCAACAAATCCGAGAAGGTTGGCCGGATAATACCCGATCTGTGGAAGAAATAATCCGCCCGTACTTCAAGGTTCGAGATGAGTTGACTACAGAAGACGGACTGATTTTCCGTGGGAACCGCCTTGTGATCCCCAGACCGGCAAGGAGAGCAACACTGCAGGAACTACACCGTTCCCATTTGGGCATCAACGGATGCATAAGGCGTGGGAAGGAAACTGTTTACTGGCCTGGGAGTACGAGTCAAGTTAAAGATTTCGTGTCCAACTGCGATGTCTCTAATCAACACGGTAGTCGTCAACCGAAGGAACCTATGCACCGTCGCACCGTACCACATCGACCATGGCAACATGTGGCAGCTGATTTGTTTTCACATGCAGATAAGACGTACCTCCTAGTCACCGACTACTTCAGCGATTTCTTCGAAGTCGAAAAGCTTAACACAACCTCATCGGAAGAAGTGATCAACAAACTGAAAAGTCAGTTCGCACGATACGGGATTCCAGAACGCGTCAGATCAGATGGTGGTCCACAGTTCGCATCTCATCAATTTGCAGACTTCGCTAATAAATGGCGTTTCGCACACGAGATTTCCAGTCCTTATCACAGTCAGTCTAATAGAAAAGCAGAATCAGACGTCAAAGAAGCAAAAAAATAATGAAGAAATGCCTTGCAGCCAAAGAAGATCCGTACTTGGCCCTGCTAGAGCACAGAAACACACCGTCTGCCGATATAGAACTGAGTCCCGTACAAAGACTTTTCGGGCGACGAACGAAAACCAGGATACCTTTGGTTGAAAACGCTTTAGATCCACATCAAACCCCATGGACGGTAACACGACAACGTTTAAAAAAACGCATGGAAAGGGAAGCACTGATATACGACAGAGGGTCGAGGGAATTACCACAACTGGCAGAAGGTGATTCAGTTTGGATACAACCACTTGAGACAGGAACAAACACCTGGCAAAAAGGAACAGTTGTTAGAGGAGCAGGTGAACGATCGTACGAAGTACTAAGTACTAATCAAGGACCACTGCGAAGAAACAGGGTGCACTTGCGTAAAGGATCCACGTCGACACTGGATAATAGTTCTAGCCTAATCGAGAACAATCGGGAACATGAATTCGTATTGAGAAACCGGAAGATCCCCAAAGTTATTTAACAAACAACGAAGGATGTGGACGGTGCCAACCAATAAGAACGAGTGACAGGACGCAAGCCAATCAAAGTCAAGGAAGTTATTTTTGTCTCATATATATTGATTCGCCTTAAGACATTATTGAGATTCAATCTATCGTGTTGTGAATACACCTTTCTTGATATCACCACTTGACTTCTTCTACAAGTTCCTGATGTTTTTCCAAGCCAGGCTAAAGGTATTCGTCGAGAGTTGGTTTTTCACAGTTGGGAAGACAGGACGGGTGATATTGTGTAGTGTGTCGAACAAATGCCTTCAAAAAAGAGCAAGAATCACTGGACGTGGATGTCCAGTGGAAGCGTCGTGAAGGGTCTTGCCTGCAGTTAAACCTCCGACGCTCGTTAATCTCCAAAACTCAGGCATTTCATATCTAACTTTCAAAAATAGTCAGAAAATAATGTCCTTCTACGAATAGTGCACTCCGTCTGTTATAGGTATCAATGCATGTGATCAATCTTGGGGCAACCAATGGTTTTCCCCTTTTGTCCTGAAATACCGTTCCCAAAATCAAAGAGATTTGAATTAATTTCAAACGAGAACTGCACTATGGTTAATAAAACGGTGTAGTGTATTACTTACTCCTAGCAGCAGCATCAGAACAGCATCAGAATCTCGGCAACCCGTTATGCTTCGATCGAAGAGCTGAATTTGGTTACAGTAACATTAATACAACACTCACAGTCGCTATAAGAGACACCGATTGAGTCCCTGTTCCTATGCATGTAGCTGTAACGCTGTTTACTGTTCGGACTTCCCTGTTTCTCTTCCTACGCCGTCCCACTTGCCAGTGAACTCTCACAAAAAGAGTTTTAGGATAGGACATTAAAACTGTAATATTCCGGGAAAGATGTGTCAGCTGACCGGAAAGTTTGTGCGGAATACAAAGTTCACTGGAGACAAGCATTCCGTAGGTGCGGGTAATAAGTTTGTTGCTAATATTCTTGTGGATGATCTATACTTGATGTTACAATTGGTACAAGTGAGACTGTTTCAAAACCAAAGACAAGCCGCTTTTTCAGTTATTACGTTGAGTTTTTTGGTAAGTCTTTTGCCACTGATTCCTTCTACTGTATTTCCTTATAACATAAGAAAATCATCACCCAAGTAGTGTTCAGCAAGCAAGGAGCCTTGTTGATCAAGCCCCTGCAAATGCTATTTCCTTAAATACGTTGAGGGATAACAGATGGTCGCTAACGATCCACCCGTGTCAACCACTATTCCAGGTTACTGTCGGGATTCATACAATAACTTTTTCCTTCGCTAACTCACATGGCAGAATAATACAGCGCACTTCTGGCTGAAGCCAGCACCAATCAGTGAGGATCAACATATTATCCAAAATTATTCACCGTAAATGAATGGTAAGGACTTTTGCGCAGGTTGCACTTGACACTTTATGGGTGCTGATCACTCTGTATGACCGATTGTCCTCTACCAGATTTGGGGGCTGTTAAAAAACAGAAATACTCGTTCAACACAAAAATAAGTCAAGCTATCTGATAAAAAGTATGTGTACCGTAGCGGTAAGAAAGAAATAGGTATGTAGATGTTAATGGTTGTTTGAATCAGTGAATCATCAGTCCTATATGATAACTTAGATTCGAAGCACGTAACGTGTTTTGTTACCACATAAAGTATCGCACACACTCAGTTAACGCAATTAGCATAATATTGAGAACTGTGTGTTCTTGAGTTCAGTGTTTTTCAGGCCAACAGACGATGGATCAGAGTAAATGATGAAACATGAATGCATCTTGAGAGGAGGCATGCTAATCAGAGGTATAGTCCAGTCTGAGACAAACTGAAGTTCAAATCCTCTATAACATAACGACTACTGAGAGCCTGGCACCGCCTAGGTTTGTTACAGTATCGATTAGGGCGGAAATAAAAGCGGTTGTTTTTCAGAAGACGTTGTTCAAAATCTACGTTTGTGGCTGTACGTCAAAATCATTCCAGTGCTAGTCGTCGCTGCAAGCAAGCCTAAGGAGTTTAATTCTCTATATTGTATTCAAGGTGGATGATCATATATCCGTCAACAATAACCACCTTAAAACCATGGGCAGTAAGTTGTGTACACCTTCATATGTCAGATAGTTTCAGTTTATTCTCCCGAAGTGTTTATGACAGACTGTATAATCAACAAGTCGGTTCCTTGTAAAAAACACCATAGTGGAATGTGACTTGTCTGTTGATGCATATCCACCACCATCAATGAGCAAGTGACCTTGCAACAATCACTTTAAGCCTACAGGATGAACCCGTTTCTTGTTATGGCTATCATCATGACGCATCAAGGAACACTTGAAGTAAAGGGCGAGGAATTGGCCATGAATCGTGAACGCTTTTAAAGGACAGGCAGACTGAAATTGATTAAACAGATCGCGTGTCAAGATGCTCACTGATTGCGGTGTTCTGGAATTCCTTCAAACAGCGCTTGACTTCGCTCGGTATACAGTTAATTCGTTATTCTGGTAACAGGAAATTCTGGTTAGTATTAATATTAGCGGGCGGTGAGTAATATGAATGCAGTACCGTTAGATATTTCGCTGGTGATGCTGATGTGCGAAATCTCTACATAACTCCCTCAGTGACTTGAATCATTCGCCTTTGTTTGTAAAAAAAACTTTTCATTACTCATTTCTAAGATGATTCTGCCACGCCAGGTGGACTCCCCTAACCAATGAGGGTGTTGAAACTTACACAGGTTATACAGAAATTCAGTCTTTCCCGTGATCCTGGACGGCCTTAATAATATGCAACACAAGGGGGCGTAAGTCGTACGCATCTGGACGACGCAGTTAACTTGCAAACGAGTTATTATTCATGAATTCCAGCTTATGCCGTTTGTTGTTTTTTCTACCGTATGGTCGGTATTCACAAAGCACGTGAACCTAAGGAGTGGCACCAGCCACGAAATCGTTCGTGTGCTTGGCGTGACCTTCCACCATTGAGCATACCTCCTGCACGAAGTTTTGTAACCTGATTGAAGTCAAAGGTGATTTTGGCGAAAAGTCTGTTTTCGGTTATTCATCATCGGGCCAACTACATAACATTTTATACCATCATGGTTGTCAGGCGAGAAAAAATCAAGAGCAATTAGTCGAATAACTACATCAAACGGGTGTGAATTGGACGACAATTAGATGACAAAATTCATCTCCGGAGTTGTCAAGTGGGTAATGGGGGGCCATGGTAACCGTAGGGTCTGAACAAATTTCTTTTAAGCGCATAGCTGTGGGTTGCGCAACCGGATTCCGATCGCTTTCATGGTGGCCAGAATACGAAATGTGACTCCTCTGGATTGACGGCTGGGCGGGGTGTAAATGGGCTGGAAAGCCACTTCCTGGGAGATCTGGTGCCCTGTGACTACAAGGTGCGCCAGAATTGCACTGGAAATGGACTTCACCTCGCCTTTAGCTAGCCAAGTGGGGTGGTGCTCACGTATCCTCTGAGAAAGGC
>QNGE01000514.1:13648-53822 GCA_008508345.1 Paragonimus westermani | reverse complement strand
CACCTTGTAGACACAGGGCACCAAATCTCCCCAGAAGTGGCTTTCCAGCCCATTTACCGCCTGCCCAGCCGTCAATCTAGAGGAGTCAAATTTCGTATTCTGGCCACCGCGGAAGCGATCGGAATCCGGTTGCGCAATCCACAGTTGTGCGCTCAGAAGAAATTTATTCAAACCATACGGTTACCATGGCCCCCCAGTACCCACTTGACAATTCCGGAGGTCAATTTTGTCACCTAATTGTCGTCCAATTCACAACCGTTTGATGTAGTTATGCGACTAATTGCCCTTGATTTTTTCTCGCCTGACAACCATGATGGTATAAAATGTTATGTAGTTGGCCCGATGATGAATAACCGAAAACAGACTTTTCGCCAAAATCACCTTTGACTTCTAATGAACTCATGGGTGTATTCGAATCGTTGAAGCATCCTGATAGAAATCCAAAGTCGGACACAAACGCTCATTAAGAGGAATCACAAGAAACGGCCTGTTACTTTTTCATCATTTCATAAAATGCAATCACTAATCAATTAATCAGTTGAGTTAACATGGAATATTAGGCAATAAATCAATTAAATAACTGTACTAAATGAGTAATTAATCACTCATTATTATTCATTGATACTAGTAAATAGATAACGGTTGACCGTTAGGTAATTGGTGCTGGAATATTCTTCGCATGAAGGAAAATCTTAAATCGGGAACTAGAACATTATTCAATTTGACTTCCACTCTCGGACTTACGCCACGTATACGATTTTGTGTCCGCGTTTTCATGTCAAAAGAAAACAAACTGAACTGGGTTCGAATTGGCAGCATTCATGGTGTAGAATGAAGCGCCCACTGAATAAACCATCTAAATTAAGAGAATCGCTTTGCAGGACATGTTAGTTGTCGCTATCTAACTCACATGGCCGTATATGTCAACAATTTGGCTCCTGTTACCACCGGAATCGTCAGAATTTACAATAACCTAATGTATTATTAGAGTTCTGTTTATGTTATGCCTACTCAAAGTGAACTGAATAGAAGTTTGAGTCTTAGAGTGAGCACTGAAAGTCCGTCACCTGGAATTCGTGACCGACAGGTTAGTACGTACATGCAATGAATCACCGGTTCGTAGGTATGCGCAGTAAATATCAGATGCGAACTAAAAATACGGATAACTGAGAGACCCAGCGTATATTGTGCGAAAGTTACAATAAGTATGGGGCGACACTAAGCTAAGGAGGTTCGGAATCCAGCCGCTGAGCGCGCGAGCACGTCAGAAGTGTATGTGGCGCAACTGGCGTGCATAGGCTGCCAAGGAAATAAACGTCTTCGCGTGTAACAAACGATTGGCAGTCAAAGGTTCAAACGATGCGGTGTATAGTGTGAGCAAATATTTTGTGCAGAAATTTACGCGTCTTACAGCAGATAGATCGAGTTTATCTCCAGGTCACCACAATACCACTTGGAACAAACAAAAAGTTCGGTCATGTCCTTCCAGCTAATCGTGGGGCTAACAAGCAAGTGGTCGACACTGTGACCTCGGCGATATTCAGTGACAAAACAGCAGCTCCGAAATGTCTTCAGCAATTCACCTTTCAATCACCAGCATGAAAAACTAACCTAGCACCGGTTTTTGGGGGATCCCCATGATGATTCATATTTGGAGATATAGCTTATTCTGAAAACTGAAAGTCATGTTCTTCATGATTAGTAACAGAGACCGTTTGAGCAGATCCATGGGTATTTCCGTTTTAAGACTTTCAATGCCAGTAGGCTTGCGTACGAAGTGAATAACTTGTTGCACTGGAGTAGTTATCACGTGCTGCTGAACGTAAGTCGAATACAAGACTGACTGTTGAGTCAATCTTGCCGAGATCTTTAATCAAACCAAATGTGGTTTGAACTTTGTGCGCCAACCTTCCGTTTTAATGGCGGCAGAGCTTAAATCATACACCGAGCCACTTCGTGTTATGGGGCATCCTTCATAGATAAAACCTGTCCGATTGGTATTCCTGGTTTATGTTTTCTGAAAGAATAGTGCAACCGTCTTGCTGATGAGTGGCCATGTTTGGGAGATTTGAAGGGGGGTTCTTCAATTACTCCATGTAGCAGCAACAATTCAAAGTGCTCGATTATTCGACATTCCACATGAGTCATTTTTCTCCTTTTTCAACACGTTGGCATATGGCAATATGGAACAAATATTCAGATCTGTGGTTTTCGGTTTCCGGGACAAGCCCTATCGACACATAGGAGCGGTCTTGGGGATCCCGTAAGAACCGACGCCTGCGGGTTTTTTCATGCTGGCGATTAAAAGGCGAATGGCTGATGACATTTTTGTGTTGCCCTTGTACACATTTAATACGGATGATATCATTATGTTCACTTATCTATCGCAAAAATTCGACGAGATGGTAGAACTTTCGAACTCTCTCCGTGCAAATTTGTGAGTGAGAAGACAAGGAGTGCCCGCCATCTCATCAGTTGCAGGGATTGATGCACCGATGAAAAGGTTTGTGTATCGAACACCCAACTAGACTGTTCTGTAAAATTATTTCACAGGCTTCACGCTATTGAAGAATAGTCCAGCACTGACGAAAACATTGGTTGCGCTCACTGGACGTGTTTATTCATTAAAGTACTTTTTCAACGAACTTGCTTAAAACCACTTTGCAGGATAATGGGTATCTATTGAGAATTCTCCATAAACGCATCCAGCACAACCATAGACAAAGCAGCAACTATGGATGTTATAGGTATTGAACTTAAAAATCGTTTCAAAGGGAAAACAGTCATTTTGACACATTTCCTCGTTTGTCGAATATTTTTGGGATTATTGAGATCGAAACTTGATGAGAAGTGTTTATAGTTCATCAAATGCAATTAAAAGTTAATGTTAATACAACTGGGCTAAGTCGGAAAATGTTCATTAATGAAAAATTCCCCAATATTTTTACAAACAATCCATTATGGGCGTTAGCCTACTTTTTCAAGTTTGGTAAATGTGTGCGTTGCAATTTTCGAGGTGGAATACACCACCTCCTGATGTGAGATTGCTCAATTCTGCAGCGTTTTGGAGATATCTACAAAATGAGACATCACGACCATACCGCTCCGGTATCGTATTTCAACAAGAACACTAACATATTTGACAGGTAAACGTGAATGATAACGTTTACAGCTTCCTTATCTTCAGCAACTTTGTACTCTTTCTCCCCTTTTATAGCATTTGAAGTGGATGTTGGTCGACAAAATATTGCTCCTAGAAACGGATGCAAACGACATTATCGTTTGTCTCTTCCCATCTTTGATGCATAACGGACGGTGTACAATTGGGTAACAGCTCTCACTGCATCACCTAAAACCTTCAAGAATTAATTTTTTTCACTCCACCGCATTGTTTTTTTAACTCTATCAGGCTGTAGTGGCGTTCTTAAAAAACATTATGGAAACAAGCTTCCTGCCAAACATTGAAAGGTATATTGTTCAGCCAGTCACTACCTGACGTTCAGGACCTAATTGTCTGTCGCAATTTGGAAAGATATTCTAATCAACATGTCATTCAGCAAAATTGAAGATGACAGTGAACATGTACCGCAAGCGTTTCAAACACAAGTTTCCCAATATTTCCCGACTGTGTTTCTTTCCAGTGCTGTTCATGATAAAATTCAACAGGCCCCGTCCATTGAAGAATGGTGCATCAAGCCGCAAGGCATAGTAAAATCGTAAGAATTTTGCAGGGAGGTGTCCTGGACTTTAATGGATAGCCTACTCATCTTGAAACAATGCTAATTACCCTACGTAAAGGCAATATTAGAAATCACATAATACACATCGATTTACTGATATACGCTTTCTGCGTCATATTGAAAATGATCACAGGCACAATATACCTGAGGATTGTCGACTATTCAATGTCCAGGTGGTCGTGGGCTTAGTGCTCAGGCCGAGCACATATTTCAACACAATTTCCGATAAAACTGTTCACGGCAGTCTGTTTAGTCATATGCGGATACGTTGAGGCCCTCGGTTACGTGCTGACAATGATTGATTTGAGCTATGTACATTGCTTGATAAGAAAGTGTTTAGTGAGTTACTATTGAACATTGACAGTCCTTCGCTTAGAATCACGGAAATTTTTGTTGCGCCAAATAGGCAAGTCTACAATGTGGCTGAAATCGTAGTCGTCGATCGGACTCTCAAACTGCCGTTGCCTTTAGCAAAGGGAGAAAAACCTATCGGCACTAACTCACACCGTGTATACCAGCTTTTGTGTAACTGAGATGAAGTTCACATCGGCAGAACCGACAAGTGTTTAAACTTTAGGATGAAAGGACATCTACCAAGATCGGTTCAAAATGTGACGGCTCAGTTTGCTTCTTTCGTCTCGGTACCATACGAGCTTCTGGCTTCATCTACCGCCACATACGTATCAGCCAGTGGTCATTGGATCAACCTCAAATCAAGTTATAATACGTCACATTACTTCGCGTTTCCTGTGTTTTGCTAAGGAATTCGAGAGTAGCCGTTTCAATTCAGCATTGTGCCAAAAACAATTATGCGCTAGTCTTAGTTTCCGATGGACCTAGTATTTTTACGCTGTTTTCTTACACCTCATTCACTATTTTATTTCACATCCACCCTACTGGTGTTATATATTTATATACATATATATATATATGTAAACACCTGATAAATGTTTTCTGATACTAAAGAGGTAATGCGAATTGTTGACATCTACTGGTGTTCCCGTTCCTACTGCTATGCTGAGAACATAATATTATTTCACGTCGGCAGTCGGGTTTAGCAATAATCCACACCGTAATCACTTTCAGTGTACCTCCTCGTGAGTCCTGAACACTCTACGGTAGTTTTATGTATGCTGGTTTTGCTGTCTGATCAACACTTTTCGAAAGAGGCTGGCTGGAAAGTCTATCTGAATGCGAAGGCTGCGATCAAATGTGAGTGTTGGTCAACTTGAAGACTTATCTACCCAACTACATGTAGTCCGGGAACAATTCGAAGGACGATTATATGGGACTCATCCGAATAGACGATACACCCAACATGAGTGACTAGTAATACTTAGTGCATCTGCAGTAAGTAATTACAAGTAGAAATGTGCGCACTATAATTTAGGAGAAGTAAGTTTCAAGAAAGTCCATGGATACGACGGGAGTAAAATGTGGCTTGCCGAAAAGTTCGTTTTCGATTATTCATCATATAACCGATTACATAACACTTTATATCGCATGGTTGTCGAGCAAGCCAAGTGAAAGGTTTTGGTGTGTTGGATAATCAGGTGACCAATGTCACCTCGGAAGTTACTGAGCGAATAATCAGGAGCCATGGGAATCGTATCGCCTAGGTAAATATTTTCTCGACGCACAGTTATGCACCGAAAAACTGAACTTCGGTCAGTTTAGTGGCTGCTGGAATAGGAAAGCCGACTTTTCCGGATCAAAGTACGTCAAGCAGTAGATGGGATGGAAAGCCATTTTCCCTCACACTAGTTGTCCGAACTCAACGGGTTGCGCCGGATTTACATCCATCTTTAATGAGCCATGTGGGGTGGTATTCACGCTTCTCCTGAGAAAGATGTGTGGTTGTGTGTCCGACCTAACCTGTTCCAGTGGAGCACGTAAAAGTGTGAACACGAAAAGAGCTTACAAATTCAGCCGACGTATTTTTGCTTTATACGTGAATTACCGGACTGGATGGGAACGAGGTTCAAAACCGCCTGGCACTTTAAGTCTCTCCACGTGCGGTACTTTGTCTACTGAACAGTAGCTCAACTAACGTCTAGCCTTAGTGTAACATCATATAGACCAACCTCATTTCCGCCGAAAACAGTTTAACATTCGATACTGTCGGTTTCATATGTTTAGCAATTGATTTTGCGGAGTGAGCCTTCTTTGCTAATATCCGCAGTAAAATCGATACTTCTTCAGTCTTGTCAGCGGTATACATCCTCATAACCCTATTACCTGAAAATCTCGTAAAACTTCCCAGCGTAGTCATGAAAAACAATGTGTAGCGAACGAGCTCGTTTTCAGTGATTCATCAGGCTAAATACTTCACATTTATATCACACATTTCACGGGAGAATCGTTAGGGGAGTAAA
Organism: Paragonimus westermani; assembly: GCA_008508345.1. Lineage (NCBI taxonomy): Eukaryota > Metazoa > Platyhelminthes > Trematoda > Plagiorchiida > Troglotrematidae > Paragonimus > Paragonimus westermani. Next base: position 47,707 of record QNGE01000514.1, on the reverse strand, counting down.
CGGGAAACGTGTGGTTAATGAGGTCAATCAGTTCAATGTCACACTGCAATCAAGTACCGACATGAACAATGGGTCTTGACAGGCTAACCGGGTGGGGGTTGGCCAGGGCAAATCCTGAGTGCTAATTCTTGCACAGTTGTGGCTGAAAATCACTTAACTGGTGGACTAAATAGACTGGCCGTTCTAAGTTACTTTCTTTTGAATGGATCTCTGAACTGAGCCATCTGCGCCGTGCATCAGTGCCAGGCCTAGGAGAGATAATTGTCCGTCCTTTTGCTAGAACTGTGCAGCGACACTTCACTGGCACATTCATCGCTACTCATCTGGAGATGAGACATGCTATGATAGTAAAACCATCTGACCAACCTCTCGCGTCAGTATTGGTCATCAAGTGTGTTGAACAAAATGATGTCAGAAAGGAGCCGCCCAACTTCGCAAGGTTCATTATAAGCGAGCCTAAACGCTCTACAATGGCATCTATCACTGCCCCTAAAATTCTGAACTCTGCTGCTCCTGAGAGCTCCATCATAGTGCGAGACCTGTTGAGATGCATCACAGTCTGGTTCAAACTTTTGGGTGCACAGGTTTATGAGCTTTGGAATGATCTCTGCATCTACATGAATCATATGATTCGAACTTCGGCTACTGCCACGTGAGTGACTAGAAAGCCAGCTTCTTTACACGGTGCTAGATTTTAACCAGTACGGTTAGTTTTTAGCAATGGCTGCTGACACTAGGGATATATTTCTGATCTCTCATAAGCTACGGAGCAAAACTGGCGCTCAGGTGTACCGGTATATACCATGGGCGGATCGCCATGTGCGCAATCTAGTATGAATCGAAATCTCAACGGTCAACAGAGCAGGCAAAATGTCACGATCCAGGACTACCCTAACTCCGATACTGGTCCTTAGTAAAACGACCGGAAACAATAAAGATTCCTCATCTCTGCAGATGGATTAGCTGATATTTACGTTCAGCTCACCTACTACATCCAGCGCATGGTTACCGTACCTGACGAAACTCATCTGAAGCTTCTGTCGCTTTGCTAGAAATTGCTGTCTCTATTTGGACAGGTTTCACTATAGACGCCGCCATATACCTGACGAGGAATCTATTCATTGTGGCCTTTCCAAAGAGGAAATATCAAAACAGGAGACGGAATATCAGATTCCTCCTAACAATCCTAGGATACCTCTAATGTATTAGACGCTTCGAAAAAGCTTCGCGCAGCCAGCGGTAGTAGAGTCATTCTCAGTCCTTCTGACAGATCTCTGAAGGAACAGTTTGCATTGCAGTGCAAAGATAACCCTGTGTATTCATACAAAAAACAATACACTCAGTCCATCTAACAGGTTAGCTGAGTTTTGTGAAGTTGCTTTTGTGTAAAGATCCGTTTTGTGACAGTCATTAAACCACGGTTCCCCAATCCTTACCTTAATTCTGGACTAGACATGGGAAACATGCTGGTTTTTATTCAAGTGGAGCAGACGGGAAGGCGACAAGGCTAATATTTATTTTCAAGTTGACCATCACTCACATTTGATCGCAGCGTTCGCATTCACATAGACTTTCCAGCCAGCCTCTTTCAAAAACAACAACTAGACTCGAGTTTCGCTCTCATTNAGCGCCAGTTTTGCTCCGTAGCTTATGAGAGATCAGAAATATATCCCTAGTGTCAGCAGCCATTGCTAAAAACTAACCGTACTGGTTAAAATCTAGCACCGTGTAAAGAAGCTGGCTTTCTAGTCACTCACGTGGCAGTAGCCGAAGTTCGAATCATATGATTCATGTAGATGCAGAGATCATTCCAAAGCTCATAAACCTGTGCACCCAAAAGTTTGAACCAGACTGTGATGCATCTCAACAGGTCTCGCACTATGATGGAGCTCTCAGGAGCAGCAGAGTTCAGAATTTTAGGGGCAGTGATAGATGCCATTGTAGAGCGTTTAGGCTCGCTTATAATGAACCTTGCGAAGTTGGGCGGCTCCTTTCTGACATCATTTTGTTCAACACACTTGATGACCAATACTGACGCGAGAGGTTGGTCAGATGGTTTTACTATCATAGCATGTCTCATCTCCAGATGAGTAGCGATGAATGTGCCAGTGAAGTGTCGCTGCACAGTTCTAGCAAAAGGACGGACAATTATCTCTCCTAGGCCTGGCACTGATGCACGGCGCAGATGGCTCAGTTCAGAGATCCATTCAAAAGAAAGTAACTTAGAACGGCCAGTCTATTTAGTCCACCAGTTAAGTGATTTTCAGCCACAACTGTGCAAGAATTAGCACTCAGGATTTGCCCTGGCCAACCCCCACCCGGTTAGCCTGTCAAGACCCATTGTTCATGTCGGTACTTGATTGCAGTGTGACATTGAACTGATTGACCTCATTAACCACACGTTTCCCGTTTACTCCCCTAACGATTCTCCCGTGAAATGTGTGATATAAATGTGAAGTATTTAGCCTGATGAATCACTGAAAACGAGCTCGTTCGCTACACATTGTTTTTCATGACTACGCTGGGAAGTTTTACGAGATTTTCAGGTAATAGGGTTATGAGGATGTATACCGCTGACAAGACTGAAGAAGTATCGATTTTACTGCGGATATTAGCAAAGAAGGCTCACTCCGCAAAATCAATTGCTAAACATATGAAACCGACAGTATCGAATGTTAAACTGTTTTCGGCGGAAATGAGGTTGGTCTATATGATGTTACACTAAGGCTAGACGTTAGTTGAGCTACTGTTCAGTAGACAAAGTACCGCACGTGGAGAGACTTAAAGTGCCAGGCGGTTTTGAACCTCGTTCCCATCCAGTCCGGTAATTCACGTATAAAGCAAAAATACGTCGGCTGAATTTGTAAGCTCTTTTCGTGTTCACACTTTTACGTGCTCCACTGGAACAGGTTAGGTCGGACACACAACCACACATCTTTCTCAGGAGAAGCGTGAATACCACCCCACATGGCTCATTAAAGATGGATGTAAATCCGGCGCAACCCGTTGAGTTCGGACAACTAGTGTGAGGGAAAATGGCTTTCCATCCCATCTACTGCTTGACGTACTTTGATCCGGAAAAGTCGGCTTTCCTATTCCAGCAGCCACTAAACTGACCGAAGTTCAGTTTTTCGGTGCATAACTGTGCGTCGAGAAAATATTTACCTAGGCGATACGATTCCCATGGCTCCTGATTATTCGCTCAGTAACTTCCGAGGTGACATTGGTCACCTGATTATCCAACACACCAAAACCTTTCACTTGGCTTGCTCGACAACCATGCGATATAAAGTGTTATGTAATCGGTTATATGATGAATAATCGAAAACGAACTTTTCGGCAAGCCACATTTTACTCCCGTCGTATCCATGGACTTTCTTGAAACTTACTTCTCCTAAATTATAGTGCGCACATTTCTACTTGTAATTACTTACTGCAGATGCACTAAGTATTACTAGTCACTCATGTTGGGTGTATCGTCTATTCGGATGAGTCCCATATAATCGTCCTTCGAATTGTTCCCGGACTACATGTAGTTGGGTAGATAAGTCTTCAAGTTGACCAACACTCACATTTGATCGCAGCCTTCGCATTCAGATAGACTTTCCAGCCAGCCTCTTTCGAAAAGTGTTGATCAGACAGCAAAACCAGCATACATAAAACTACCGTAGAGTGTTCAGGACTCACGAGGAGGTACACTGAAAGTGATTACGGTGTGGATTATTGCTAAACCCGACTGCCGACGTGAAATAATATTATGTTCTCAGCATAGCAGTAGGAACGGGAACACCAGTAGATGTCAACAATTCGCATTACCTCTTTAGTATCAGAAAACATTTATCAGGTGTTTACATATATATATATATGTATATAAATATATAACACCAGTAGGGTGGATGTGAAATAAAATAGTGAATGAGGTGTAAGAAAACAGCGTAAAAATACTAGGTCCATCGGAAACTAAGACTAGCGCATAATTGTTTTTGGCACAATGCTGAATTGAAACGGCTACTCTCGAATTCCTTAGCAAAACACAGGAAACGCGAAGTAATGTGACGTATTATAACTTGATTTGAGGTTGATCCAATGACCACTGGCTGATACGTATGTGGCGGTAGATGAAGCCAGAAGCTCGTATGGTACCGAGACGAAAGAAGCAAACTGAGCCGTCACATTTTGAACCGATCTTGGTAGATGTCCTTTCATCCTAAAGTTTAAACACTTGTCGGTTCTGCCGATGTGAACTTCATCTCAGTTACACAAAAGCTGGTATACACGGTGTGAGTTAGTGCCGATAGGTTTTTCTCCCTTTGCTAAAGGCAACGGCAGTTTGAGAGTCCGATCGACGACTACGATTTCAGCCACATTGTAGACTTGCCTATTTGGCGCAACAAAAATTTCGGAATGTCCGGAGTTCAAATCCCGGCCGTGGCAAGGATATGCGCTACTATTCATGTTCGTGTCTTGTTACAAGCCTTCCCATGTAGTAATCCGGTATTTAATACTAATCATGAGGCGATCTGGTGCTCAGTTTACTTAACGTGTTTGTACCATTGGTTATTGAGGGTTATGTGCTTCCAACCAAACTAGAGTTTAATTAATTTTCAGTGAATTTGGGACTTTGACTTATATAAACCTTCCGCATATCTTCTCGAAGGTCGGCCTTAATTTTCCGGAAATCCGTTTATCAGGCTTTTGGTGTATGCGGTCTATGGACTGAATGCTATCGCGATTCTTCAGTTTCGTGGAAGCATCCGATTTTACTGCACATGCATTAAGCTTCCCGCGTTATTTGGAAACCCAGAAACTATCGCCTTTAGACCAAATTCTTACCAAGAAGGACTTAATTGTTGATAATCTCGAAGTGGTCACGCTACTACGCTCAAGCAATTATGCAGTCGTTTGACTCAGTTTTTCTATAATATCAATCTTAACTAGCGTGATTACGGAAAACCGCATGAAATTTCACGAAATTTATGTGGGTGTGCTACGTTCTCATTTGATTCCGATAAGGTGGGATGACAATTTTCTTTCAGTCGACCGAAAAACTCGGTGCGAAAGTTACTGCCAGCCTCTGCGTAGTCATCAATGGGTATACAGAAGTAGCAGCCTTGAAGCGCAACAATTCACTCTATTAACCATTTTACCATACCTTAAAGTTAATCGTGAACAAACGAGACGCTTGGACGGGATACCGATTTCGTGAACTGGAGAAGAGTGGAAAACGTATATACTCCGCAATAACTGATGTGTCTTTCTCATTTACATACATCAACTTCCCTATCAACGATGACTCGCTAAACAATCTGATGTCGATCCGAAGAGTCTGGTTGAGTCTGCACTAAATGCCCACAAAGCTGGGTCTGAACACCTGAACTTCTGGATCAGGCGGGACCCACAATAACTGATACTGAATCAGCAAATAACATCGGGAAACTTTACAACAATTTTTTTGTCCACCTGCCGTCTTCCCCTCAGGTTTATTGTTTCATCAAATTGGAAGGCATGAGCATTGTGGACAATTTTCATTCCGTTGTTCTGGTTAAGAGACGGCGTTTCAGAAACCGTCGCCCTGTTCCAGATTGCGTTCCCTCAAAAGCCTGTCGCAAAGCGGCTGGGCAGAGTATCATGCCCCGTGACTTGCTGCTTAGCAGCTCTCCCTGGAGTGGTTGAAAATTAGTGTACATTACTCTTGCTTTCGAAGGAGGTGTACAAACTCATCGCAATGATCATCGTTCATTTACCTCACTTTCAAATGTCCCTACTGTGTTGGAAGCGTTCATTTAGAGTTCTCTTCATTATCATCTCTTTTCTCGTCTTTTTCCACCCCAAGGGCATGAACTACGTAGATGGCCATGCACCACAAATCTACTATTCACTAATGGGTGAGCAGAAGCAGTCGAACTAGGTGTCGGGATTGATCGTGTGTACCCCGATTTCACCAAAGCTTTCAACCGCTTCGCTTTGCAAAACTCACTAAAAAGGATTCCAAGACCACGGTCATATCTCACCAGTTGGCAATACAAAGTGTGCTCAACCTTCATATTCTCCAATTACAAAACAAACTACGGTGGTGTTTCTCAAGGTTCTATTCTAGATCCGTTTTTAAACCATATCCTCATAGTGGACATTTTAATTCCATGCCGTCTTTCTTGTTGCGGTTCGCAAATTATACCATGGTTTGACATGCGATGAGGACTTCCGATGATCCAGCCATCCTACGGAATAAACTGACCAGTCTTTCTGATTTGCCCCATGTAAATACATCAGTTTTTAATACACATTCAAGATTAGGCTACACTGTCAGTTTGCCGTAGAAACCGAGCGTTTATAACCACTTTTTGGTAATGACGGGGTACACGTACCTAAGTTTCCGTACTTCTCACATACGCATACATAACCGATAACAACATGTACTTTGTTTACTGAATTGCTCAGAAGAGAAGGAAAATAATACTGGGCTCAGTTTAATTATTGAGTCATCTCATAGACATAAGTATTGGAACACGGTTAGAAAACTCGTCCGAACTTGCAGTAAACAAAGTCATCTCGGAGACTAGTTATGAGCTTTAAAACATCATTCCGTATTGTTCACCAAAATCCCACTTGGAGTTACTAACGGTTGTGATTTTATTCCAGGATGGATGTGTAATCCCAAGAAGATCGTTCAACCAGACAGGTGGATATATGGAGAGGATTAATGATGGACCATATTGGCAAGCTACCAGAGTGTTTGGATGAAAGATGACAAGTTCAGTCAGCGAAGCATTGAACGAATAAGATGATGAGTTTACAAACCTGGACAGCACCAAATGCCTTGAGAAGTTGTTACGTCCATTGATGTAGTTTAAGTTGCATGTGTTTCACCCAGTACTACCCTCACTTCACGTATCCTACTATCCACGTTTTCTCAACAGTGTGCTCTTTGGAGAGGACGGACTCAGTCATGGAATGCCAGTTTGATGGTATGGCATAAAACAATATAAATGCAAGTGTTGGTCCTTGTGACCGCAGAAACTGCAGTGGCCTTCAGGATACAACTGCTTTCACTCATGACGTGGAGATACGCCACATTGTGGGATCGAATATGAAAAAACTCATGCTCCATAGTACTCTGGTTTACCATTGCGACATCATCAAACATAACGAATAACGGGTCGTCTAGTGTCTACTGGGCATGTGTTGCACAACGACACAATCGGTTAAAAGCCAAGGTTAAAGTTCTACCACCTGCAGTTGTCAGATCTTGTATGAGGAACATTACAACGAATACTACCGTTACTACTGTGATTCGCGGTGCAAAAGTTGGATAAATGAATCGGGTCACTGACATTAACATGGCCGTGAACAACCCACTTGGAACAACCCATTCGAAATTAATACTAAAATAACCCGAAAATCTGAAAACAGGTCCGCACCAAAATTCAACATTGCTTGACAACAGACGGAAAATTATCTCGGTAGGTTCGTCGACCTTTGAGATACTCAAGCCGACTTATTGAAATTGGAATACTGTTTGCCGCGTCAAATTTTTGTCGGGAACAGTAGCCGCTTGCCGAGTGTACGTCCGGAACTACTCCTGCGCATCTAGTCAACTAGTCATTAGGATGGCACCGGCAACCTTATGTGAATCGACCAAAAACGTGTCGATGGCGTTTCATCGTTTTTTTATCTCGTCGGCGGTTCTATTTATCAATAACGGCACGTGGAAGGAAATGTTTGCTTGAAACTGATTTTCAAGTTTGACTAATTTGGTTGTAGCACAGCTTCGGACATCATTACTCGTTACTGTTGGTTTTAACGCCAACTCACTGAGGCGTTCTGGAATGTTCTGGAGTCTGTATACTCAATAATCCCGAACAATTTTAAACGTGGTGGTTTCCCTAAGAGTGACATCACTAAGTAGCCAAAACCTTGCACCACAAGTGATGTTTTGTGCACTAACATATTTTCTTGTTATGGTGTTGCAGGTTTTGACGTAACGCAATATTTTGTGTCAGAGATAACTGCTCCCACAGATTTTCTCAGGATTTTTGCGATTGAAAACATGACGGTAGGTGCACGGGGTATATGCAGTCGCATGACATCATGTTCATCTTCAGCAATCACGGACTAACGTTTCTTGCGCCTCGAGCCATTACGAGCATACTTCATGGTCACATTCTTCAACTACAGAATTTACCCAAACAATAAACGAGTATGATGAGGGCTGCATAGATTTTTATTCAACGTTCGAACATTATTTAAACAGGGCTACAAACCTCAGTATTGTAAAGGAGCTTCAAACTGAAACATAACTAGGCAAACACGATTTTTGATTATCCACGTGACCTATTTGTCTTCCTGACGGTTGAAATCTCCCGCGTTTGCTATGTCACTACAGGTTTCGTGGTGTAAAAATTTAAGAAAATCTCGCGCAGTTTGTGGAAGGGTAAGATTTTTCACACTCATTCGACAGGTTACAAAATGTTCTGCGAAACCACCATACTGAGTAGACAGGCGGTAAGAAAATCTTACTGCGCCACCTGCGGCTGCAGTAGACGTACAGATAATACCAGCTGGGTTGATAGTGACAATTGTTAAAAAATATCATCAGCCGGTTAACAGGAGATGTCATCAAACTGAGGCCAAAGTAAGGGGTCCACTAGCTGAGAATGAAAGATTATTTGAAATACTACGTCCTTGCGGGTCAACACTGTATTGTCCGAAGTGCACCCGAAGTGCATATGAAGTGCTCGAATCATTATCCAACTCAATCAATCCCAGCTATGAAACTTGGGAAATTATGACCCATGGATGTTGTGGGCCCCTTTCACTAACCACCCGTGGTAGTCATTAAGTCGTCATCACGACAAAACATTTCACGTGGCGTATCGGAGCAGCTGTCTACCCTATTGGCGCACAGGCATTGCATGCAGGGATTTTATGGAAAACATCGTTGTAGACAGTGGAATACCCTTAAGCATACCGGCCAAAAGTGAGTTACGAAACCGTCTAGAGTGCTTAAGAAACAAGATAGCTTGCACGAAAACGTATCAACGCCAGTTAAACGGACTGACGAAAGGGAACAATCGACCGATCACAAAGTTGATGGGGTCGAAAAGATGAAGCTGGAGAGAGATGTTACCACTAACTCTGTAGCTCCGCGCTGCTCGCCAAAGGGGACAACGAAGAGATCGCCGTTCGAGCTAATCTGGGGCGCTTGTCACGCCTGCGTTTGATCAGTAAATTGGTTTGTGTGAGCGACCAACGGATGAGAGCGCGGGAATTAACAGAGGCTCGGGGGTTCATCAACCAACATTTAACAAGTGTGCCAGAGGTCGCCAAGGCACAGTCATCTCCAAAGCTGTCGGCTCAATGTACTGTGTTTAAACCTGGTTCTTAGATTGAGTTCGGTTACCGATGGAGTAGGGGTATAGCAGAACTAAAGTCGCGGAGGTTCTTGGTATGGTATAAGGAGACCATATTTGGTGGCGGCGCATCGCTATTTGGTATAACATGACCACTGCGTTCACGGAATCCTAGTCTGCAAAGTATACGATACTCCGGTTTTCTGACCTAGCAGTACATGTGCCACCCTCAATCTTCGCTCATGGCACTAGGTACTAGTCCCGTAAGTCTGGTTCTAACCGACGGATCCTTGGTCAATTAACAAACGCAGTTACAACAAATCACTTGTGATTGTAACCCATAAGTTGGTGCTGTGCTATCGTTGTGTCACCGCATGAATAGTTGCCCGGCATGTAACTTTGACAAAACTACGTTTCCGTTGGCTCACTCGTTGTGTTATTACACCGAGACAGAAATTAGCTCTGAGCGCCGTTGCGCTTCACCTTGCGCAGTTCAAACCTCCAGGGCTAAAGTCGTGGTCAGCAAAGTTTTCCTGATGGATTTTGGCATCTTGGAAACTATGAACTTTCAATCATGTTTAAAGTTATAGACGAACAGTCATATGCTCAGACTGAAAATCCGGCTCCTCCAGGTGCCTCTGTCTCACTTCTATACTCCTGTTTGAAGCACATGCCGTTTAAGTATGCCCCACCTTTTAATTTCAAAGCGCTTCCAGAAGGCAAACTTCACATTATTGTAAGAAGGAAGTTCATGAGAATTATGTTCTTACACTGACATCGTAATTTCATTGAACAACCACACATTTAGCTCGGGCAGTCTTGTGTTGTGCTGGATAAAAGTACAATCTAGCTTTGTGTTTTCGGAAACTTTGCAGTATAACAGGATATGAGGAAGGTCAGCATCGGAATGAAGCGTTCGTTGACCGTTGGGCTGTAACTCGTCCACAAAAATAATTCCGCGACTCGCGATGTGCAATTTTATCTTACCACGACGCACAGTCGTCCATTTGTCACCCTGATGAATCGTTCACCAAGTTCCCGGTAGCCACAGAATTTACAGCTGGGGACAACTCTCTCGGACTAATCTTGTTGTAACCGGATCAACGGCCTACGAGCGCGTAAGCAGATAAGAGAATGAAAGGTTAATGAAACGGCGTATAACGGAACGACAGTCAACGGTCATTAACAACGGACTACGGAGTGTACACGACTAGTTCCTATCTTCTCGGTCGACCCAACCACCCGAGGCTAACGCGCGAACACGTAGAAAAGACTGGCCTCTGGGCAGGGCTCTTTCATGTCAGTCAGTCCAGAGACAACACTGCCACAAACTAGATCATATTAAAAGGGTTTGTGACCAATCAGAAGACTAACTGTGATGAATGTCATTGAACATATACTTTCACGTCAATTATTGAAGTTCAGGTTGTACACTTGTGATACGGCGCGTAATTCTAAAACAAGCGTTTGATTGTCGTTCATTCGTTGTGTCCTGCTCAATTCGGATATACCGGCTACTGGTCTCGCGTTAAGTTTTATCTATTCATGAAACATCACATTAACTCAGAAGGTGAACCAAATAAACAGCCAAACAGTACAGTGATGCGCGTAAGCTGGATGTAGGTGTGTGGGATTTTAGAAACGTAGGCGGAGTACCAGAAATTTTGCACCAGGGTTGAAGGACAAAGTGGCAGATGACCGTGCCGACTATGAAGTTCGTTCGCAAAGTATACTTTGTCAGTCTTTCCACACAGATTTTTCGTGAAACTGGCGGCGTCCCCGGCAAAGCATACGACATCTAACATCGACGGTCCAACCACACGTATCATGCTTTCTACAGACACAGTTGGTGTGTGAAGACCACAACACCTGTTATCAGAAAGTCTAATGAATCTGAACTTCAGCGTAATAGGACGCGTTGACTCTGTTATTCTGCCTATACGTAAGGTAAGGGATGTGCCCACATAAACCAGATTTCAGCAACTTTGTACTCATCTGGAAAAGGCTTCAGTTGCTGTCGTGGGTATTTCATGTTTTATGAGAGAATTATGGTGCCTCCTACACTTTCATCAGTAATATTGCGTGATATGACTTTCGGACATCTTAGTATTAAACAGGTGAGGCAACTGATAGGTAAGGCATCTTGGTGACCAGATTGTGATGCCTACAGTGCTCCAGCGGCACGCAACATTGTCAGTTATGTTCGCAAAGTTCATTCTAAACTAATCGTCAGGTTTTACGGTCAGTGTGACATGAATTTTGGAAGTGCGCATGTGCGAACTATCGCTGTCCATTTTGGATAATTTCACATGAACCCACGTAACTTCCACTCAGGCCAGGCGAAACCTTTCACGGGTCCACCAATTACTGCTTTTTGAAACACTTCTGACAAAGAAGGACTTCCTTGTACATTTATGTTACATGAGGTGGAGGATTCGTTGAGTGAGTGAGGTTGTTGGTATCCGTTAACAGCACCCAGAGAACCTGAATCAAATGGAACAGCTGAAAATTTTGTAAGTGTCCGGAACTGTGCGATGATGCCTCTAAGTGCGTCTCAGTTTACCGTAAACAACAGAGAGGCTGTTTACTATGTGATGTAATGCAGGAACTACAAGAATACCACAACGGAAAGTGTGCGGCAATGCTATTCGATCGACTGCTCAAAATGGAATTCGTTTACTTAGTTTCACCTCATAGCAGCGGACTTTGACCTTCTTACGGAACAGTACTGTGACATGCAGCCCAAACCAGCAGGCGATCACGGAATGAATTTGAGTTGTATAACAGCGTGCTGCTGTGATTTTGTTACCGTTTTAGTTTAAGTTTGTATAAGTCATGTGCATGCCTTGCTGGGACTTTGGCTCATGCTTGTGGGTGTTGTTTCCTTTTATAGGATTGTTGTTGGAACCCTGTTTCGGGTGAACGCTGTCTTCTGGCGTCTCCAATTTGTCCCAAAGTTGGTCCGTGAGTATAGTGGACACTCAAAGTAAGATCGGCTGGCTTGCATGTTACAGTACTGATCACTTTCTACGGTGATATGTGCCGTTTACTCAGTTTGCCTGATGGCTTTGAGAACCGCCTGAGTTTGGATCAAACTGTGTATAATTCATTTGACACCAAGGCTGTACGATGTGCTATTAAGAGTGCTGCTTCTGAGTCCATTACACATCTGAATTCCGTTACTGCGGGAGTACGAGCCGTTCAGTCGGTGTGGATGAGAACTTCTGAGCTCCTGTGTAAAAGACATCGTTACGACTACAACTCGAACATTTACTTAGATTGCTGCTTGCGTAGTGTGCATAAATCGAGATTATCATTCTGTTTTTTCGATAAAACTGCCAAAATGATTTCGCTGTAGGTGATTTTGTCCACACCACAATTGCACTGATTCATATCAGCGAGTGTTCAGCTATTTGTTCACGGGTTCAAGGCTGGGGACGCAGATTACCCGGATCCAGTCAGTTTGTCCGTTTCGATGTCCGGCGATTTTCTGCGGACCTGAAAAGCAGTCACTGGAAACAGGGTATGGCACCGCTCTTCAGGGTTACAGAGAGAACCGAGAATAAAATAAAATAATCCAACATAACAAAGTGAAATACTAATCTAACAGTTCCCTTATTAGGTGGGAATCCAATAACACTGTAAAACGGTCTCTAGAAGGGTAACTAACAACCACCACTGGAAGCTGTTTCCAGTGGTTGGTAACCGTGCAACAGAAGAACTGTTGACTAGAGAAGGTCCGGGGGGTGAAAACTTATGAGGCTAATTGTGAACCCTCCGACTGTTACAACCTACTGGGATGAAGAACTGCTGCACGAGTCCTGAGCTGAAAGAAGAATGTGTAAGAGTTAAGTCTTTGAAACTCAACTGGATAAAGATCAAGAGTTGCGATGCACGACTCGTAGGAGGGATGTCGCACACCATTGACCATTTTGGTGGCTACTTCCTGAACACGTTCAGTAGCGAACATGTCCTTCTTCGAACCAATGTGTACGACATGATAGGCATAACCAAGTAGTGGTCTCATATAGACTCCGTAGAGCATTCGAAAGGCATACCTGCCTATGCGATGGCGGGCTGCTTTTATCGTTCCACGAATCACAAATCTCTTTTTGCTGGCCATCTGGTGACGATAAGAGAAGGTTAAACCAAATCCCTGGATTCTTTTCAACGCCAACTGTCGTGATATCTTTTACACTTTGTGCACTTCTGTGCGGGGATAGATTCCCAGGAGCCCCTCCAAACGACATATGTGCACACTAACTGTCGGTTAAAGGGGGACTCCAACCATTTGACCACCACTTAATACGGTCATGATCAATCTGCAATGCACTGGGACCACACGCAATCCAGATTTTCAACTAATCGGCTTAGACGGGGGTGCTGCTGGCAATATGTTCGGAGAGGTTGCTGACATATATCAGCAACAACAATGGCCAAGTACGGATCCTTGAACAACTCCCCCGGAGACCGGGAAGAGAAATGTAGTGCTGGATCTTGAATTTATACGCCCAAGGTTTCCCCAACCTTATGCTACCGTGAATCGGAAGTCGCAGGGAGAAAACGATGAATCTGCAAACAAACTTTATTTATTGATTTACTCACTGGTCACAACAGACTGCAACGTAATAATTGAGGGGTGTAGCGACTATAATAAATAATATTTTGATAGTCGCATTCATTGTACATTTTCGATGGTTTTCGTTCTGTACCTACTTTGTTTTAGTCAAGCTACCCATTTTGTAACATCCGGCCCGGGGCTAAAATCACAACTCGCTCCGTGCATCGCTAGCTTGACGTGTCTCTCTGTACTCTCTATCTTCCAGGGTCAGTGATAATACACGAAGTCAGCGAGCTGATATTTGGCTTTTCATTGTCGACCGATTGTCGACAGTGATAACTGAGTGGGTTTTATGTGGTTGGATCAGTTCCAACAGGGGTTCTAGGAAGCTAGATGTGAGAGCACCTCGAGCACAACCGCACAACAGCCGCCAGAGTAGAAGAGTGCGTCGACGGAAAATCCCAGTCGACCTTCAGAATTCAAACAAGCGTTAGACTGGTTAAGCGGTGTTCCTAACGGTAATAGCCCAACAATGTTATCCTAGTGAATGTAACCTACAGCAGTAGAGATGATGCGGATTCATTATACAGCTACGAGCAAAACTGCGATACCTCTGTCGGTCCACTAGCTTTGATGCCAGTGGTTTGCAGTAAATCTACATTCACAAGGTAATGTGAACCGGCGCGGTGGTACTGGCAAGGCAACTCTCACGTCGCGCGGAGTTTAGAATTTTGGGGACGTCGGAGGTGATCCCACTACATCAGCTCCCCCTAGGAGGGTGACTAACATAATAGGCTTTCTACCCGTGAATTTTACTCCTGGGCAACAGCTGCTTACTTGCTGGCCAGTGGCGCGCGAGCCACCCAACCTGAAAACCCCTCCTGAGGACGTGACGTGGGATGTGATTTTCTCACTGCGCAGCCACAAACTGTTACGGCGTTCACGGTTTTCTCCTTGGGCAAAGCAACTTTTGCTATGCATCTGATCAGACCTAGGAACAAGGGGAAGGCAAAGTACCTGAACGTTAGAGAAAAAGGCAGATACCCACCGTAACGCGTGTCCTGCAGCGCCTGAGGATATTTACAATTATGTGCAGGTATCTTCCGTGCAAAGCGAGTCAGGAAATCGCACCTAAAAATACTGTTAGCTGCTGGTTGACAGGAGCATGAAATACACATAATTAATTATCAATTGTACAATAAATGCTAAATAGAAAACGTAAACTACTCCAGAAAGCGCGGGGGAAAATGGACCGCCTCCCTGAACGAGTTGCAGGTTGAGGAGGGAGCCCGTCAGGAATAGATGCAGAAGGCAACGCTGAGGCTAAATCAGAGGGTGAAGTAGATGAAGACGGCTCAGGTGATTTTTGTGTTGTCAAACCGGGGGGTGAGCCGGTGAAAGCAGGTTTAAGGCGGTCAATAGAGACGGTGAGGTGTTGACCGAAACTGTCAATCACATAGGTTTTCGCGGACCGTTTAATGACACGAAAAAATCCTTTATACGGTTGTTGCGGCGGTTTCTTAACACAGTCTGTTCGCAGAAACACGAACTCACAATTGCTGAGTTCTTTGGAAACGTAAAACAAAGGTTTTTGAATACGTGTAGTACTCGGTTTTAGTAATCACATGTAGTTGGCTAGTCGGTTTGCGTAGTTTTAAGTGTCGACAGCAGTTTCGCTTGAGGATTGGAAGAAATCAGCTGGAAGGCGTAAAGGACGACCGTAGACAAGTGACGCTAGGATCGTACTGTCATCCTTGACACAAACGCGAATACCGAGTAGAACTAGGGGTAACAGTTCTGTCCGATCCATTCGCTCGTGAGCACGTAATGAAACTATGAGCTGACGATGGAACCGCTCTACGAGTCCATTCGCCTGTAGGTGATATGCTGTGGTGCGTGCTCGATGCACGCCTAACAGCTTGATCAGTTGTGAAAATGAAATTTATGCGAACTGCGTACCGCGGTCAGTTGTAGTGGTCGACGGACAACCATAACGTGCAATCCAATGCTCGACAAAATCGCGAGCCACAGACACTGTTGATGTGTCTGGCAACGGTATGGCTTCTGGCCAGCGAGTGAACCGGTCGATACACGTGAGCAGGTGAGTATAGCTTCTCGAAGATGGAAGTGGCCCAACAAAGTCCAGGTGGACATGTTCAAAACGATCGTCGGGAGTTGGAGGAGGTTCCAAGGGTGTGCTCGTGTGTCGGTTGACCTTGGAACGTTGACATGCAAGACAGCAACGGGCCGAACGGCGTACGTCCCGCTTCATGTTAGGCCAGACGAATCGATCCGCGATCAGTCTTAATGATGCGCGTATCCCTGGATGTGACAGGTTATGGAACGCTTCGAAAACTGATTTTCGTATCGAATGTGACACGACTGGTCTGGGGTATCACGACGTATTGTCACATATAATGGTACGGGGCGAAGACGTCAATGGAACTGTGGCAAGGCGTAAGTTCGTGCGTTTCAGATCATCCGTAAACGTGCAATCGGACTCTTGTTGTGCTGCTATGTTGTGATGTGATATCAAGCCGGTGACTGCAGACACGTTATGCATTCGTGATGGAGTATCTGCGGCGACGTTTGCAGCTCCGGAAACATGGCGTATGTCCGTAGAAAACTGGGTTATCTAGTCTAGCTGTCGAGCTTCTCGAGGTGAATGTTTATCGGAGAAATTCTGCAAAGCGTACACGAGAGGTTCGTGATCCGTGAAAATAATGAAATCGCGGCACTCGATTGCGTGGCGAAAGTAGCGTACAGCCCTATACACGGCTAAGAGTTCATGACCGAAGGTGCTGTATCACATTTCGGTATCGCTGAGACGTTGCGAAAAGAATGCGATCGGTTGCCACGCCTTGCGAACTGCCTGATGTAGCACTGCACCTATGACTGTGTCCGATGCATCCACGGCGATACTAATCGGTGCGTCCGGTTGTTGGAAATGCAACATGACTGAAGAGGTGAGCGCCTGCCTAACATTGGCGAGAGCCGTGGAGGCTCCGGGGGTTAGGTGCAATGTTCGTTTATTACCTCGAAGTAAATCAGTCAAAGGTTGCATAAGCTCGGTGCATTCGGGGATGAATCAACGGCATTATTTCATGAGTCCATTGAAGTGGCAAAGCTTGGGAATTGTATCGGGAAGTTGGCACGATCGAATAGCCTCGACCTCGGAATCAAGCGGTTTAATCCCATCTGCAGAGATGCTGTGGCCTGAAAAATTCAACGAGACTTGACCAAGTTCGGAATTAGCTCCGTTGGCGGTGAGGCCGCATGACGCTAGACGTTGAAACAGCGTCCGTAGATGGGTTATATGCCCTTTGAGGGAAGAGCTAGCCACGAGTATGTCGTCTATGTATGCATAAATGAAGTCTAGTCCGGGGGTGACTTCATTAATCAGACGTTGGAACGTCTGTGCAGCGTTACGAAGACCAAAAGGGGTGCACACAAATTCGAACAAACCCAATGGAGTGATAACAGCCGTCTTGGGTATATCCTCTAGTGCTACCGGTATCTGGTAATAGGCGCGGACGAGGTCAATTTTGCTAAAGATTGTTCTACCCGCTAGGCTGGTAGTTAGATCGTGGACATAAGGCACACGGTACCTATCTGGAACAGTGGCATTGTTCAATCCACGATAATCTCCGCAATGACGCCAATCACCTTCTGTCTTCTTCGGCACCGTGTGCAGAGAAGACGCTCATGGGCTGTCAGAGGGGCGGATTATACCCATGTCCAGCATGTGCTGAAATTCGGCACGAGCGATACGCACTTTGTCTGGCGCCAGCCCTCGCGGTCGCTGAAAAACCGGTGGACATTTCGTTTTGTTGTGGTGTACCACGTCCGTAATGACGGCAAGTAACTCGTTAAGTGGACGGATCAACCACGTGAATTTACGCAATACTGCCCGATGTCTATCGTCACCGCTTGGTTCAGCAAGCGTCGAAAAAGTGGTCCCTATAGAGGATATACCGGTTAGAGGATCTAGGAGCTTGTGGTGACCTGCGTGGACCACCAAACCAAAAGTGTTTAATAAGTCCACGCCAAAAATGGCATCTGGCACATCCGCTATAATGAAAACCCGACGGAAAACACGCTGCAGGCCCACGTCCAACGTCAAGGAGCGTGTGCCAAAAGTGCGTATTGTGGTTCCATTGGCGGCACGGAGCTGAGAGGGCGTTGGTCGAGGCGTGTAGAGTTTTTTCTCTTGGTTTTGTTCACTAACGATGCTTCACCATTGTACGACAGCGTTTTTGCGTCATCTCTGCAGGTTGTTCGAATTGATTAAAAATGACCTTGCAATTTCAATGAAGTTTTGTGCACACCCGTCTTTCTGCTCTTCTACCTGTGGCGTAGTTGCTTGACGATACTACACGGATCTCATCCATTTTTAGCTCCGTTGTACTCCGAACATCGTCGCAGCACCGACCACGTTTAAGCCGCTCACAGTAATCTCGAAATATCCTCGCATCCTGGATACTGGTAATTTGGAATGTTGCTGTGGTGATCTTCTTGAACCCTTTCTGTGAGTCAAGCTTTTTATTCCTATAACTTGCTAAACCCCCGTTAGTGTCCTGTTGCATTCTTCCATTTTTGGTTACTGAACTCGGTGAAAAACGTCTGCATTCACTTAGGGTAGTCTGAGACAGTTTTGGAACCACTACAGGCGTGTCCTCTTTTTCAGGTGGTACGCCACTGACCTGAGCGCCGTTGATCACTGGAAAATGCAACCTAGAACTCCCATCGTGTATAAAAATAGGCGACCAAGTGTAGGACTGCCAGCGACAGTTGTCGCGATTACTTGCTGGCACTTGCGTTTCCCGAGGCGGATGAGAAGGTGCACGGCTTAACGCATTTCAGTGGCCTGGTCCCAAACATGTGATGGTACCAGCAGTATCCCGTTCTTGAACGCGACCTAGAACGGCTACTTCATCTGGAATCGTGGCGAGAGCAAGAAGCTTCAAGAGCCTGAATTTTTCTAGACGAAGTTCTTCTAATTTTGCTACTAATTTCGCGGGAATGCTTTCTGTGTGTGCATCGACCTAATGCATTTTGCTGGGAAGGTGTTGGATGACTGAGTCGGCCGATTTTGCTAAATCATCTTAAGAACTCGTCACCATGAATGGAAAAATAATTGCCTGTAAAACGTCGAGCAAACTCTGTATCCAAATGTAACGCATGAGTTTGTCGTCAATCCTATGGCTTTGTTACACTTGTTTCAACTGTCGAAGCAATTGAGATGGAGTAAATCTCCTAGCTGTATCTCGCTAAGGACCTGCTTAAGTTGCTTCTCTTGCGATACGACAGCACGTTCTAAGAATGCGTTCTTCAGTGCGTCGTAAGTGTTGCTCTCGTGTGGGCTAATCACTAAATATCTCACATAGGGTGCGACTAACGTTAGCAACGCGGTAGCCAAGTATGTGGACTTGGCAGTCTGGATAGTGATGCGCGCTAACTGGAATTGCAGCTTAAGCTGCGCTAGCCAGTACTCTGGGTCGACCGGGGCATAATCGGGCCTTTATCTCGGCGAGCCCCGACTTGCGAACTAACGTATCTGATTGCATCATTCAGATATACACACAGGATTCTGAAAAAAATAGAAACGCTTAGAAACTAGTGAAGCCAGGGCATGAAATTAAGTGCTATGTATGACTGGATATAAGTACGAAAATATGGGAGAAATAATTGAATCTAGCGCATACAAAGTGTGCAATAAATAACAAAAAGCAGTAAAAATAGCTCAGGGAGCGGGCTCACCAAACTGTAGTATTCGTACGCTCAGAGTTTCCCCAACCTTATGCTACCGTGAATCGGAAGTCGCAGGGAGAAAACGATGAATCTGCGAACAAACTTTATTTATTGATTTACTCACCGTTCACAACAGACTTCAACGTAACAACTGAGGGGTGCTAGGTAGCTGGACGTGAGAGCACCTCGAGCACAACCGCACAACAGCCGCCAGAGTAGAAGAGTGCGTCGACGGAAAATCCCAGTCGACCTTCAGAATTCAAACAAGCGTTAGACTGGTTAAGCGGTGTTCCTAACGGTAATAGCCCAACAATGTTATCCTAGTGAATGTAACCTACAGCAGTAGAGATGATGCGGATTCATTATACAGCTACGAGCAAAACTGCGATACCTCTGTCGGTCCACTAGCTTTGATGCCAGTGGTTTGCAGTAAATCTACATTCACAAGGTAATGTGAACCGGCGCGGTGGTACTGGCAAGGCAACTCTCACGTCGCGCGGAGTTTAGAATTTTGGGGACGTCGGAGGTGATCTCACTACAGATATATGGCTCGAACCGGTTTCTATTCTAAAATTCCCATTACCAAGAAAGGAAGCAATCCAACGCATAATTTATTCTTTGGTCCCATGAGTTGCTAGTTTATGTGCGAAAGGACTGTGTGGTACATGGTCAGAGTCTTTGGCAAATCGAGAAAAATAGCATCTAATATATGATCTTTGTCCTCGCCTCTGTCGGGCAATTCATGAAGGTTAACATGCTGGTTACGCATGACCTATGGGGAAGAAGGTCAGGTTGAGTAGGAGCGGAAAGTTTATTTGATGAGAAATGATTAGGGATGACCCGTTTCAACAGACGCTTCATTATCTTACATACAATTCTTGTGAGGCTGATCGGCCGATAACTAACAGTACGGTATCGTCCACTTGCCATGAATATGGGTGTGACAGCGGCCTCTTTCCTTTCCTGCAGATAAGTGCCCATCCAAACTATCTGTTTGAACAGATTGAACAGGGACGCTTGTAGTGGTCAAGAAGAGTCTCTGACTACCCTATGTAAATACAAGCGCACTCCACTGAGTACAGTGACAAAAAATGAACAAATGCAACAGGACAGTTACGAAAGTTTTAGCAAGTTATAGTAATGAAGAGCTTGACCCACAAAAATAGGTTCAAGAGTACCACCACAATATTCCAAATTGCCAGTATCCGGGAACGCTCCTATAAAGTTCTAATGGCACCCGCCGACTTTGCGCCAACCACGACGCACGATGTTCGGAGTAGAGTGGCGCTAAAAAGTAGATGAGATCCGTTCAGTATCATCAAGCAACTACGCCACAGGAAGAAGAGCAGAGAGAGGTGCATGCACAAAATTTTATTGTTCTTGCAAGGTCGTTTTTAATCAATTCGAACAACGTACAGAGATGGCACATAAACGTTATTGTACGATAATAAGCGTCGTTAGTGAACAAAACAAGGAAAACTCTACAGCGCTCCTTCTCCAGAGCGTTTGTGAAGGCTGAAATCCTCGATAATTGCCTGATAACTGAAAAGGAGTAACATGAAAGTTGTCAGCAAAAACGTGCTGATTAGTTAGCATATCCCCCGGAACGCGTATTTGAACAAAGTGGAGACGGTTGACGGAAAGTTGATAATGCTGTATGAGTCGCTTCGGTAGACGGATGGGGATGAGATCATCCTTTGTCACTGCCGTCGATTGGGGTGGAAGAGTCGAATGTGTGGGGATTGGAAGGGATAGATGCTTCGAGGTTTTTCGGTTCG
The DNA here is from genome assembly GCA_008508345.1 of Paragonimus westermani. Taxonomy (NCBI): domain Eukaryota; kingdom Metazoa; phylum Platyhelminthes; class Trematoda; order Plagiorchiida; family Troglotrematidae; genus Paragonimus; species Paragonimus westermani. The sequence goes on along the minus strand of QNGE01000514.1, from coordinate 26,267 downwards.
GCTCCATGGCTACATGTATGGGAGGGAAATTCCCAGCGCGTGTCGAAGTATGCCGGAATGAGTCGGTCAATACACACAGTAACTTGCTTTCCGGAACGTTCGATCGTGAAAACTTTATCCGTTCGTGAGATCACTTCAAATGGGTCGACGTAAGGTGGTCGAAGTGAGCGCCGAACTGCGTCACAACGAATGAAAACGTGAGTGCAAGTCAACAAGTCCTTGTTGAGTTGTTGAGGCCAGGAATGCTGACGGGTCGTAATGGCACGGAGTGTTCCCATGTGCGATTTTAGCCGGCGCACGTAGTTCGACGGACCTGTTGCAGCTTTTGTGTGTCGGTCGAAAAGATTAACCGGTAGGCGAAGTGATGCTCCGTAGACTAATTCAGCGGCGGGACATTGAATATCTTCTTTCAGCACATATCTGACGCTCGGTAAAGTGAGTGGTAAGCGCTCTGTCCAACTTTGTGTGGACTGTGCCATGAGGGATGTTCTCAACTGTCGGTGGAAACGTTCAACAAACAAATTAGAAACAGGGTGATTTGCAGTCGTTCTGACGTGTTCACACCTCAAGAGATGAGTTAAGTTGCGAAAAAGAGCTGGCTGGAATTGTGAAACTCAGTCTGTAGTAACGAAAAACGGAACATCATAATTGGCAATCCAATGTCCGAGGAACGCTCTAGCGACTGTCTCTGACGAAATGTCACTAAGGAGGACGGCCACGGTCCATCGTGTGAATTGGTCGACACATGTAAACAGGAACGTTTTGTCGTTAGATGGGGGTAATTGGCCAGACGGATCAACATGGGCGTGAGAAAACCGCGCGTCTGGAGTGGGGAAATTTCCAGGAGAGGTGACGGTGTTGCGATGTACCTTGCTGTTCTGGCAATGAAAGCATGAGTTAGTCCATCAGCCCACATCTTTGTTCATATTGGGCCGAACATACCGGGCAGCAATTAATCTGAGCGTGACGCGGACATCAGGATTGGACAAAGAATGCAAATGGAGAAAAATAGGTGGACGAAGAGAAAGGAGTAGAACTGGACGGGGAATGCCCGCGGAAATGTCACATACGATAGTCGATTCGGAAGATGGTAAGAGAACACAGGAACACTGAAAGGATGGGATGCATATGGATGGGAAGTCAGGATCAGACATTTGAGTTTCAACAATTTTCTCGAGACCTATATCTTGCAGGCCAGAGATCGCGTTAACATGTAGTCTTGAGAACGCATCAGCAACCACATTGGAGTTTCCATCGTGGTGTTGGATATCCGTTGTGAATTGCACTATGAAATCGAGATGTCGAAGTTCGGGAGGAGAATATTTATCCTGACTAGCGTTGAAGGCGTATATTAGAGGTTTGTGGTTCGTCAGGACAGTGAAGTCCCTTCCTTCTAACAAATGACGAAAATGTCTAGTGGAGAAGTAGATAGCAAGCAGCCCACGACCGAAGGTGCTATAATCAGCTTGAGCGGGCGATGTCTTCTGTGAATAAAATGAGACTGGTCATAATTCACCACCGACGTACTTCTGAAACATTGCACTGACAGCGTGATTAGACACATCAGTCGAAAGGGTCAGATGAGCGCTTTCTTTACGTTGTTGAACGCTTGTGGCGCCTCAGGACGTAAAATAACGCTGTTTTTAGAACGACGTAGCAGATCGGTTTACGGTTTCAGAAGCTGGGAGCAGTGAGGAATAAAACGACGGTAATAGTTAACAACTTCAATGATCCGTTGAAGTTTCTTGGTGGAATCAGGAATGGGGTACTCTTGCAGCGCCTGCACTTTGGTGTCTAAGGGTTTGATGCCAGCTGCTTCTATAAAATGTCCAAGGAAATAGAGAGACGAGACGCCAAAAACGCACTTGGCGAAATTGATGAAAATCCTGTATTCATTCAACCGCTGCAGCGAAACACGAAGATGCGTTTCATGTTCTTCGGGGGGAACGACTGGCAACCAAAACATCGCCGAGGTAAACAAAAACAAAATCTAGACCACGTACAACTTGATCCATGAAACGCTAGAATGTCTAGGCTGCATTCCGAAGTCCGAAGGGCATTCGAAGGAACACATACAAACCAAAGGGAATTATGATCGCGGTCATGGATACGCCTTCTTCAACGACGGGAATTTGGTAATATGCGCGCACCAAGCCGATTTTAGAGAAAGCACACTTAGAATGTAGAGTCGGAGAAAAATCGTGGATATGGGGAATGGGATAACGGTCTGGTACGGTGGCATTGTTGAGCGCTCGGAAATCACCATATGGTTTCCATTCTCCCTGTGTTTTATTAGGGACCAAATGTAAGGGATAATACCATGCACTCTTGGATGGACGGATGATGCCAAGTTGAAGCATGTGGTCAAATTCAGCCTTAGTAATCTTTAGCTTTTCGGGAGGGAGACGTCTGGGGCGAGCGGTCATTGGCTGTTCCTTGGTCACAATGGTGTGTGTAAAGTCGTGTTCCAAAGAATGTGGGTGATACGACGGATTTATGAGCTGCAGGTATTGCTGGATCAGCCGGGAATATCTTGAGGGTTTGGGCACCGCCATATGGACTCCGATGTGATTCATGGTGGTTAATTTGCCTTTTACACTCAATGAAATCAAGCTGTCCAGAAGCGTGTGTTACTGAATATCAACCAAGATACCAAAATGGGATAGGAAATCGTCACCCAGGATTGCGGTCTGGAGGTCTGCTACCAGAAAAGTCCAGCAGGACTGGCGTCGTAGTCCAAGGTAATGGGTAAGCGAACGTCGACCATACGTCTTTATCGGGGTTCCGTTAGTGGCTTGTAAGGAGAAAACGGGCTGATAACGCTGGCGGTCGCCTACAGTGCATGGTATTACGCTTACCTCAGCGCCGGTGTCGATTAGGAAGTTGTAGCCTGCCGATCTGTCTGTGATGTAGAAAAGACGACATTTGAACGAGACACCAGGCACAGCTGTCGCCATCACTGGCCGTCCACTGGGTTTCTCTGTGCAGTCGACAAAATAGTCCATATGCAGGGCTGAGCGCACTGTTTTGCTCGGTGGCCGAAAGCACGATGATATCAACAAAAGTCATGGTCGTTGTGTGCTAGTGCTGTTGAATGTCGATGAGGTGTTGTAGATCGACAGCGTGGTCTGCGCAGCTGAGACTGCAGAGTATGAATCATTGACTGGACCTGTTCGGTAGAACACTCAACCTGGTGTCGCAAATCGTCATAAGGTTGGTTAACAACTGTATTTACTAACTGGTGATTACGTTGAACGTCCAAACATTTTGTCAGCTGCATCTACAAGCCCCTCCATAGATACAGCACTGCTGAATGTAGCCAGAATCTCAGGAGTCGATGGTGGCAGATTTTTCATCCATAACTGTCGGAAAATTGTGCCATCCATCTTCATGCCTCCGAGAAGCTGTTTCTTGTGTCGTAGCAGCTAGGATGGCTTGCGGCCATCTAGCTCAATTCCGAAAAAATAGCTGGTCCAGCTTCCGCTGTTCAGAAACACCTACCCTGTTAATTAAGGCGTATTTCAGCCTATCATACAGCTGGTCTTCAGGCATGCTGCCAATGAGATCCGAGACCTTTTCGGCGATTTCAGTAGGGATGGATTGAATTATCTAGGAGTAAATCATGGTCACTGATTTTATGTGCCTCGTTCGAAAGAAAGCTCTAACTTGTCCGAACCACAAACGAGGGTTGTTGACCCCCAATTAAGACAGTTTGATGTGCGGTCGGCTGCACAGCTGAATCGTAATAGTCGGACATAGCAGCGGCGGACAATCTTTAACACGCAAAGTTAATGGGGCAGTGAAGAAGTTGTGGTGATTAAACCGAACACCGAAAGAAAAACTAGACACAAGGTAAGGAAGCAACGAGTTTGCCGGTTAATGACGACGGGAGAATGTGAGAAATCGACAAATTGGAGCTCACCAATTTGTAGTGGTCAAGAAGAGTCTCTGACTACCCTATGTAAATACAAGCGCACTCCACTGAGTACAGTGACAAAAAATGAACAAATGCAACAGGACAGTTACGAAAGTTTTAGCAAGTTATAGTAATGAAGAGCTTGACCCACAAAAATAGGTTCAAGAGTACCACCACAATATTCCAAATTGCCAGTATCCGGGAAGCGAGGATATTTCAAGATTACCGTGGGCGGCTGAAACGCGGTTGGTGCTGCCACGATGTTCGGAGTAGAGTGGCGCTAAAAAGTAGATGAGATCCGTTCAGTATCATCAAGCAACTACGCCACAGGAAGAAGAGCAGAGAGAGGTGCATGCACAAAATTTTATTGTTCTTGCAAGGTCGTTTTTAATCAATTCGAACAACGTACAGAGATGGCACATAAACGTTATTGTACGATAATAAGCGTCGTTAGTGAACAAAACAAGAGCAAACTCTACACACTTCCAGCTCAAAGACCGCTTCTTTGGCGATCCGGAAGTAGATCGCTTCTGGTCCCACATAACTATCGAGATTCACCTTGAGCAAGAGATCCTGAACGTCGAGCACGCGGAGTTCAGGTGTCGGGAGTTGGTAGCGGAATTTTCTCATAGGAAGAAGTGAATACCGATCTGACGGATTCAAATGTTAGACTACTGAATTGTACTGTTCGAAATCCTGGGGAGCTAACTGAAGGTTGGTCGAGGTTTCTTTTTCTGGAAGCCACACAGAAAGCGCTGAGGGCTTATATTTTTTCGGAGAACGCATGTACCTGGAATGAAACTTCTCATTCTCACGTGTGCCTGCTGTTTTGACGGATTTCCCGCTTGCATCTTCTTCATACAGTACGAAGGGCTTCTAGATCCGCCGGCCTACTTGTTAACTTCTGTTCACAGAATGGTCGTTGCAATATTCCCATTGCGAAGAAACCAGCCCTGGGTCTGAATTACATCTGTTTGTGTTCGTCTCCGCGTGTTTCAAACCACTATAACCATATAAATTCTGCATGTTTATCTCACATACAATACTTCTAAAAGTCGTTGTGCGGCTTTATTCCCCATTCTTTAGTGTGACACACAAGATGTACCATTTCTGTTCCGTTTGTTTTATCTAGTGGGCTCGTGGAAGGGCTGTGCGAAATAATTTTATAAACTCTTCCTGGCATTTTTCTGTGTCTACTTTCCAACAAGTCATCAAAAAAAGCGCAAACCTTTCTCAAATTTTTATATTGTGTGAATAACAATGAACCTCAACACGTAAGCGATGATCCTCAGAAGTCACAGGCTACCAGTTACTAGTTCTAGTTCTCTGGAATCTCTATATAAAGCCGGCCTTGAGGTGTCAGAATCATCGAAAATACAAATGGACCGCTAAAAGACATCTTGGATGATGAAGGGTACCCTTTTAGAATGCTAACTACAACCAGAATTTGTATGATGGTCGTGAATTCTGGCAAATTTGTTTGTTGCTGGGTTTGTTAGTACTTGTCAGTTGTGATGTTATTCTAAAAACAACTGCTTCATACGTCCAAAAATAAGTGTGCCATCTCAAGTTAGTCAAGTCCTTCCAAGACCTCGGATCTTCCCTCAAACTCAGGTTCATAAATGTCATTACGCTGCACACGAAAAATGCGTGTGCCAGAAAACTCATGACAGGCTCTCGCAGATGAAGCCATGTGGCTTGGAGATAGAGTCCGGCTGTCAATTGAGAGCGCCGCAGGTTTTGTGGATAACTCTGTGAGCTCACTTCCTCGTCAAGCTACCCACAATTCATTCCCAATGTCTGTCGACACGCTAGATCTCGAGAAAGCGGAATTTAACAGAGGCACAAAGGCCGCAAGCTGCGACCCTACGGATGCTGGTCAGGTATCGCGTAGGGTCTCTGACGTACGCACAAGCGGTTGTTGTCGCGTCCGGAGCTTCGGAAGAAAGCCATCAGAACGACTTGGCAGAACAGGCTGAGTCCAACCCCACGATCTCCTTAAATCCTAGGCCCCACTTCTCACGCTCTTCCTTACGCTGTCCTTTCTTTTTCTGCTCGAAATCAAAGGATGTTGTAGCTTTTGAGTACATGCACATGAATTTTATGAGTCTGGTAAATAACTTACAGGCATTCGGAGAGTTAGTTTATTAAAACTCAACCCCATGTGTTCGATTTAAAGATATTTGGTTCAGATCTGATAGCAGTGAGAGTGAAACAAGTGTCTCCGGGAACTCATTTTATGGAGGTGACTCAGCTCGGTTGAGAATAAGGAGTTTCACGATTTTCATTCCGCAGTGTATCCCAACACACTTGGTTATCGGTGGACTTCATTACTCTGATGAATTTGGCGCTCTATGGCACCAACTACCATTGGTCAAGACCCGCTCTTAGTGGGGGTTACTTACCGTCCCCTCTCATCCGCCGCCTCCGACGATGACGCACTTCTGGTAAACCTAGGAAACTTCTTAGAGCCACAACTTTTCACTCGTTTGCTTACTATGGGTAACTTCAGTGCATCAAAGATAGACTGAACATCAATTTCTCAACAGGATTGTGAGAGCAGACTATCTATTTCCTTGTCGATGTTTATACGGCGGAGATCTTACTATCACTGAAGAGGGCCAGCCGGTGGACAGAGTGATCGTCAAGCCTTTCCTCGGACACAGTAACCATCCTCCGCTCACCTTTGGTCTTACGTGCTACTGGTTACATCAACCAACAAAAACGTCCACAGTTCAAATTTCTATCCAGGATGACTATAACCCGAGCGGCTATCTAGTATCGACAACCCTCGATTACGATCTCGTGAAACAAACCAACCGTGTGTTTTAATGCGCAAGTCAGAAAACGGACAAAATATTCGTATTGGAAAACCGTGCAATCTCCCTTGTTGCTCAACGATTCCTGAAGGATTGATTACCGTACCCACTTATTAGCGAAGCATAAGCTTGTGGCAACTCTTAGAACCTGAGCTCGCTCCACAATGTTTGATATAGGTTCGGGTGGGTGGTCCGTGAACACAGCAAACTCACAAAGGATAAGGCCTTACTTGGAGCTTTCAGAAACCACTCTTCTTTTTTAGTCGTGTGGCAACTGAGGAAGAAACAAACGTGCCCACCTTCTTCAGGACTGTTCGACGGGGATGCTTCGCCTGACTACGTGGTTGTGAACGATTTATTTAGGGGGTAATGCCTGAGGGTCTACAAAGCTACATCGCCTAACAGGCACCATATAATGCACCGCAGTACGTTGGATTACCAATCGACACCGCTGGGTTTTCTGTGTTAGAAAATGGAAAACTTTTATTCAAGGCTAATTCGTACGGAACAGTGGGTCCTGAAGAAAGCCACACTATAATTCTCAAAGAAGCCATCAGTCTGGCAAAACCTATTCATAGATTGTTCAGATGGACATTACAGACTGGTCCTCACTTCAGTGCACGGAAATCCGTGGCGGTCAAACCCATCTTCAAAGAGGGTGACCATCATTCCCATGCAAGTTTTCGATCAGCAGTTCCCACAAGGTAGTCGGGAGTCTACCATAGAGCGCAGGTCTTGGGCACCTTATTTGATACAAGTTTTCCCAAATAATTTACCACTGTTGAATTATTAACGGGCCATGTATAACCAAACAGACCTATCATCATCAAACAAACTGACTGGATCCGGGTAGATTGAGCCCCCAGCCTCAAATCCGTGTACGAATCGCTGAATCGCTAAACCGCTGAAAAAGACAGTATAACTGGAGGTCGCTGGCTCCACTTTCGTTAGGAAATTACTGGCCTTCTGGTACGCATCAGTTTTTGATGAGAGCGCATGTTTGCCACTTCAGAAATTAAAACAAAGGAAATCGATGCGGTTTTTCAAGTCCGTAGGATGTAGTATGATGTGATGAATACACAGTTTTTGTCTGGGGTTGACGTTATTTGCCATTCTGTTTTTAACAACAGGGTTATTTTCGATGGTACATGGCCATCTTCAGGCACCTTCTACCGAACACAGTTGGAGAGTTATTCTCTATTTGTCGCAACAAGGTGGGACCAACCGGCCAATGCTGCAAGAAACTGGACATCAACAAGCTACTACCATCAGGTCCCATGATCTGAACTGAACGACATTGGCTGTTGAGCGTGTCCAGCGCGCGTCTACTAAGGTGGTTGCGGGCCTAAGCAATGTCACTCACGAGTGTCGACTTGAAATTCTTGACTTGTATCCACTTGAATTTCGAAGACTCCAAGGTGACTTCATACTCACACACTTCTGGAGAGTATGTCTCGTAGAACAGTTCTTCACTGTAGCGAATGACGACGACCGGCGAGGTCATAACAGGAAGCTTTTCAAACTTCGTCCTCGGACCTTTCTAAGGCAGCAGTTCTTTTCTTACAGGGTTAACCATTAGGACGGCCTTCCTGAGGTCGTCAGCACCGCTTATAGAGATCGTTTTAAAGCTTTACTTGATCCTCATCTATCTAAAATTTCATTATGCGCGTGATCTTACTCTGTTCTTGGTATTCGCGGTGCTACACCCTGTTTTCAGTGATCGCCTTTCAGGTCAACAGACGCTCGCTGACACTGAGCAGGAAAAACCGACTGGATCCGGAAACCTATGCCCCCTGCCTCCAACCCGTGTATCAGTCGCTAAAATAACTCGTTGAAATCATTTTTTCCAGTACCGGGCATAGTTTCCGTGTAAGCCAAAATTGCATAACAAATCAGACCGATCTTCGTGGATAGTCTTATGGGAGCAAAATAAAATAGCCTAATTTCAGATGACATCCTTGGTTGTATTGCTGTCTATGATGATGATGACGATGGTCCTTGGTTTCGCCAAGGCTTTTGACCGTGTCACACATGATCCCCTCAGACACAAACTAGAACCTCATGGTTTTCAAGTAGAGGTTCTTCGCTGGATTGCCTCTGTTCTGATTAATAAAACTTTCGGAGTTAGAACCGGGTCAGACTTTGCGTCTTGTTCCCCGATTTCTGACGAGGTTCTTCAGATGTCAGCGCTGGGCCCTCTTTCGCATCTTATCTATATCAACGACCTTTCGGTTAATCCGTTCAGCAATGCTCTTCTGTACCGTGGAATTATTGTACATGGTCCTGAATGGTTCTAAGGGCATCGGCCTATCTGAACGTCCACTGCGTTCACCCATGGATCGTGCGTATTGTCCGGGACGGTTAAAAGTGAATTACTACTTCACCGGTTGCTGTCTACGACATTCTGTGAGGTTTTCTTAAGGGGCAACAAATTTTGGCAGCGTTACGAAGAAAACACTTCACAGTTTCGCAAAAAATGTACTATGGTATAGTTTGGGCAGTATAAAGGAAACGTCCGATTATTGTAGGTCGTACGCACTCAGTTAATACTCACTACAATATATCTGATCTCGTATGCCTTATGCATTTTACTAAGCCTATATGTCCCACCCATGCAGCTGCAGTCAGCATCCTCTTCTATATGCCTATGACTTAAAAATCGGGAATACCACTGACCTCAGTGCACCACAAGTTGATATTGAGACGGTTAGACACTGGGCAGACGATTGGAGCCCCCCACTAAATAATAGAGTGCACATATATCACCCGATGAGGACTCTGGCAATGTGTTAGTGATTCACAGTGCATTCCGCACACTTGACGTCACGAAATCGATTTAGAGAAAGGTCTGGGCATCTGAATTTCGTCTAACTCATCATCCGCGCATCAACACGAGATGGTGGCAAAAAAGGGGTTCACCTCTCAGGTTGGTGAAGTGCACTTTCCCCTGCATAGAAGAGTTTTCAAACGCTACGGGGTTTATATAAGGCCGTTCCTCGAGTATGCTAATCAGATTGTGTACTCGCCCGAAGAAGGACAAGATCGCTGTGCGCGTGTCTAGCGCCTCTCCACCAAACTAGTCACGACTAGAACTTCCTGATCTATTTCCACTCGAATTTGGACTACTCCGCAGTGATTTGATTCTCACATACTTCATTATTAGGATAGGTCTAATAAAACAATTCTTCATCGTGATGATTGATGACGATGACATGCGAGGAGGCTTTACAAACGCCGTCCTGGGACCTTCCTTAAACAGCAGTTCTTTTCTTTTAAGATTAGTAGCCATTGGAAAAGCGTACCTTTTGAGATTGTTATGTTAGAGGTCGTATTATGGCATTGCTGGATTCTAGTTCGCTCGATACATTTATGCGGGTTATCTTATTCTGTCTTTGATGTTTACTGTAACCCTCAATAGCCGTGCTGAAAGGTGATTCTGTGGTCATTACTCATTTCAAATAATCTCAATTTATGACCTATCTTCACATGTTGGCTATCACTACCATTTCGACTACTGACAATTTTTCTGAACCTTGTGAAACCCTGGATGCCAACGATACACTTTCTCCCTCCACACTTTTTCTTTGGTGACTTTCAATTCCTATCATTCCTCGGTTCACGGGAGACCGTTTTGCCTGCGCCCAATCAATTACCATCTGTAGAAATAGGCCCAACTCTTTTCAACCCTTCCACATTAGTGAGCGGTGCACTGTTGTTTATTTCGTTTTAGAGAGCATTCTTCGTTCAATTTTCGGGACTTTCTCAAATTCGAGATGTGAGACTTAATTTTCTCGTCCTGGGAACTTCCTCATATAGCAGTTCTTTTCTTTCAAGATTAGTAGCCGTTGTAACAGCCTTCCTTGTTATTAACCGTAATCCCTTAGATTCGTGCTACGCTTCGTTTTCATTGTCTGCTTTTCGGCCTAATAGACGCCTGCTCGACACTGAATGCTAAAAACTGACTGGATCCGAGTTTTTCGGGCCCTGTGTCCCGAACCGGTGTATTGACTGTTGAATCGCTCGCAAGCTGCTGTCAGTATCTGTGTAAGTGATTGGTTTGCTACCCAGCAGCCATAGCTACTTCCTTGTCGCCAAGCCTTTTGACCGTACCCCACGTGCTGCTCTCAAACAGACTCGAAGCATGTGGCATGCAAAAAGAGGTTCTGCGGTGGATTGTATCTCTTTTTGGTGGTACCACTTAAGAAGTTAAAACAATCTCAGATCTTCCATCTCTGTCCCCAATTTTCATTGAGGGTTCTTAGGGATTACTGCCCGATCGTCCTCTATTTCTTATTTACATCAATGATCTTCTGGACAGTATTTCTATCTGTTGCCACCTCTATGTTGAGTAAATCGTCGGCCAATCACATGTTCGTAGTTTTCGATAGTGTCAAACTGCACAAAGCAATGTTAGATATAGCCATCTGGTCGGATTTTATGGGTACAGTACAATACGTGGGTTGTGTGAGGCCAGTCACCTTTACGCTCATAAACTGTCCATGTATAGCAATTCTTTCGTACTGATGTTTAAGCGAGTGCCTCAACTGTGCAGTGTCACTTTTTACTCGGATAAGGTTCATCTTTGTGATTTCATGTTTCCATCAAACTTAGTGTCTTTTTTTAGTGATTTTACTTATATTTCGTGTTATTAGGTAACCTCTCGGAATTCGTTAGAAAGCGAATATGCGAAGTGGCAACTAGTTTTTAACTGTCCGATTAATGCCCCTGATCACTGAGTAAACACATTAGGTTCCCAGCCAACCCTTATGTGAGCCATGTGGTTTACGCCTACGTTGCGCCTCTAGACATGTTGGTAGAAGTTACTCGGTCGTAGGTTGGAGACGTAGTATGTTACATAGGAGGCATCAAGCTACTTGTGATTCTGCTGACGTGAAGTAAGTATGTAACGATTGCACCAATATAGTTGACTTTCGCACTATATTCCATTAGGTTTAGTTACGGTTGAGACTTGCGATAATGTATCTTGTTCCAAAACGTCAGTTTTTCTTCGCTCACTGTACATACGACTCGTGCTACTTAGGATTTACGTAGGGCTTAAATCCGAAGTTTTCCCGCTGTATAGTAGTTACTGTAAAGTAGGAGAGCGTGTGAAGTTTTAGTTTACTTTGAGTCGTTCTGAGTGATACACATGTTCCTTGAGTTAACGCACTGAACGCTTAGCACACTATTATAGGTCATAGGATTTGAGCGTACTCTACAGGCAGAAAGTGAGTGTGCTGAGTGCATGTGATGAACAGAAACGTGCGTTCAACAGACTGCTGCTAAGAGAGAATATGGTTGCCAGAACGATAAGCTTTATTCAACTTGTAAACAGACCATATAGCTGCAATGCGAAATAGAGAATGTGATGAGTGATAAGTAATAAGGACGAAGGAAAAGGGACAAGTGCATAGCATTCAACTCCTAGAAGTAAATTCGTCGTCTACAACAAGTCAATGGAGACACTCTGAATGCATAGAAAGGTATTTTCATCATCATCATAGACAGAAATACATCAGTGGTTCACACTAATGCTTAACTGCCACACAACCATGAAGAAACAACAAACCCTATATAGAAAGAGAGAGCAGGAAAGAAAAAGGGGACGGGAAGGGACCTAACGACTGAAAATGACTACGTCCATATTCAAACATTCAGCAAACAAACAACCGAGCTGCAAGTAAGAGTAAGGCGTCATCAGCGAGACAGCTTCCTTACGGCTTTCACTGCCCCGCCTCATTAAATGCACTCACTTCACAGGCAACTCGGACAAACAACGACAACATTCACGCCACTGAGCTCGATTAGCCGCCATCTCACCTAGTGTCTCCAACCACCGACTCTGTGAGTCGCGAGGACCCCAGCCCGGGAGACGAACACGACC
>QNGE01000514.1:0-10905 GCA_008508345.1 Paragonimus westermani | reverse complement strand
CAAGGCAGCGGGTGGGTGGCGGTGTACCAGAAATGGTACGTTTTTCAGGAAGAGATGCCAACCATCTTCCAACCCCCAACCTGGAGGACCAGGAGACTGTGGTTTGTCAGACCTCTACCTGTTGGCCTGCCTAGTATGAGTCCAGTTTAGTCCAAGAGGTCATCGAGATGCGCAAGCCGTCACACCACGTCAAGGTCCAGTCTCACCGTGACGGAACGAAGCTACGGAGAAATACAAATCCAGCAGCGCTTTGGAACAGCTGCCAGAAACACACATAACGTCTCCAGATGGTAGACCGTCAAGGTGGACGGTAACCAGCTGAAAAAATGGTCGCCTCAAGAAGATGCACACCACGTCAAGGTCCATTCTCACCGTGACGGCATGGATTACCAACTGTGAGTGATGTGATATGGGTATTATATCTCTCGACTTCCCAGAACGTAAGGTCTCACTCTTTTTCTGGCTTAGAAGTGTTTCGTAGAGGTGACTATTGGGGCCAGTGTCGAGATTTTCCACAAACGTGGATACCGGAAGAACCCTTGGCTTGAACCGGGCGCTTCACTGTCCCCTGCTTCTTCGTTGGTCAGTACAGTATCCTCTGCAACTGGTTCCAGGTTGCGAGTGACACTGTGGTCCCACAGCCACCGAGGTGTTGGACTACTTCCTACCAACTCAAGTTCCTTTACTTACGGACCATATTTCGACTTCCGGTTTTGTTTTCAGAGTAGGCTTTTGTCGGAGTTCATTAACCAACTTGATAAGGAGAGACCCATGAAAGCTCTATGGTTGTGATAAAACATCCGCTCGTGTGGAGTACAATTGGTTGCAGTGCACAGTAAGGAACGTATAGAATGGGGCACATCTGACAGCACAGTTTCCTAGTGTTCAACATCAAGGCTTTTTGACTTGATTGCCAACAGTATGGGTTACCATATAGTACCGTTCAGACGTTCATATTGCCCGTTGGACTGTGGATTGTAGGCTGTAGTACGACTGGTTGTGATACCGGTATTGTAGAAGAATGAAAGTAATTATTCCGTGATGGAAGCAAAACCACGATCAGAATGAATGAATGGATGTCTGTTTTTGGTCGAACTTAAAGGATACGGAGAGCTGACTTGTGATGTGTGTAAAATGGTGACTCAAAAGATATCACCGTTTTTTAAACTTTCCACAATAGCGTAGGTTTCTTTCTCAACAGAATAATGCCTACATTCGGACGGTGTTGGAAATCTAGAGAACAATGCAACTGGTCGTCCATTCTGGCTTAACGTTGAGGCGATGGCGATATCTGAGGCATCAGTCTCAACTGTCAGGAGCACTCCGGGTCCAGTGGTAACAATCGTTGAGTCTTGAATTTCTTTCTCGTGATTGACAAACGAAGCTAAAGCCACCTCGGGAAGAGGAATGGTATTAGTTCTGACGAGCACACTGATCTTGTTTGAAAACTGTGAGGTCCATTGAGAGTAATAAGCAAACATATTAATAACTCTCTTGTGCCTTGAGGTTTGACGGTACTGGCAGCTCTTCCAATGGTCGGAGACGTTCCGTATCCGGTCTGATGACAACCTTTGTGAGTTCAACCTTACAGTTGGACGTTGCGCGGACGCGCAACGCTTTTGTTCATAGAAAGTGATTCCATACTTGCGAACAGTGTTGAAAAATTGTGAGATAACGATCATGATCTTCGTTTGAATTGCCGCAGGTAGTCAAGTTGTCCAAGTAGGTGAAGGTTCCAGACAATCTCCCGCCTTGGATGATATTGCCGGTAGTTTGCTGGAACGCCGTCACATCATTGGTGACGCCGAAAGGAATACGAGTGAATTGATAAAGACGGCCAGCTGCTTCGAAAGTAGTGTAGATTTTCCCTCCCGTCTTGATGGGTATCTGATGGCACGCATTCTATAGGTCAAGAGTACTGACTACGTCATAACGAGAAATCTTCTCAATGAGGTCGTCTACCTCCTTCTCTTTTCATGGATGGTGGAGTGAGGTTGCTATCAGAAGTGATACAACTCCTCCAGACGATTTGGGAGACTGAAGAGGTATCTCGTGATTGGTGCCTGTCAACAGTCATCCCCGTTTTCAAAAAGGGGGCCCGAAGTCTATGTGACAACCACAGAGGCATCAGTTTGGTGTCTGTCGCGTCCAAGTTACTCACTGGCCTCATTTTACGTCGGCTCACTAAATCCAGAGAAAGTGAGATACGCGAAGAACAAGCAGGATTTAGATCCGGTCGGGGGGGTGTTGATCACATTTTTACCTTACGACGGGTCTTGGAACATCGGCATTCATATAGGCAGCCGACGGTCGTGGTCTTTTTGGACCTGAGGGCTGCTTTCGATTCAGTTGTTCGTAACGTTCTCCGGAGCTGTCTTCTTCGCAAGGGAGTACCAGAGAAATACGTGAATCTATTAAGATCGCTGTACGCTCACTCTGCAAGCAGGGTGAGAGTTTATGGACAACTGTCTCGGGCGTTCATCACTTCTAGTGGTGTTCGTCAGGGGTGTCCGATTTCCCCCTTCCTGTTCAATTTTGTCATGGACGATATTCTGGAGGGTGCGCTTCGTGAATCCAGTGGGCTTGGTGTTGAGCTTCTTCCTGGCGCTAGATTGGCCGACCGGGAGTACGCGGACGACATTGTCTTACTCAGCCTCTCTGCCGAAGACATGCAGACCATGCTGAACAAGGTGAGTGACCGGGCTGGTTTGTATGGAATTCGCTTCGCACCTTCAAAGTGCAAAGTGCTGCTTCAAGACTGGGGCATTTCCACCCCGACTTTCTTTATTGTAGGTAATCCGCTTGAGACTGTGGACAGTTTCACATACTTGGGTAGCACTATCTCGTCAGCCTGTAATATTGCTGATGAGATATCAGCGAGGATAGCAAAGGCACGAGTTGCCTTTTCCAAACTGCGTCATCTGTGGCGTCGAAAAGACGTTCGGTTGTCGCTGAAAGGAAGGGTCTATAATGCTTGTGTGCGTTCCATTTTGTTGTATGGTTCGGAAACGTGGCCTGTTCGCAAGCAAGATATCAACAGGCTTGCTGTGTTCGACCATCGTTGTCTCCGCCACTTGGCCCACATTAAGTGGGCTGATCGTGTGAGCAATGCGGCAGTTCGCCGGCGCGTATTCCGGAACGTTCGGGATGCGCGATCAATTGGTCAAGTAGTTACGTTGCACAGCTTGCGATGGTTGGGTCACGTTCTCCGTATGCCAGCTGAGCGTTTACCGTACCGGGCATTATATACTGAGGGCACTAGCAATTGGGTTAAACCGCGTGGTGGTCAAGCAACAACGTGGTCAGGAAATATGAAGACTTTGACTGCTCCATTGAGCAAAGTGGGCAGGCATCGCCTGCCTGGATGGGGTCCTCGTGATCACTCGAACCGCTGGTTAGATACGCTATCCGAGATGGCGGTGTGTCGCAGTCACTGGCGTACCTGTATCCATACCATTTCTAGTTCTTCTGCTTAATCTTCTTTAATCTCTGTTGATCTTCGTAGTAATGTTTCCTTCCAGGATATTCCACGTCACTGTTGAGGTGAGCGGCGGTCCGAGCCACAGTACCTTTCGTCAGGCTCATGGCTGTTATGATGATGATGATCTGGTGTAAGGGGTGAGCATCTAGGCAAGTGAATCGATTGATTGTCTGGCTGTGGTCCACGACCATTCGACGCTTCTGCCGTTCGTTCGACGCCACCAAGATTTGGGCTCTCCAAGGTGAGGTCGAGGGTTCAGTAATCCCGGCGTTCAACAGTTTTTAGTTTCAGACTTGATAAAGGGTTAATCGGATAAGCAATAGCGCCTGGATTTGGTGACCACTGTCTGACAGTCTGCCGATAGGCTTTGAAGCAGAAACGGCGGAGTAAGCATGTTGCAAAGTGAAAACGACGGCTCAGAGCCGGAAGAAGATATTTCGACGCAGTTGTCTTTTTAGAAAGTCATGCCCTAGTAGCACAGTACGCAGGCTGCTGAGAAGTGACAACTTGATAGAGTTATATGACAGTTGTTCAAAACGAAAGGAAACGAAACAGTGACCGAATGTGCAACTGGATAAACTAGTAGATGCCACAGTGATCCTTTGACAGGAAGAATGGACTTTCCATTTATGTACCCGAACAACAGAATGAGATATGTAGCTTTCTGAACTACATGTGTCAATGAGAGCCTGTAACCGAATACCGTTCACGTAAATCTCAACGGCAGCATCTGGCGAGCACGCGGGAACCGCTGCAACCGTGATGAACGATAGTGCGGACTCTGATTTTGCAGGAGAATGTATAGTCTTAGAAGACTGACACTTGTGCATGGTGCCATTTCATTTCACAGCGTTTGCAGACAGCATCACGAGCTGGACACTACCTTCATGGATGCCGACGTAATCCACAGAAATACCACAAGGACCGTTCTGTTTTGGAAAGTTGCTTGTGACTGCCGTACATTCGATGTCGTATACCTGTGGGATGAGCGTTTGTGGCGACACGATGCAGGAGAGTCGTTGATTGTAGGAGAGTGGTTGCTGTTGGGCTATTCCCAATTGTCTGCCTAGATCGAGGGCTGAAGTTAGGTCCAAGGATTCATATTCGAGTAGTCGCTGATGAATAGAGTGAGAGCTTAAATCACGAATAAATTCTTCACGATACAGTTCAACAGATACTGCTTGGAAATCACAGTCTGAGACCAACGTTTTGAGTTTCTGAAGAGATTCACTCAGACCTTGCCCGTTCTCTTGCTTAGCCGTGGGTAGAACATGAGCGAAAATTGTATTTTTTTCGTTGAATGTAGATATTCTGGAGTGTATACATGGCTGTTTTGTAAGTCACACTCCGCGGTGCGTTTGTCTACGGATGAGCTGATATAATTAACGGGAGTAGCCAGTGCAGCTATTTCAAGCGATTCTGCAGCAGAAAGTAAGTTCTCGAGTGCCCTCCGTCAGTGAAACCACTGATCAGTTGCGGTAGGTGAGAGGGTCGACGTCGAAACGATCAGGACGTAAGATACGATCAGCCATCTTACAGGTTGAATGAAATGAGATGATTCGCAACGTACATTCAACACACTGCTAATAAAAGGAAATATGAGCTGCCAGAACGATAGGCTTTATCCAACTTGTAAACAGGCCATATAGCTGCATTGCGAAATAAATAATGTGATGAGTGATGAGTAATGTGGACGAAGGGAAAGGATAAAGTGCATAACAGTACGACAACCGGAAATTCGTTTAAATTGGTTGAGTTACCCGTCTTATTTCATTTTATTCAGTCGCAGTTGAGTGCTTTGTCATTTATACCATTATTAAGAAATCACCAGGGATTTAATGTGAAGAGAACGATGTTTGATGCAGTAAGCTACTTGCAGCCTGTATGAGCGATGCACGTGTTCCTTGAATTAACACACTGAACACCTAGTAAAACCCATTTTGGACCATGTACTTCAAGTCCACGTCCGCTGACGACCTGAAAATCTTGAATGCTAGTGCCTCCTCTGCACCGCAGATCGATCTTGATGCGATTAAGCGCATATCAGACGATTAAATTTATCCCCTAGCTTACAGTAGGTGAGCACACACATCACTCAATGGGCACTCTGGCTACGCTGTCGTGGCCCGCAGTACACTCAGCATTGTTTACCTCACAAGAACCGATCGGAAGAAATATGTGGGTTTCTGGATGTTGTCTAACTCACCTTTCACCCTTCATCACAAAGTCGACGCAGATAGGATTCCCCTGTTTTTTAGATGATAAAACGAGCCTTTCCCGCCTAGAAGGAAAAACGTTTCAAACGCTTTACGGGGTTTCTATAAGACAGCTGCTTGGTATGCCAATCAAGTCGTACAGAGGGACCTACTCAATTTTTAGCGTGTTCATTGCATAGCTACAAAGCTGACCACTGGCCTTCTGTATGTGACATAGGACGCGCTTTGAAATTCTTTGTCTAGACTCACTCGAATTTCGACGACGCTGCTGTGACCTAATCCTTAGTCGTTTCTTCTTGTCAGACGGTTATTTATTTTACTGGCTAGTAGCGGTCGACGGGGTCATAACGGGGAGCTTTGCAAGCCCCTTACTGGGACAACAGTTCTCTTACAAGGTTGTCCGCCACCTTTGCATCTTTTCTTCCGAGTTTATTGGTTGTTCCTCTAGGGATCATTTTAAGACGTTGTTTGGCTCTCGGCTACTAGAACCCTTGTTAGATTCTCTATTTAATTTGTTCCTGGTATTTGTTGCCATCCTCAAGAACGCTGCTTCACTCTGTTGTCAATATTTTTCCTTTAGATCAAAGGACGCCCGCCGGATGTTGAAACTAGATCCGGACGAGTTTGTCTTCCAGCCTTGAACCCGTACATTAGTCGCCGAAATCGCTGAAACCTTGACAGCGGCCCTCTTCAGGCAGTTTTGGGTGTGAACGATCTCCGTGCGTTTGTCTCTCGTTCTTTTGGCCCATCCCACGTTGCGCCGAATGCAAAAAGGGATGAGAATGCCTAAGTGCTATTCAAGAGGCGTTTTGATTAGTTGGATCTTCATCATTTAAAGCTATTTTGTAATAGCCTCATCGGTCCGCACCTCGAGAATAAAACTGACCAGACCATAATTTTTGTCAAGAAGGTAAAATACTTCTTGAGGGAGTGCAGCGACGTGCCCCCAAAGCCGTTCAGAGCCTTCAGGCTAAACCCTTTGAAATTAGACTCAGCTTTAAGTATTTGTCCTTTGGGGTTCCGCCGATTTAGAGATGACCTCACCTTTGAATTACCACTCTACACCAGCTCGCCTTCCACGTACTTTCCTATTCAGCTGGCTTACAGTCATTTGCTGAGAGGTCACCCTCTCAATATAGGCCCAAAAAGGTCTCGTCTTGGCCTCTCATTGTGAGTTTGCTGGTTCTCCTTCTGTTTCCATGACCCACTTTGACGATTACGTGTTGCCTTAGTTCAGACACTGCACTCGTTTTACTTGTTTCGGGCATCGACGCTGGTTTGCGACTGTACGCTTGAAGATTAATGATCTTCAAAAGCCTCTGCTGACTACCTTCACCAATCGAATGATCCATTGATTGACACGGTTTGTGATTCTCGGTTGGATGTAGTATTATTGTTTAGATGGAATAGGGTATAGCTGTGGGGAAGGCTAACAATCACTTTGCCCGATTGACCCTCGAGAATGATGCTTTCGGACAGGTTTACTAGGGCAGGCAAGCAAATAAATAATCCTTCGTAATTATACTTACAATAGACGAGTAATCCAGATGGCTTGAACGCCTTCCGCTCTATTGGACCTAAGTAAGTAGAGTAGAAGGAACGCTATTATATGCCCTCGTCGATTACAAGATCCTTCAGGTCGTTCTATGTAACTGCCCGGCGGGACGCTTTTCGATAGTCTTGGTTGCCGAAGTATTCAGGAAGTGTTATTCAGTGGTATGCATTGTTACATCACTACATTGGTACTCCTTCCTAACTTTGGAAGACTTCTGGTAGCCAATTCTGATCACTGAGTTTTCGGCACCGGACCATTAATTCAAGGTCAGGCCATATGATACAGTGGATCTAGAGGGGATACAACCCTAGATCCTCAAAGAAGCCCCTGCGATTCTGGCAGGACCCACTTGTTAGCTGCTCTAACAGACAATCCGCACTGCCATTTTCAGTCGTGTGGATATAAGCCACGGTCACTTATGGTTAGAAGGCCGGCGATCGGTACTCTCGTACACGCTGCCGGCCAACCGGTCTCATTGGCATCACATACGAGATGGTGAGCCATTTAGTAGAATCCTTCATCCCCCAAAATTTCTCGGGAACTGATCTTCTTTCCTCCACTTAACGTGGCTTTCTTCCTATCTGGCCATTTTCAATGAATATTCTTATTGACGGGGACCAAAGATAGCTGTTCCACCTCGGATCCTGTCTTCATCGATTTCGTCAAGACTATCGGCTGTGTCTCACGTGGTTCTCCTAGTCAAACTAGAGGCCTCTGCAGTTCCAAGGGAGATTTTTCACTGGACCATCTCTCTTCTTCATAGCGGAACTTTTTGTACCAAGACCAAATCATCTTCTATGATCTTCGCAGGGTTCCTTGAGTGTTGATGCTTGATTCTCAGTTATTTCTTATCCGGCACGGTGACCTTCCAGGCAATATTTTCAGCTGTCCTCTGCCCCACGCCAGTGACCTGAAGATCTGGGACGCCAATAATCCCAGTGATACACTGACCAATCTTGACGCGATTAAGCGCTAGTCAGGCGATTGAATTTTCCACCTTACTTGCGGTAAATATGCACAAGTCACTCGGTGGGAACTTTGGCAATGACTTGGTGATTCAGTTTGCGCTCAGCGCAGCGGACCTCGTGAAAACCGGTCTGAAGGAGGACCTGGGTATTGTCCAAATTCTCCCTCACTCATCCTCACGAGGGAGCCTCAAAAAGTGATTCACGACTCTCGAATTGGTAAAACGCACCTACTTTCGTATGAACAAGAATTCGTTTCAGACGTCACGGGATTTCCGTACGACAATGGTATTAATGCTCTAAGAAAGTTGTATACGCTGGCTCTAGGAAAGACATGCCACTGAGCGCGTTTAGCGCGCAGTTACGAAGCTGGTCATTGGCTTGTGATGTGTGAATTTCGGGTTGCGACTTGAACGTCTTGATTTTCGTCTACCCGACTACTCTGCGATGACGTAATTCTTACACGCTTGTTCTACAACTTAAGTCTCGTCGAACAGTTCTTTGTCCTAGTGGCTGACAGTGGCCGACGAGATGGTAACAAGATGCTTTGTAAGTCTCGTCTCTGCATCTTCTTGAGGCGACCATTTTTCCAGCTGGTTACCGTCCACCTTGACGGTCTACCATCTGGAGACGTTATGTGTGTTTCTGGCGGCTGTTTCAAAGCGCTGTTGGGCTTGTTATCGGTTGTTGGCAAAAGCTTCAAGGGAATTGTTACCCCCTTTTCCATGTCGTCCGTTTTTCGCATCAGGGATCATCGTTGTTGTACCAAGGGGGCAAATTGATCAAATGAAGTATCCGGTTGTCGGCATTCTAGCACTTGTAACAGTGTTCTAAATGTTCAAACCGCCTTGTAGGTGTCTTTCCATCTCATTGCACGAGGTATTAATCAATACGTGTTTTTACTTCTCAACATCGCTTCGGGATGCTGATGAATAATCCGGCGATCTACACGCATTTTACATCTGGGATACTAAATTCGCACCGTCATGTTGATCTGTTTGTTCTCATCTAAGCGGTTTGATTCAGTGCGTGACTTCCTCCAAATAAACAGCCTTTTGCAAGATCATTCTGTGACGTAGACACAGCCCTTGTCAAGCGAATTTTTTCTGGAAAGCTCCAGTTTATTAAATATCTCTTGTACTGGACATCCACACCACTCAATATTCCACTCAACCCCAAGCAAAAACAATACCAAAATTCTCGCAATCTCCGTTGTCTATGGAGAAACCTTTACGATTAACAGGGTGCACACTATAAAAAATTTTCCCTCTGGGCTTATGGGTCCTTCACAAGATTTCGGCGAGCGGTAACTCCACTTGACTGAAAGTGAGTTCAGGGAGATTTGCCAGAGAGAGACTAACTTACGAACCGGGCGTGAAATCGTAGAACCGCAAAGGTTATCCGAGCAGCAAGTCAGCGGACTAAACCACTCTTTTATAGTTGAACTCAACTTGATTGCACGATTTTTGACTGAATAATCAAAGACACCGAAGTCTGTACTTGTATGCCTTGTTTTTGAAGGGGGCTCTTTGGTTTTGGAACGTTTCGAAAGCTTGCAAAACCATAAGAGTGACGTTACAGCAAACTTTTCAAAATCCTATTCAGTGAACGGAAGTCATTTTTGCTTGGTTGACGGTCATTTTGAAGTTCCGTCACCGTGGACGGCTGTACAGACCGTTTTACCTCTTGGCCCTCAAACACCTGCGCGTCTAACGAAACCGCCTGCGGCATGGTGAAGAATACCGGTTTGTTAATACCACATTTTGACATATTGCATATCGAACAAGCACCTGCAGATGTTGAACCTAATCAGCTTGCCAACAGGTGGCATTGCTATACCACTGTTTGTTTATTCCCAGATACCTGAAGAACACTCAGGATACTTGGCTGCGTTTATGGATATTGTACGTATTTCTAAACGCTCAGTTAGTGAAAGGACCCAATCTCGCTCCTCAACCTGCAGATGTGGTGCTACGCCTTACAGTCCACGACGTAAGGGTTGTAATAGATATTGTGGAGGTGTTTCCACAAGCTTTAATAAGTAAAACGAGCCGTGACACCTAAACGACACGTTGCTGGCCTCAGAGTGACTTCAGAAGTAAACATGCAAAATTGCGAATGGCAGTATATCAGGTTTGGACCACCGCATTCCAAAATTCGGCCAAGGTAGCCTTAAGGAAAACAGCGGAAGCACTTAGGCGTGCGTAGGGGAACAACGTGTGCATGAAGAAATTGTGCGTGTGGCCGTTTTACGTAATTTCACGTCGGTCACTGTCTACTTCCTCTCCAGTTGTATTCTCGACGATTTGTTCCGTTTGCAGTTTGACACCAATATTGTCCGGAGGAGGGACTTTCTCAGCCGAATAGTCGTCGAACGTCCGTTGATCTCTTGATAGTACTGATTGTTTCAAGCGCGCGTGTGGGTGTGAAATAGATCAGTACCGGTCACCGTGCGAGCATCCACTGGATATCAGGTAGGACATCGGGGCGAGCTAGCTTGTTGTGTGCTCCGAGCTGCTGCGGGAACCAGTTAGAAAGTAGGGTCTGATCTCGGCCATTCTTAGCTTGTTCAGTCTCCTTGGGTCTGCCACCGTCCGGCCACTGACAAAGAGGACATTACTGCAGGGACTGTGCCGCAACAGACTGAGTTCAACTTCTTCTACTAAGGGATCGTATTTGGAGGTCCGG
>QNGE01000513.1:234446-271364 GCA_008508345.1 Paragonimus westermani | reverse complement strand
AGGAAAACCGATTGGATCCGGGAACCTTGGGCCGTTGCCTCGGACTCGTGTGTCAATTGCTGAAATCGCCTGCAAACCGGCCATTTTCACACTGGCTAGCTGTAGCACTTACGGACCAATCTTGGGATAATGTGAAGGCACCGATGAACCTGTTTTCTTCCGTAGTTCGGGTCTCCAAAACAGTCCTGTAGAAGGAGAAAACGCAAACTGGCATGAGCTGAAGGCCCAGCAAGCATTGCATACGTCTCACACAAATGAAAACCAAAACTGCTCCAATGACACAGCAGCACACTATGTTACAAACTTCGGCCTGTGCGCCCTTGCCGGTTTCAACTAAACGTTACAATTATTGATTCATTTGGTTCACCCGGTTTAAAAGTCGAGTGTACACGTGAAATTTGAGGGTGTGTGCAAAGTGCGAGTAACAGTGAAAAAAGAGAAACACAAAATGTTGCACAAAACGCTGCACGTGGTCGAGGATATCTCACATCTACATTATTGCCTTCCAGGCCCTTTATGTGGTCCATGTCCGCCTCTGGTTGTATGTCCTATATCAGTGTTACCTATTTACCTTGAACAGGACACGAGTAAGCTGCAGACTGCTCAGAGAGCTTCTGTGAGTACAACGTTAGGCATTCGAAGCTGTGCGTATGAATCTTGGCTGGAAATTCTTGACCTTCACTCCCAGGAATATCGGAGTCTTTCAGGCGACCTGGTTTCCAGTTACCTTCCTTCTCCCATAAGACCTGCTGGGACGCCCTTTATTTCCGCAAGCCAAAACCGTCCGTAAGTCCACGAGAAGAGGCCATACAATTTAAGGCTTCGGCGTTTTGTTAGGCAGAACTCTTTCTCTCAGTCAATGCCACCTCCAGGGTAGAAATTTAAATCGTTGTTAGACTCCTAATTCTTCAACCGAATCGACCACAAACTAAGATTGCGTTAACAACTCTTGTCCAGAAGTTCCGTCGTTCGTTGCTGACGTTTTGATCCCTGGGAACGGTGGCGCATTCGTTTTTTAATCATTATGTTTCAGAATAACTGGCACCCGTGTGACATCAAATAAGAAGTGAATCGGCCCGAAATAAATGTGCTCCTAACCGTGCACCGGCGCATCGATTGCTGAAACACCGAAACACTGGATGACTGAAACCGGTGAACCGTTGATGGAGGTTGTTAAGCGGGCATTCTGAAAGGGTTTATGCTGTTTTCGCGCGCCGATTGGCTGGTTGACTGTTGTTGGCGGAGTGGGTTTTTTCTTTTCAGGTGACACTGCTCACTTAAATGTGCATTTTATTAGTTGTTTCTGTTACACATATGAGACATTGTTTGTGTTATATCAGTCGTATTGTTCCTTGCTGTTTCCGGGTGGGCATGCGAAAACTTCGTTTTCCCTCTCCTGATTCTCTCTGGAGGCCTCTATAGACTTTATTTACCCCCGTTTTCTGTAGTCTTCATTCAATGTGGCGTAGAAGACCTTGGTTGGTTGCATGCGCTTGAAGTATGCGCGCAGAAATACTGATAGTACCCCCTAACTTTTCATTTCGTCACACGGCTCAGACTAATATTTTTATTGTCACTTTTGGTATAATCTCATCCATTTAATGCACCGGTGTCTACTTGCTACTCAGTATCTACATATATGCTCTGTGCAACTTCGGCTGCCTGCAATTGACTGTTACGCGTTTGTGACGCTACTTCATTGTCGGCGTTACTTATTGAGTTAGTCATATTTGTATTTCTCGTGGGGTGTTGGAACCGGTAGACGATCGCAATAATGACTGAATGAGTTGCCTTGATTGTCAGCAACACTTCCTCGGCAGTTGAGGATTGGAAAGATATACACTATTTAATAGTTCTTTGAAGGCTGGTGTCGTCACGTCACTGTTCCATGGAAGCATCAGGTTCCCACCTAACGCCACAAGTCCAGAGCAGACCACGGAAACGCATTCCAACGGCAGACTGCTGCACAAGGAAAAGGGTAGACTACGAGCACCCTTTGTGTGGTTTCATTTCTCGGAGTTAATTAGTGTCCACTCGTGTTATCGTTTCTCAGGGGAACTTTGCGTGCAGCCTCGAAGCCATTCGCATTCTTTTACTTACCAGTGGCAGATCTCCCAGCATTCTTTCGTGGCTTTGAAGGGTCACCAAGGCAATACAATCTCCTCACGGCTCTTACATTTCACTCCATCCACAAATCCCACAGTCGTCTTCTGATCCCTCTCTATTCTTCGCATCTTCTCATTGGTGCANGGAATTGTGACAGATGCCTGCACTTATTTGCCGGACTGAGTTGACCTGACTGTAGCTCCTTTTATAGCAGACTGAGCGGTTGTAAAAACTGAGTTGATCCGTACGTGTTTCTTTTCAGCAAAATGCGGCCTCCAATGTCCCACCAGACTCAACTGCTCCGAACTGTGCTGGCCACAAAAATCATCCCTTCGTGTTGAGGAAGGTATCAAGGATTCTTGCGGAAAAAACAGGGGGGATTAGTTTAACCCCAATCATTACTAGGGCTATGACATCCATTATACTTCGTCAACGCACTGCAGTTTGAGAGGTGAATATTAAGGAAGAACAGGCAGGGTTTCGCCCCGGGCAGGGATGTACAGACCACATTTTCAATCTTCGTCCAATTCCGGAGCAGCGTCACGTGTACCGCTGGCCGACAACCGTCGTATTTCTTAGCTTTAAAGGTGCATTCGATTCACACTTGTAGGGTCGCTTAAATGCAGGGGTGTACCGACCAACCATATGAATATACAGTCGACGTTCTATTTCCATACTTCAGCTCAGGTTAGGGTTTACAGTAAAATGTTTGACAGTTTCAGCACCATAAGGGGCGTACGTCAAGGCTGTTCACTTTAACCGTTCTTGTTCAATTTTGTCACACACGAAGGACTGTCTGCCGGCATGGACCATCCACCTGGTAAAAGACTGACTGACCTTGATTATGCTGACGACAGGGTGTTGCTGTTTGACACATTCCAAACAGCACAAACAATGCTAGAGACTATTTCGAGTTTAGTTAAATGCTTAAGACTGCGATTTGCAACCCCCAGAATGCAAAGTGATTCTACAATACTGCTGTGATCACATAGGTTCAATGTTAGATCATGAAGTCAGAGATGTTGTTGACCGGTTTGTGTAATCGGGAAGCAGTGAAGGTCAGAAGGAAGCTGACTTGTTGATGACGTCATACTTTCATTTACAACTCGGTCGTTTGTTCGGAAGGTGTGGGCACCTTGATGTTGAACATTTGGAGACAAACGTATATATTTTTCGGTGTTTATTTCCTTTCCCTCGTTTTATATTTCCTTCTCCCAGGGTTTGCTTTTTTTCTTCATGGTTGTGTGGTAGTTAAGCATCAGTGTGAGCCACGGATGCATTGCTGTCTGTGGTGATGATGATGACTGACCATAGATGGAACCTTAGAAGAATAAGGGACCCAGGACTGGGCTCTGAAAAAGCTCGCTGGACACCTTTCGGCGAGTGGGGCAAGTCCCGTCCACATTCATTATATAGATACGATTGCGGGGTTAGCCTTCTGTCCACTTTAGGGTGTCGCCGGCAACGTCGAGTGCATCGAATTTCCCCAGAGGCCCTCCGTGTTGGACTTCGTTAACAGCTTTGTTGAATTCCACAGCGCTGAAGTCATTGGGTAACACTAGTCTCATTTTCAACTATTTTTGATCTGATGGGGACCTCTTTAAGGTGGAAATGAAGTGCTTAAGATGTCAACGTATCATTACAGATAAACGGTATCTGGTGTATCTAGTTGTAAGAATCCGTACGCTTATCTGAATCAACGTTGTCTGTAGTCACATGGTCAGTCTGCAGGTGTAAACTGCATAGGCTGCACAAGGTCACTTATAACTGTACATGCTCAAAATGAGTCTATGTAAGTTACAACGGCTCATTAAGCCACTTACCTTATGTAGCATTGTATTTCTCTATAGTCAGCCGTGGTTAAGCGCTGTTATGTTCTTTTTGAAACTGCGAAACGCTTTTTAAAAATCGTACGTACAACATGTTAGTAAGGTGTTGTATGAAGTGCAACATGTGAAGTGGTACCTTGTTCTTAGCCATCCTGAGAAATACGCACGGTGTCTGGGTGCCTACTGTGAACCATGTGATTTATTCTTACACCATCTAAATTAGTAGATGATTGAAATCGCAGCGTTATTTTGACTTGTCATTGCTGAGCTATCAGGATGAGTTCTATCTGATTGTCATTTACACCAATTAATGACTGCGAGTGATTCTATGCTCACTTGCGTTGACGGATGTCTGCTTACACTTACCGGGTGATATCAACGGGTGACGATGAGGTCAGGAAGCGTTTGTTTGATTGTGAGGGTCAGGCAAGTTCACTTGTTCATTCTTTAAGAATGCATAAACAGGTAGTTTATCTACATAGAGTCGCTTAAACACAGGGGCATGCTAACCACGTATGTAAACGTTGACGGCGCGTTGTTATGCAGCGTCAACTCTGACTAGGTTCTACAGAGCACTCAGATATTTTACGCCACAGGTGGTCTTCAAGACTGCCAACTCTCTTTTTTTTCAATAATGGGAAACTGTCTGTTGCTGTCAATGAGTCGGCACATTGGTTTAATTCCCTGTGGAAAAGTGACAGATCAGTATTGCGCTGACAACAGACCGCTGTTTGACAATTCTTATATGGCACGGATTATGGTAGATATTTTCATTTACGTTCAGTCTCTTGGGATGTGCCTTGCAGCTTCAAAAAGCAAAGCGTTGCTCTAAGATTTCTACAGTAACATTGATCATGGACTAGGCGGTGAAGTTATGAAGGCTGTTAAATGCTTTTTTTTATCTTTTAAGAAGTTCTGTCTCGAATACCGGGAGTGTGGGAACCAAACTCACATATCATATTCCTAAAGCAAAGATGGCGTTCTACCACCTGAGATATCCCTATCGTCAAAGATGTCCCGTGTGTCTCGTATTTATAAGACCTCATGGTAACGAACCATAGCCGCCAGAAACGGAAACTTTAAAGCATACTAAGGTGTTTCGTAGTCGACGTTTACGCACACATTGGATGACGTCAGCAGGTAAGCAATTAGGACACTGGAGAACGGGTGTTAACTGTGAGGGTCAATCATGTTTACTAATCCAAACTCCCAATGCACATATTTAGATGGCCAAGCCATATGTTAAGAATGTGAACCCACTGTTTACAATGCAGTGCACTGTTTGCCGAACATCCAGATCGGTGATATAGGGTACGTGGTAGCCGGCCGGTGATTTTCTAAATAGAGCAGTGGGTCATTCCCCAGGTTCTCCGTGGCCCATTCAGCCTCTGGCTTTAATCGTCATAAGGTATGATGGTCAGTCGAGCTTAGTAGTGTGAATGTTGTTGCTGGGCTCAGGTTTTCATTGAAACAATGATAATAAGTGAAGCGAGACAGTGAAATCAACTATAAAGTTGTCTCACTCTCACTTGCAACTTGGTTGTTTGTTTGCAAAGTGTAGCACCTTGATCATGCTTTCTTGAGTTTAAACAAGAGTTTCAGAAAATGTATCGTCCCTCTGTGTCCATCATCAGCCTAGGGTCTGTTCATACCGTGGTTGTATGACTGTTGAGCGTCAGTGTCAATCAATGGTGTTTTATTATGTTCGACAACGTTTCTGGACAGCATTATGCGTTGTCTCTCACTCTTCAACTTGGCAAGCAGCACATCCAAACCTAGCTGTTTGGCCGAAGATTTCATTGCCATTGTCTTTGCTATCTGGCGACCTTGCGATTTTTTGCAGTCGTTAACAGTCGCCTCGTAAAATACGTGGTGTGGCATAAGCTCTGTCGGTATATGGACTTCTCGGCCCGTTGGTTACGTTCCCATTATCTCGTTTATCGGTCGGAAACCTGGACGTTTCCCAAGTGCATGCTGACGTAGTGTCACGTTGCTTACACATTTAACCCACTTGATACAGACTGATCAGCAGCGACAACGGTGTTCAAGTGGCGAGAGGTTATATGTATATCTTGCATGGCTGCAAAAGGCCTCTGATTTGCTGAGCGTCCAAACGCGCACATACATGATACGCGTTCTTCTTCATCACCAGCCAAACATCCTTATGAAGTTACGAATGAGGAAGATTGGTGAACGCACTAGGTGTCTTCGCCATTCCCATTGACATCCTGTCAGCAATGTTACGAATCAGTAAGTTGGTAAGGCGACCAGTGATTTCAAACGGCCTGTCTGCGGTAACAAGGTTGAGTTTGAGGTCATTGCATTCTCCTGAAAGTGCATGCCAGACAGACTGATTCCACACGGTTTTCTCTTTGTCCACGGAATATCGTCCGCATAATCTTTGTCCGTCAGCCTATTACCTGGCGGAACCTCCATTCCGAGATCTTCAAAACCTTCGGATGCCCCGTCTAGCATATCATTGTCATGTAGTTGACTACTAAGGCCGAAATCGGACACTCCTGTCGATGAACGTATGAAGTAGAGAATGCTCAGAATAGCTGCCTGAAAATGCACTCTCCATACTGTGAAACGGCACACAGTAACTCGAATAAATTGACGTCTCACAGGGTCTCCACGATGGAGACAACCTCACAGAGTGTATCGGGCAACCCACTCGAAAGCGGCCTTTGGGTGCGAAGTTTCTGTGACTATCGACCTCGATGAAGGTGCCCATCTTCTGGTCTCTCACAGTGAAGATCGGTTAGGATCGGTTCACTTGCGCTCAGGTTGAATTCCTGCTTGTTTTTCTTGCATTTGGTTGTTTTTTTTCTGTGGCTGTCGTGTTATGTAACTCATGGGCATGTTAAGTGCTGTTGTTGCTGTCTGTTGTTCCTAAATCTTTCATGAATAAAGGGGTGGCTGTTGCTAGACATAAATCGCAAGGTATCTTTTACATCTGGCATGAAAGGATGGAATGTGGTTTATTCCAACAAGTCTGTTACCATCATTGACGAGGGCTGTAGAAGTTGAAAGTACTGATCTTGAGGGCTACTACGCTTCTCTGATTTGGCCTCCGGTAATGGATAGTCGGGACTACCATTACCTCCATTGTTCACAGCCGAAGGAGCTAAGGCCAATTGGGTTGTTCGGTACGGTCATCAATCACTTGTATATAGTCTCACCATCTTATGGATAATCAGTGGAATCAAGGAAAACGGTGCCCGATAAGCTCTTGGTAAGATTGCCTTCTGAATCTTCTTTACTTGCCTGTCCCAGTAGTCCTCACGGCCCTTGCACAGACTCTAGCTTGTTTTGCAGGTTCCAGCGGTCATTGTCTTGTCAGAAGCTGGGGGGTCACTGGAAGTTAGTTCACATTCTGTTTTTAACCGACTCTTCTCATGCTCTGATCATGCCACTGGTGTAACTTGGACAGTTTGACCTATTGTTGATTGATGTGCGTTTTGTACGGCCTCATCGCTCAATTTCCAGCTGACCATTCCACATTTGCCAGCAGACAAGCGGAGGCGGAGCCATTCCTATTAATCAGGTCCCTTCGCTTTCGTCTCTTTACTCCGCCTGGTTGAAGCTTGCTGTTTCCTTTGTGGTTGGATGATAGTTAAGCATCATCTAGAGCGACTTAATGTATTGCTGTCTAGGATGGTGATGGTGGTGATTGGCCAGTGCTTTGCACCCAGACACCGAGCACACTACCCAGCCACTTCTCTTCTTGCGTAAGGTGTCCAAATTATGCGTTCGTATCGTCAGCAGGCTCAGTGATGTCCGGATGTTTGCTTTTGTTCAATAGCTCGAAAGGGACATCTTAGGAAGCATTTTTGACAGCATCCCAATCATTCGTTTTATTCTGTCACATTGGGCGACGACTTGGATCACAACACCCTCTGGTCAGTCCCTGTTATGAATCGGTGAATAAGTGACTGACGAGTTTGGGAGTTATCCGTGAGAACCTTGCGCACAACCTGATACTCTGTCTAGGCTCCTGACCAGCTGGGAAGGCTAATAAAATCGAATTCGCCTTTGCATCTAGAGCTACCAGCAGTATCTTCGTGCCTGTTCATACCACTGCCTTGGGGCATCCATCTGTTAGTGAACTTATAAAGGAGACAGATGACTCGTTCACTCGTAACGAGTCTAGAAGGTTGGGTCGGTGGGCGGAGCACTTTGATGTCAAATTTAGCTAGCTTCCATCTTGTTAACGCCACGTGTCTTTAATGTCGTGCTCTGGTCAGCAGATTTAGCACAACTCACTAAAACTGAGGTCCGTGATTGCACTTCGGCTCTCAGTTGTAATGGGGTCACTGAACCAAATGACCTCATGCTGGTACTTCTCAACGAAGCGGTAATGGGGGCTCTGGCTCAGTTGTTCAGATTAGTGCAGACATTTGGGAAGGTTTATGTGTTGCAGCTACTTCATAGTTTTTCCCATATTCTGGGTGGGAATCAGGGGATCCTACGAAAATTACAATGGAATTAGCCCGACCGCAGTCATATTTATGATTCTGGTATCCGTGATACCCTGTCAATCCTGCAGCATTGGAGGCAGACCCTAGCGAAGATTAAGAAAGAGACCATCATGAACGAAAATGCATGAGTAACATCTCCGTTTTACTGGATTCTGGAACAGCATCACGTACAACTGTTCAACAATGACTGATTTTCTCGACTACAAAAGTGCGAGCCTTACTCTTAAGGTCTGGTGACTTCAGTTTTATGTTGAACATGTGTGTGTGTGTGTGTGTTAAGAGTGATATTTTGTTACACAATAATACGGGTGAGAAGGCAGAACCCCAAGAGTTAGACTTTATCCATCTGAGAACATGCAATAACCGCCGAAATGATGAGGTACAAGTTTGGTTAGTTAATATGAAAACGGCAATCATTACATTCTTTTCTGCTGCCATTGGGTTGTGTTAATAGAACTATATGGTGCAGCAAGGCAAACACACGCCGCAACAATATTCACACCCCTTCTGTTGCATAGGCAATACGGTTGTATGCGCTGTCGTTAGATTTGCATGCTTTCCAAATGTTCCCTTATATTTGAGTGTGTCTCTTGATGAGCCCGTAATACAACTTTGCAGCTTTGGTTCTGCAAGGAAAAACGCAGTTATCGGTAAGTAGATCAATTGGTTGCTCCTGGATGGCCAGTTGACTTCCAGTGTCGTTAAAAGTGGCCAATTGCTGCAGTGATACTGCCTCTTCGCGTTCGTTTGAAAGCTTAACATGAGCGTACTCTGAAGTGCGTTCAAGAATTTCAACATCCTCAGCTAAAGGGGTCACATCTGAACCATCGAGTATTTCGTCTCAAGGACGAGCTCATGGATCAGTGACTGCTGAGGGAGAAATATACCAAAGGGTGATTTTCGACCACGTGCAAGCATTAGTTCATGTGATATGACGCTTGTAGATGTACACAGGGAAGGCCTGATGGAGAGTGTCCCCTCAGGTAAGAATGGTTTCTGTTGAACGGGTTGAAATCCTTTTGGTCGTAACGCAAAACTTGTGGTTTTCCTCAGAATTCCCTTCAACCGTCCCACCCTACCTGTTACATTATGGGTTCTACGCAGTCGTTCAACTTGTCGCGATGCCACATTCATCCAATAATTTAATCAACTCGTCGGACCTGAACAATGAGTTTCGGTTGGAGGGAATGCGGGAGGACATGCCAAACAGGTGGAATAAATTGACAAGGCATGTTAAAGCTGTGGTCGAAGACATGCAAAAGAAAAACTCGAAAATTCACCGATACTTGTCAATAGGTGTTTGTTGCGGGCTCATAACAATAGGCCTTTCAAATCTGTTTAATATTCCGAGGGGTTGCGCTGCTTTTGGTCGGGCTCCCGTCTGGTGGTTTGGAAAATCTTGGCTTCACTTCAGCACGTGGCCTTTTTGCGTTACGGTTTTAATCTCCTCATTTGGAGCTGAGGATTATTCGCACGGTAAAACTGAGCCATTCGACTCACATCCGAGTAATGGTGGTCTCCATGTAGAGGCGTCGTTTTGAACAGTAAGCATCATGGAACATAAATTTCATGAGAACCTGTAAGCCACTCTGTCATCATTACCTGACCAGTAGACGACATCGAAACGAAAAGGTGAAAGCCTGATACGTTGCAGCTGCGTTTTGTCGTTTTGTTTTTCCTTTCTCTCGAAGTCGTACGTAAGCGTAACAAAACGCTGCTCCGTGACAACTGAAATGAACGCCAAGTAGGCGGTGTTTCCATCACTGAATAGCTTCGACGGTTACACACACTTCCTTTTCGACGGCAGAATGGTATAGTTAGGTAGAAGAGGTAATCGAAAAACAGACTATGGGACAACCATTCTGCTTTAATGTTGTGGTAGTAGCACCACCAGGCGCATCGGTTCCCACTCCCAATGGGGTCTGTTCCACGGTGGTTACCAAAGTACTCAATAAAATTTGTCCTTGAAATTGTCAAAAACTCTTGTGAGATTGGAAGAATTTTATCATGGATTGAGGAATAAATCTTATCCCAAAAATGTGATAACCATTGGAAGTAATAGGCAAACTTTCGTGAGTTCAGTCCTGAAGAGATTTTAACCGCTCCGGGTTTGGTTCCATCATTCCTTTGAAAGGTTGATAACTGAGCAGCCTACTTGCTTGGGATGGAAAAACACGTTTTTCATGATTTACTGTCGAACCGTGTTTTTCGGCTAGGGCTGTGCTTCCGAAAATCTTTGCCACTGGCCGTGGTGCGATCATCATAGGCCAAAGTCCTGATCACCTTTTCCTTTCTTATGCTCTCATCAATTGGAAACTGATAGTCTCATTAATAATTTCGAAGCGTATACGTCGAAATTGGTAGCGGCTGTTACGCACTCCGAATGCCGTATAGGTATTAGATATTTTGTCCACCATGTCTTTCCGGCAAAGCACATCTGTCAAGGTGAGTGGACCCACTAATTGTCTGATTATGTTCATTTACCGTCAGTCTCTCTTTGACTTTCGTTGGTGGTGACGACCTCTTGACTTTTCCAGGAAGGTTTAGATTGCTCTGAACTTTTCCCTGAGGAATTTCTTCATTTTTCATCAAGTGAAAAACTCGTCTTCAAAGCTGTGACTTCTGCGTTTAATGGTTATCGGTCGGAAAAAGAGCCTAAACAGCGACACGTGCTTCAATGAGATCACATACAGAAAAATGTTTATCATTCTCACGATGAATTTCTCACTTCTTTTTTAAATTTAGGATATTATTTCCTAACAAAATATCTGCACAGTGGTCTGAAGGAACAACAAGTCTGAAGTAAAGATGAAAGATGTCTTTTTGTTTAGATAAGCAAAACAACGTCCACGAGTGGTACGCGTTAAACTTGTGGAAGTCAGAGGAATCCGTGCTTTCGAATCATCTACTTTTCGACAGTTACCTGTGATAGTGGTCTCGAAGACAACTCTCCGGGCTCCCATTGGTAATAGGTGTTCATACTGCAGTTCCATTAGCAATGAAATCTCCATTGATATAGATTCAACGTTTAGGTGCTGCGACTGTATTAATGGATAAGAGCTGAGGTCGCCACAGGTGCTATGTTCGTTGCTGCCACTGGATCGACACGTCATTTGTAAATGACCCTTTTCACCACCAGCATTACACGAGGCACTCTTTGCGGGTCAATCGTATCGTGCGTGAAGACTGTGTCCATAGAAAAATATATAAATTTGGCGGTGCCTAGTACCAGCCGCTCGGAACATCATGTGGCTGAATTCCTCGGGTCAGCAGTGCTAGACTGGTGGTGCACATCCAGTTTGAAACGTTTGGGATTATTTGTAAGCTATTTTGGGTAGTTTAATTTGGTTGGTAACAGCCTTTAAATCCAGAATTTTGTGTGCCAAACGTGTCTGACCTATAAGATTTCAAGCCAACCGACTTATGTATGCGTCACGCAAGGTGTCATCACGATATATTTCAGTGCCGACAGCTTTTGCATGGCAATATTTTGCTAAATCGCGTAACTTTCAAAGGTATTGCTGAAGACCGTCTAGCATTTCTGCATATTGACAGCAGATGACAAGCAAACACTTCGTTTTAAAGGTGGATATAGATGGCTTCAAGAGCATACACAGTGGCGTTCTGATCTAGACCTTCGATCTATAGATCGAAGGCCGAACAGTTAAAAAACATTCTCCGTTTGGCTGGGTAAAAGGTGGCGATTAATTTAAGAGATTTCGTGGAAAGTAGTGCCAGTCTTACCATGCATGAGCAGCTTCCGGGAAAATCGGATCCGTACCGAAGCACTCTGGTCGTCGAAATAGGTTCATATTCGGATGTTTATCGGACGAATAAATTGCTAGGAATAACGTCACACACGAGTACGAATGGGAAGACAAAAGGTCTAAGAATCAAACCTATCTATCTATCTAATGGTTTGCGATATCTGATGAAATGGTGAGATTCATGATTAATAAACTAATATGAAAACGATGGTCATTATGGTGTAATCTGCCGACGCTCTGTCTCTGTACTTTAGTCCGTCCCAGGGTCTGCGGCGAACTGTATATCAAACTGGATAGTCAGAGCGACGTTTTCGCCATTTGTCCAACGTTCTTAGTCAATTACTGGAGGACTGTATGCAGGACTCAAATTCCTCACTGAAGCTGGTATGATACAGCTCCCTAGATAATCTGGCAGAATACTCTGTTGTGCGGCTGAAGCTCTGATTTCTTCAGTTTTAATTTTATCTTTTGATCGACAAACAGTGATAAGACGTTATATGTCGACCACTGACTACTTTTTACGCTGTTCTATTGACCCAGACATATTTTTCATCCAATAATAAGCTCGTAGTCTGTATCATATTTAGTTGATTACTGCAGACTTTCAGACATCTGCTAAAGCGTTTACCCGTTTCTCCATGTACAAACTATTAGTACTATTAGTACTGTTATATATTATATATTAGTACTATTAGTGCCGGAGTCGCGATAAGATAGGCGTGTATTGTAACATCATGTTCTTGGTCGTACCCACCAATCGCATCCATACTTGAGTTATTTGGAAAGAAATGTAAGCGTAGTTTATCTAAATGTCCTAATAGGCATATTAGCAAGCAGCGTAGGACGTGTACGAGTGCAGTAGGGCTGTTATTCGCGATGGTGCTTCATCCTTTTCGGTTTCGGACCACCCATGTGGCCGGATAGACTATAACCTAACAGTCGACAGAGAACGTCCTATGTTGAATTGTATTACTCAAACGAATCGTCCTACTTTGTTTTCGAGAAACGCACTTGTGAACTTCCTGCATTGTTCATGGTTTTTCGTTGTGAGTTCAGCGACTGCCGTTTATGTTAACATCCCACGTGACTAATTTTTTTGTCTGCAACGGCGGTGGTGCATGACACAGGTAAAGGATCACTTTCTTTCAATTGATAACTCTCACACAAAGCTGTAGTTTCCAACGCACAGCTGTAGCCAACTCGGTGATATCATCGCATATTATTAACCACACTTTTCAGATTTGGACTTCAGTCAAGTCTATCGGCCCTGACTACGTTTGTGCAATCTGA
Source organism: Paragonimus westermani (assembly GCA_008508345.1). Lineage (NCBI taxonomy): Eukaryota > Metazoa > Platyhelminthes > Trematoda > Plagiorchiida > Troglotrematidae > Paragonimus > Paragonimus westermani. Next base: position 257,891 of record QNGE01000513.1, on the reverse strand, counting down.
CACTAGTCCACGTAAGACCCAGTATGTCACGTGTGACCAATCGCCTGATGACAGTAACACTGGAAATGACTTGTAGTGATGTGTTGCCGTCAGTAATCGGAATAGAGTAGCTTTGTTTTCGAGCCTTGTTGGTTCAGAGTGGTTGTATGGTGGGGGACTGGACACTTGTTGCAGGAACTCGCCTATTTACCGGTGGTTTGGTACTAAGTTCTCCACTGAAGCAGTGCAAATCCCCGATATTTGCTCGAGCGTCTGTTTGATATAGCCATTATCTAGGTAACGTCAGTTCTGTACAAATGTGTTCCACGTAGTGGTGAAATAATGCCGACATAAGAGGATTATTGTCCTGTCAGCCTTCACTTTGGACGGCTCCCATATACACTCTACCAAGTTTTGGAGTCGGAGTTGTCGTGGTGTTACGACTACTTCATTCCCGTCTTTTGACTGGTAAGCGCAACTTCATAGGCGTTACTACAGCCTCTTGAAATACACGCATTTATTTAAAAGTCTAGCCTTTCCAAATGCACAAACCAAGCACGGAACACATACTGGATGAACTTGATCACCAGCCGAGGTTGCCCTCCACTTTCAGTCAGCTCATCAACTCTGTTGGAACTGATCAAACAAAATAAAACCCTGACAGTTTTCACTATCGACAATCGATCGACAATGAAAAGCCAAATTTCAGCGCGTTGACTTCGTGTATTATTACCGACCCTGGAAAATAGCGAGTATAGAGACACGTCAAGCTAGCGAGGCACGGAGCGAGTTGTGATTTTAGTCCCGGGCCGGATGTTACAAAATGGATAACTTGACTAGAACAAAAGTAGGTACAAAACCAAAATCATAGGAAATGTACAGATGAATGCGACTATCAAAATGTCATTTATTATAGTCGCTACAACTCCACAAACTGGCTCGTTTCACACTCATTTGCACTCTTCGACATCTATGCAAATAACGTTTATCAATGCCAAAACGTGTCTACGTTTCAGTACACTTAGCTGTTTTCAATATCAATGGTACTCAGACGCCACCACTTCGGTTAAACCATTGGCACACTGCAGATAATGATAGGTTCTCTGGTTTCATCACATCCCTTCGTTTTGCCCGGGAGACTGAAGAGGTGCATCACGATTGAGGTTTACCAACGTTCATTCCTACTTTCAAGAAGGTTTTAAAACTTCATGCCACAGCCACAAAAGTATTAACATCTTTATCGTATCGGAAGCATTCCCTGTTCTCATAATACAGCAGCTTCTAAAACACTGGTATTTCGATCATATTCTGCATACTCCTTTCCTCAGCTAACAGTTGTGGTATTTTTGGACCTGAAGACTGCTTATGATTTGAATGTCTTACATACTGCTTGAGACTGTCCATTGCAAAGGATTTCCAGTGAAGTACATCAATTTGCTGAAGTCGTGTTATGCCTACTGATGGCAGAATGCGGGCTTACGGGCGACTATCTGAAGAGTTCTGCACTTTAGTTAGCATTTTGCAGAGGTGTCCACTTCTTTTTTAAGTGTCGTGGATGATATTCCGGGAAAAGTCCTCAGACCTGAGGCGTTCTCCAGGTGGTAATCTGGCTGATATTGAGTATGCGAACGACTTGAATATACTTCACTCTTCACTCGGCAGCATGCGGGCCATAGTGAACTGGTTGGGTGATAAGACTGTTGTGTGGCCTACACTTTACACACTCAAGGTGTAGTGTTGTCACGGGATGGTGTCAGCACTGTTCCTGTGTTTGTTGTAGGCAGCGCGCTCGTGACTGTCAACCTCCTCAGTGCTGTCATCTTGTCCGCTTGCAATGGTGCTAAGGAGTCGTCTACGAGGATAGCGAAAACAATTAATATCGTCTGCGTACCACAAATGTGGAAGTCTTTTACATGCGGGCGTTTCCGCACCTTATGTTGAGTGCAATACAGGACGTTTAATGATATCCAATGCAGTGCTGTACAAGAAAGATTAGGTTCAAAAATCTTCTTGCACTTCTTCCGAGGTGCTGAGGACTAATGGCAAGTTGTCGAAAACCCATATCTGGCCCGAAGTTTAGGTGGAAAGTACACCGAGGATATCAACTTACCTTTCGATTACATTCATTCTTACTATACTGTCCCAAGCAGAAGCTACCAACTAAATCAAAGCCCCCTCCCCCGATATATTGGAAAACAGCAATTATCACTCTTCTCCTTCGCCAGCGGCTTTCCGACATCTGGTGGTACATGAGGATGTGATCACTACAACATCCTGGTTGCAGTGACTTTCAATCTCGATGGCGGGTTGTGTTCACCAAGTTTCACGATCTCCCTCATCCGTCTTCCGAGTGCAACACACTTACATTTGCTGGCTGACTTGTACTCGCTCCCAGGTGTACTAATCCGATGAACGTCCAAAATCAGTGGGTCACACGGAACCACTGTAGCGGTACCACATGAAGCAGCATCGTCCTACACATGCAAAATTAACATATGTCCAATGCGCTTCATCTTCTGGTTGAGGAAGACTGTGCTAGTCTAATCTGTGAGGGGGTTCATTGGAGACTTCAGATCGTTAGTTTGGTATAGCTTTTGTACTTTCTAAATAGAAGGTGCTGTTTCGGGATCGACGGGGCCTTGTGCCGCTCTCACCGTTGCTGATGAGCCGTTAGAAATAGTCGAGAAGGTCGGGTGCCTTGAGGGCAACACCAGCGCTGATGGACTGCCCAATGAGATCCGAAATCGTGTAGCCAAGACTTGGATAGTGTTTGCAGACCTGCGGTGCCTGCGCGCCCTTAGCCTTTCTTTGAAGAGCCGATAGTGTAATGCGACTGTAAGGGTGATCATACGGTTTCGCCACAAAAGCTGGTCCATCTGTACTTTGGATGTCCGCAGACTCCGTTTTCGACCATCGGGGTCTGCGAAGTATTAGCAACATGTAGTGTGAACACCCGCTCCAGCAGTGACGGAGTTCTCTGGCGTGTCTTCGAGGCGGATAGCGTCTGTCAATTTCTTGGCATAATGATCTCGTCTCACAAGTTTCGTTGGCTTGGTCCAATCTTACAATACTTAGCTTACCGCCTGCTACATTGTGCCTTGTTTGCAAGTGGAGAGTTAGACCAGAAGCAACATCGTAGAAGTTGACGTTTGACTTAAGTTCAGTACGTAAAAATGCTAACTTTGACGCCCACCTAGGGCTTTCCCGGTCTTCTTGTTTACCACTGTGTGGCCTTTTTACTATATATATATATATATGGTAGGGGAGCTGACTAACCAAGGCTAGCGTTGACTGTTTCGTGTTAAACACTTGTGATTTAGCTAATTTACCGCGTCGATTCGTGTCTGACGACATGTTTCACTGAAGCGCTGTATAAACTGAGTCTATACGTGCGAGAGTCCAGAAATGCATCAGCCAGCTTGCGCTTATTAGTAGTCTTTTTGATGATCCTCCTTGCTATTGTCGAAAGCATCACTTAACGGTTGATACTGTTTCTTAGTTGCCAGGCCGTGGCGATTGACATCACCAAATAGTGTAGTAAGGCTTAACGGCCAGAAGTTGGTACTGGCCAGCACACATCTGCACCAAACTTGTAATCGAACAAGGTAGCTTAATGAGACAGTATTTCAGATTAAACGAGCCCTTTCGAAGCATGCACTCCAGGCTTTATTGTATTTATGAGGAAGTTACAGTAGCCGAAATGGGAAACCAGTGAACTTTTAGGTCACTTAAAAATCATACTTGGTTACAAACACACCCAAACAGATTCTGTAGCATACCCTCACGTTAAGAGGTTCGAAAGCAAACCATTTGTTGCCACGTACGTCCAACGTATAATTGGAGTTTTGACGTTAGGGTTATCAGACGGAGGGATGAAAACAGAAGAGCATGGGGTATTAGTACACTGTGTTTGCTCTTCAGCAGTTCATATTGCATAAATTTGTGAATTCGCTCTCCAATCTCTGAATTCTGATCCCATCCGCAATTCAAACAGGTTGGACGACATTTGTGTGGTAGACTCGGGAGTGGAGTTCTCAGAGTTGCAGGCATAGTACACAAGATAATTGGTGTCGTGGAATCCCTAGAACTCACTGGCTAATGTAGATCTGCGGTTGATAATACATTGTAGTATTCGCTTCCGGGGTTAGATGACGAATAGAAACGATTTCCTCCCACTGGTTGGAAATTCGGTGTAAGCGGGTGACATTTCATTAGTTCGACTGCCTTCATTAATAGGTCAAATTCGGATGACTCGCCACTTCTCTCCAGCACAACTAAAGATAAAGCGGCACCAGAGGTTAATCGGTAGTTGCACAAAAACTTTATTCGGAATGATTTGTAACCGTTCGAAGCAAGGATTTTGTTAAGTACACCTCGTTGTGGAAGGCAAATGCCTGCTGGTCGGTAAACAGTATTTCAGATCGTATCTGAAAAGCACCGTTTGACCGTTTAATCCCACCATTACTGTGAAGCTTGTAGGCGATCGTAATGCTGATCACATCGCCCTTATCGTTCGAGAATTTGTGTGGTGTAGGCTAAATTACCGAAGGATTGCTGTCCGAATGTGTACAGTTTGGTTTTAATCGTTCGCTTGAAAATGCAGTATACTCTGTCCTTGAATTCGCAACTACCCCGTTCGTCTGGCTGACACGTCTGAATGGGGCTTAGGCAATAAAAATGGACTTCGCCGTCTTTCCATTGGCTCGGTTCAATTTCCCTATCGGACGTCGAAAGCAGGTCGTTTGGACTTTCGTGAACTGCCCTGGACCGAAAATTGAATCTGGAGACTACTTATAATTTATACCGTCATGTCTTGGCGCTCGGAGGCAAATTGAAGACAATGATAATCTTTAACTGTAGTTAACAAGTATCGATCGCTGTGTACGGAGGGAAGCGGTTCCTTAAAATTGGTGCTGGCCTTTTTCATCCAAGGACCGCGCGAATCGAAGTTTCCCTTGTTAGTGTATTTGTCATTTGGAATCCACAATATAAACGTGTTCTAAGGAGAATGTTCCCTTGAGCGCTTAAAATACATCATTCCTATAATATTGTGGTGGCGTGGAAAATCGTGTAGATGTTCCAAATCTCTACTGATGTTAACAGTACCTCAGAAGTTATGGTATGCATTGTCGACGATCTGGATCCCCTTACCAGGTCTGCACGCAGCATCTTACCGAAATACTAAAGCTTCAACTTTCTGACCATGTTTATGATCTTCCGTCTCCCTTCAACGCTTTTCGTTCATGAAGACAACGGACCGCTAGTTGTTGACTAGCCGTAATTTTGTGTGTGCAAGCCAATTTGTCTAATTTCGAATCGATTCGACCATTACGCTTGCTTCCTTTTCGATCTCCAAGCGATATCTTCTATCTTGCGACATTTCAAGAGAGAGGACAACTGACTTCCTGTTATGGTTATTGGTCACCGCGATTGCTTTATCTGAGATCCCTCTGTCCACAACAGCCTTTATCTCTACCCTCTTTAGATACTAGAAGGCTTTCCCAAAATTATGTTTATTATGTTTCAAGAGATGTATCTGATTTGAAATGCGTGATTTTCATTGCGACCAGTAAGGGAACATACTACTATGTTTCGGTATGTTGTGGTTTTGTTTCATCTTTGCTGGGCAATGCCCCCACCAACCTCAGTGGCCGACCATTGGGAAACTCACCACTCCGGCAGTAAAGTGTGAGCACCAAACTATCCTGGAATACTAGCTTGGTAGTTCCAACCCTGAGGATCCCAACTGCTGCTGGACTCAGATCTCACCGGATATTCGTGATGCAAGTGCTACAGCATACGGTACAGTGGTTCGTGGGCTAAACAGACATGGAATCTCTAAGAAGCCTCTAGAATTGTTAGGCATTAGACTGAATATTAGCCATTACAGTTTGTATGGCAAGTTGAGAAGAAATTTCTGTAAGAAACTCAAACTTCTCCTGATTGCTGTTCATAAGACTGGGCTGATTGGGAAAGCTAATAAAGTTCCTGCTTCAATTCCTTTGGGAAACACTAGCAGACTCTTCAATCTTATCCGTGCTACTGGCGCCGGACGTCCGTCCGTCGCTAAACACGTCAGGAAAGCGGACAGCGCACACATCCAGGATAAGTCCGTAAGGTCGGACTGCTAGACACCATCCCTTGAGAACCAATTTAGGTGATGCCCGACTTCTACGGTGCTACGACGACGAAATTGCAGTGCAGTGCCCTGGTCCGTAGATTTGGAATCACCCACCTAAATTGAGATCGCCTATCGCATTTCGGCAGTCGAAATTGGACCGTTCGATAGTTCCCATAATCAAAAGTGGAATCAGGGGCTCGTTTGGAAATCTTACGGAGACTAGTCTGATCTCAGTCATTTTTAGGACTCCGGCATTCATTACACGTCGTCGACTCACTGAAGCCTAGGAGGCAGACGTTAGGAGGGAGACTGACGAAGTTTTTCTCTGGGCGAGGTCGTATTGATCAAATTTTCACCCCTCACTAACTTCTGGAGTTACATCATTTATACCACCGGGTAACAACCGTTAATTTTGTTGACAGCAATGGTGCATTCGATTATCTGAATCAACCTACACTTTTGGAGCCGCCTAAACAAGGTGCTGTCGTCTGGCAATTTTCAAGCAGTACAGACAGTTCTAGACGTCATTTCACTCTTCGATATATATTTCTGAAAGTGCTTTTCAACCTCAAAATGCAAAGTGCTGAAAGACTGCTGTGATTACGTAGATTTTATGTTGGATAATATAATTGAGGAGGTTGGTGTGGTTTGTTCACTTGAGAGCTTGAATCACCAACTGCCAAGGTGTAGAAAATGAGGTAGAGTATCATCTATTCTGAGCAGCTCTGACGGCAGATGGACATCTGTCTGATATTTGAGGTTCGTTTATATGAGGCAAATTTGGGGTTCGTGTTACTTTCTGGTTGCAAACCCCGATTGCTAATTGCAGAAGACGCCAAATATCTTCAAGTATTTGATCATTGATTACTAGCATCGGGTAGCACCAACGGATATGCACCGAAGTTGTTAGGTAGCAGGAGCCAAGTGAGTTCACTCGGTCACTCTTTACTAATGTGCAGGCTTAGATGTCCAGGCTGTCATGTGGGTGCCAATTAGTCATCTGCCACACCGAATACTCTTCTTCGGATGTTGCGATCGACTTATGTAAGGTGTACAAACGACGACGATTAATAAAACAAATTACCAAGGGATTAGCATTTGGAGTTTGAGTTCGTCTTTCAGACTGGGGCCCTCGTGACTTATAAGGCCGATGCCTGGAAATTTTAGGTGAGATGGCAGTTAGTCGGGCTCGTTAATGCGAATATTACCACCGTTTGTACGGGTTATCTGTGAATCAGATGTAATTACTGACTTGAAACAGCAAAAGCCGCGAGGGAACTATCTCGCCGATGCTGTCTTCCGCCCATAGCCCGGTTGCTTGTCTATAAGGTCTAGCTATCTTGGTGTTGAATTGTTGAGTTTAGACACGGTTGTTCTTAATCACTAAGTCCCGGTCACAATCGCATAGAAAATCTGCGAGGCTTATCAGCCACCCAAGGATACAAAGACGCAAATTGGTACAGCTCGATGTCCGATTTGGTGAGTAGTTTGGAGCGATCGTGGCGAGTTTTGAGTCCTGGCCTAATGCCTTGGATCGTATGCAGGAGTTCTAGATTATCAATAATTTCCCTTAAATGGTTTCTCCTTACACAGTTATTTTATGCACATATGAAGGAGCAGTTTATCGTCCCACTACGCTGATTATAAAATAAATCGCTACTGATCGCGCAACCTAGTCAGTAAACAATGGTTTAAAGCGAATGAGATGTCTTCAGAATCCCTGTTCATTGTGTACCTTAGATATTTTAGCCCAAGCGGCAAGATGTTTAGCAGTGTAAAAAGAATTGTGCTCGAGAACGAACGTACGGCGAAATAAATGCGATATCATAGTCTTTCACCGTTATCTGGCCTGTAGGCTTCGTAAACGTGCTGGGTACCTGTATTTCACTCATTCGATCCGTTTGAAAATCGAGGTATCCATCGAGCATCGTTGCATCTGTGCGACGCACATTCCGTGAAGGTTGATTGGCGTTTCTTATTGCTCCCGCCGAGCCTTTTTGTCCGGGGTCTTGATTGTTCCTCACGGATCCGCTCTTCTCTGAGTTTGATAAATCGATGTGATGTGAAGCCAGTGAATAACTTAGACGCTACTGAAATACGACTGATGCCTTTACTGTTGTCTTGTAAACTTCAAGTTTCCTTTCCTAAACCGAAATTGTTAATCACTGTGGATCACGAGACGTTTTCGCTCTTCCGTATCAATCGAGGGAATACCGTTTTTTCTAACCGTTTACCGTTTCACGTCAAACTATCGTCAGTGAATCCGAAAAGTATGTAGGAGATCTTATGTACTGCGTTCGTAGGCACATTTTCACCGTTGACGCTTCAGAAACAGTTGTTTCTGACAGGAGACCGCTTGCTACGTAGTATCTTACGTTTGGAGCTTCATTATCCATATGGTCTGGGTCACTACTGCCGAATGATTTTTCAACCATCAAGCTGGCCTGGTTGTCTCATGGAAACTGAGCCGTTTTTTTCATCTTTGGACTCAGTGGCACTAAAGTGACAGCGACTACAAATCGCGGAAAATAATTCATTACTCCTACTGCAAAGGCCGTTTTATTTTCTTCTGTTGGTTGATCAAGCGATGGTCAGCTTGTACTCAAGTTATTACCGGTCTTTGTCACAGTTAGAACCAGACGAAGGTTAGGTAAAGCTTATCTATGACCCAATTCTGCTGTAACTGCACATCTTATTCGGAATGTCTCTTTGGAGAAAGCGTCAATAGCCTCCGCAGTTTCTTCCCATTGTTCCGTAGGTTCTATTACCTCACTTGATGTGTACAATTTTTCTCCATAGCGATTCCTGTTTGTAAGGCTGATTAACAGTGTTGTCGCGGTCACCTGAAGAGTATCTAACTAAACGAGTTAAGAACGATCTGCACTGAGACGTTTTTTTCTTCTACAAGAACGTGCAGATCGTTATTGAGTGAGGAGATCAGTTTGTATTGAGTACGCCTCTCATTTTCAAAATACGGAGTGCCGTTCAACGATTAGGAGGTTCTTGCTCCGGTTTTCTCCACTGCAGACAGTACGCTTGAGACTGGACTATTTAAACTTCTTGGTCAGGATAATCTTACCAGCTTATACTACTGCTGAGGTGGTATTGGAAATGGCGAGACCGCGTATTGTCTTCGTCAGCCTTCGTAGCTTTGAACAAGTGTCTGATTGCTATTGAAAGGAAGCTTCTGGGGTTCCTGTGTACTACTAATTGTGCTGTATTTTTCATGACGAATGATATCAGACCTTCACTGTCTGTATCACTTAAGGTGCATAGTAGGATGATCGTTTAAGCGAATTAGCGGTTAGCTAACGCGTATTTTGAAAATCTTTCAATACGCGGTCAGCAAATATAGACGATCGGTGTTCAACTAACTCTTGTGATGACTTGAAAGCCTGCTCATGAAACAATTTTTCAGGTGCTCAGCAGTCATGTTGTCTATCCGGTAGTTTGTTTGTCATCGGATTACCAATGCGTTTGTGGTTTCAATGAACTTACTACATCTGCTTCAAGTTGCTGGTAAAAATGATCGTTTTTCTGTTTCGTGTTGCCGAATAAACCAGTTGTTTGTGATCTGACTTGATATTTTTAGGCTGCTTCCTGTGCTTAAGTACTTCTTTTCAGTCTTTTGGTAGTACACATAGAGTGCCCATTTCGTATAATTCCACTTCTGTGCTCATTCGTTGCCTTTAACTTGGCAATAGTTTGATGAGGACTTTTGGCTCATTCTAACAAATATTCCGCGATTGACACTTTTACGGTAACTTGCGCATGACGGCAAAGTTTTTGCTGGGAATTTTGGAGCTTCATACATTGCCAATTATTAAATGCCCAAATTTCGGAACTTCCGATATAACCGGGGTTCCAGCTTATGACCATTGAGCTGATAGCCGACGTTGGTACTTGGCCTAATTAAGATTGTATTCTTCTTCACGGGCAACTGCTTCTCTTTCAGCCTACTACTAGATCGATTGCCAGAAAAATATAATAATCTCCGGTTTTTACGCTACTCATGTGTTTTTCCTCTTCGTTGTTTGACTTCAAACTGAGTTATTTCGGCATTCACATGTTTGCTGAGCGTTTTTTCTAATTTATCTCATGTGCCACGTTTATCGAATCATCCATTGCCATTTCCTTTTTTCAGCCGAATACCATCATGAGTGAACTGGACCAGCTCAGACAAGAAAGCGAACAGCTCAAAAATATGATCAGAGTGAGTAAACCATTGCGTATGTCTGTTTCAAGTTCTGTTTATCCATCTTAATCTGTCGATGGTCCCGCCGGGTGGTTTGAATTACTTTAGTGTTTTAAGTAACATGTAACTCATTCGTTTAACATCATGTGAATGTGATTCCTGATTTGTCATGTCAGCAACCTTTGTGAATCCTCGACACCCGTTATATGGGCATTCGACTGTGAAACTGGTAAAACCGTAGACGTCCCTAGCTCTCATACTCTTTGTACCAGTCTTGCAATTTTACATTCTGACTCCATTTTGGGCGCTGCTCGGCTACTTATTTTGATACGCCATCCTCATTATAGATGTCCTCAATCACTTGGCCCGTGTTCTCTACTTGTTACACGACCCGACTATCTGATTTCCCCCAGTTCTTCAACTGTTGGCTGTCTTAAAACCGTTTTTTCTCACAAAGTTCCTTAATGATACATGTGCACAACCGCACATGAGCCTTGTACCCAACGCTCGAGATACCCACTGCTGTGGTTCCTTCACCTAAAGATTGCGTTCGGACAACCGGCATCCGCCGCGTTGATTTGAATCCGCCGATATTACCGGTGCACGCCCGATAACGTTCTCACGTGACGTGGTTGATCCCCTTCAAAATAGACTCAATCAGAAGAACACATTTATGTGCAGGCCGTCTCAAATGCTTTTTTGGACATGGGGAACCTACTGATCCAAATTAAACTCCCTGCATTCACACCACCTTCAAGATTATATTTTGTACACATACTGATACGTTTGTCGTGTCCGACGCACTTTAGGACAGGTGCTAAGTGTACGTACACCATTTTGTCACTACCTTGTATTATTGAAACACGAGGTAGCGTAGAGAGTTTTGTTTCGTGCTCTTCTCCGACTGTCTATTCTTGTCTGTTTATTCTATCACGCGTTCCAGGGCACATAATTTATGACCATCATTAGTGTGGTGACGCTTATCTTACCCAGTCAAGCGCTTTAGGTTTTCGTGGCTCACGGACATTTCCTTGTCTGTGATTCTTGCACTTCTCCCGCCTCTGCTTAGAATCTCGCCGAACGGTGTTCAGGCAACTCGCTGGTTAGTTACTTTAAGAACACTAGCCCTGGTGGATCGTCGCACTGTCCGCGTAATGTTTTTAACCAGTGGAAACAAGGATGTGTTTGTCTCCTAGACACTGTGTAACTGTTTTACCAATAATTAACAGTACCACTAGTCTAATCTACCTGTAACTTCCCCCATCCATTTTCCGGGTTTTTCGAAATGGCCGCTTACTTGTATATGCGTGTAGGTTACGACGTTTAATCAAAACATCTTCAACTTAATCATACCTTTCCTTGTTCCTGATTGCTTCGTCGGCTTCCATGGTATGCCTAACTATGCTTCTTAGATTTAAGGGTTACTGCTGGTTTGCGGCTTTTTCAAATCATTTTATGCCACATTGATCCTCTTTTTATGGACATACTCATTATTTACTATTCAAACAGCGATTAGTTATCGACTTGTCAACCCGTTAGCGATTTATTACGATATCCTCACAACCATGTAACGCTGGGCTCATTTTTGTTTTAGGAAGCTCGCAAGGCGGCGGCAGATACTACTCTAAGCCAGGCATCTGCAGGCGTGGAGCCCGTTGGCCGAATTCAGATGCGTACTCGTCGTACCCTACGTGGTCATTTGGCCAAAATTTACGCTATGCATTGGAGCACAGACTCTCGGAATCTTGTTTCTGCATCACAGGATGGCAAACTGATAGTTTGGGATGGCTACACAACGAATAAGGTCAGTCTGGCATTCTACCGCATGGGGCTAACAACCAACGTGCACCTCAGCTATTTCCACAATTTCGTGCTCACTTGTTTGAACGCGAGGGCTTAATACACCACTTTGCTTCTTAATTCACGTAGTTTGCTTGATCTACTGGTCGGGTTTTGCCGACCTTTGCTTTATGCTCCATGGGATAATGGACGTTCCTCTCAGTGGATCTCGTGTAGCAAATGTGATCAACCTTTTATAGTCTTACAAATTTGAAGGCATCCATGCTTAATGTTCATCATGCTGGGCCGCTTACTACTGCCGTGGCTATCCCCGATTGTATACCGCTTTCTTCTGCTTAATCTTAGGTATGCTGGATATCAGCTCCCACAAACTTAACCCAATGCTTCACCCCACTCCTTTGGCCATCAAGTTGTTTATTCCAAGACTCACGTAGAGTTGTTTAATTCAGCTTTCTTTTTTGATCTGAACACGCAGATAGTATTCTCTCATACAACAAACACGATCTTATGTCACAACGTAATGAAACATTTTACCGCACATTATCTCAAATTCTTTGATCGATGTGTCAGCGGTCTACCTGACATGCCGCTCGCAATCGAAATAATGGACATTATAACGGTACACCAAAATTCGAAGTGTTGTGTTCGCGTGAACGATGCAAATCACTATGTGCCCCATGCACGCGAACTAATCTTGGCACCTTTACTGTTCCACATGCATTGGTCGACTGGTAAAGTTTGAACGTATTATGAAGAAATTCCCCAATGGTTTTTGTTCCTGTCATATTGTAAAGCTCCGCCGAAGAACCAATAGACGTTCGCAACAACCGTTGCCTGTCTGTTATTGTGACATACTCTCACCAACCGTGGTCTGAATATAATCGAAGCCTAATTTTATCAGCAACTACTTCAGCGAGAAGTCGTCCAATAAAGCACAATCTTTATTGTCCAAATCGCCAGTCACACGCAACACGCGCTCTCTCGTTTATGAGTCATAATTCCAATCCACAACACCCCCCGGTTTCCGTTCGCACGTCGTGTGCACTTCTAACCGGTTTACGTGTGTGATCGGCGCCTTCCATCGGAGGGTTTCCGCTTGTCATTCCTCGTCTGTTTGTCCGATTTCGTTGCGCGATGGCTCGTCCGGCTGCTCGTGCCGTCCGCCACCACCCAATGTTGGCCTTGACCGTATTCCAACATCGTGTCGAGATGTTCGGTTAAATGTTGGAAAAACCACGCCTCCGATCTGGCCGTCTGTCGTATTTCGCCTGCCCTGCCTCGCCCGTTGGTCCGATCCAGNTACATTTCCGTTACACCGGTCACTAACTTGCTCACACAATCACCTCATTGGATATAAGCTAACTGGACGAGACAACGGTGATTGAATACCGAGATTCTAGATGTATCTTTCACACGAATGGACCCAGTCTCTAATTCACCGGGCGAAATTGGGTGCACACACGCATTGTGAACCCTGCCTCTCATTGTCTGCGACGCCACAGATCACAAAGATTGGCAAACGCACTGCATGCTTGCTCTATCCTCGTGGGCACCTCGTCAGCAATACTACAACCTGACGAGACGAAGTTATTCAGGTAGATGGACCGATGGACAGTCTCGAGCGGCCTGTCTACAGTGAAAATAGGGTCACCGTGTGCCCAATTGTGTAACAACACTGCATTTTGATGGAAATAAAACGGTATACCATACAGACCAGCTGTATCATAACAAACGGTTCAGCTTGGTCTGCATATTTTCAGCAGAAAAGCTAAGTAAAGTAATATTGTCCGTGTACTCAACATCAGTCAGTTTAATACTCCATCAACTTGTGTTGTGTGAAATGAGAACCAACATTGGGCTTCTGTCAGCATTTATTGTAGTGCAAAATGGAGCTGTGTTTTTAATAATCACTTAAATCTGTTGACTGACCCGTCTATCTCTCTCAATTGATCGATGGCTCGTTTAAACTCAGTAATGTCATCAATATCAGTCAGCTTGCTATCTGATGAAAGCTCTATTCAGACGTATTTGGAATCCCCGAAAGCTCCCTCAAGAATACCCTAAATCCAATAAGGAAATAGGACAGGGAATGGAGTACGCAGGAGATAGCTGTCCACAAATCAGCACTCTGTACTCACAGCATGTATATAAACTACTTCAATGAATCTTCTCTGGGACTCATTTGGGATGGGGACAGCCTTAGACAGAAACCGAGTCGAAAACGGCCTTAAGGTCCTAAGGCATTACGACCCGTTGGTGGAACAAAGGAGTGCCGAGAATTCAGTCTGGCAAACAATAAATATATAATTGAAACACCTGCAGCCACGCCGGATGTGTCTGCTGTTCTATCCTATTTTGTCTGGGTTCGAGATCCGTGAGCGCCGTGGATGTACGAGTGACCGGGTTGATTTGTACGGAACGTACTTAATGCTATCAAACTTCAAGGTGGTGCCTCAAAATTGATGCGTTCGCATTCTTTTCCTCTTTATTGTAGACAATCAGCTGGAGACTGCGGACACTTTCACACACTTGGGTAGCACTATCTCGTCAGTTTGTAATATTGCTAATGAAGTGTCAGCAAAGACACGAGTTGCCTTTGTCTACCTGCATCGTCTTCAGGTGTCGCTACATGGTGCTTACGCTGTGCTTCGAAAGTGTAACCTGTTCCCGACGTAGATACCAACAGAATTACCGTGTTTACCCGCCGTTGCCTTCGCCAATCAGTCCATATCAAACAAGATGATTGCGTAAGCAATGCGGCCGTTCGTCGAGGTGCACCTCGAAACGCTCTACAGATGATGCCCTGCCGTTAGTCGTGCTGGAATTCGTAACTCGATGTATCAGGTCCATGAGCTGCGCAAAATCGTAACAACAGATGCAACTGACAGTGAGTTGGGAACAGATACCAAGCATACCGCCTAGAAACTTCTATTCAGAAGTAAGCCATACGGCAGGTGTTTCGGAACACGGTCATCGCCCATTCGGCGGACGCTACCTAGCCGACGAAGATGATTCAGCATCAGCGGGGCTTCCATCCCGTTCACGTTCGCTCGTCGCAGTACGTCAGTGTTCGGAATCATGTCCGAGCACCCAAGATTCGCCTCAGACACTGCACGTGGAAGCGGTTCAGATAGCTCACGTTCCGCCGATACAATGTCCACGTTTCATCACCGTGCAGCAGTATAGCCAGCACCATTGGGCAGTAGGCAGGGAGATTAGCGCTCGCCTTCAGGCTGTGGCTCTTCCAAGACGTCCGAAAGCATAGCATTCGTCACACGGGTTCTTAACTCCCGGTCCACGAACAGATCGGTCGAATAATACGTTGACGGCCACGGACAAACATCTAGCAATCGGAGTGCTGTTCCGTTTGAGGGTACCTTTCCTAAACTCCTTCCTTCTTACTAGGAAAACAGCAGTGCGGAAATCGAAAACGGTTTTGTTATATGCCCATAGGACCTCGCCTTACTACGGAAGCACTCCCACGCGGTCAACAGTGCGGCATGCGACCCTGGGTGCAACTGTTTCGAAGAGGGTATGAACCAAGTTGGTCACCGGCGCTCAACAGTAAGGAGCAGATGTTGCAGCAGCCTTGTTAGTCCTGGAATCCCTAGCTGCACAGACCTACTACACTAGGCCCGTCTTCCTTGATGAGTTCTGGAACTATTATGCCGCCTCCGTTGAAAACTCATCCAGGGTGAACTGGGCATTCTGGATGAATGGACTCTATTCAAAAGGCATATACACCGAACCACCATTGGAAAATGGTTCCCGATGCACTACGAACTCTGTGCTATGGGTTAATAAAAATTAAACGAAAGGTACTACCGAGTAAAGGAAAGGTGAAAGAACAATGATGTCAACATAAGCAGTAGCGCGATTCGATAGAACCCGGTTCATTTGAGGCGGCGCTGGCGAAAAAAATTGGGGTCGCATGGGGACATACGGAGACCGCCAAGACATAACGTGGATGTTAACAAAGACAAAACAACATAGAATGTTGATATATAAGGTGCGAACAATACCCATACACCGACGAAAACCGAGAGAGACGAGGGACGTAATAGCAACAAAAGCCGATTAGTGGAGCGAACAAGCGCAACATCACAAACATCAGCAAAACCACATATACTCGCCAATGATCATACGAGATGGCGACCAAATGGTGGTGTACACCAACTGGCGGAGTTGAACACCAAGACCAACATCGTACCATCGAGTGGCACGGCAGAAACGACCAATAAACCAACCAACAAGATGAGATCAGAAATCATCATTACGGACACCACAAACGTCATACCATCCGATGAGTTTAAACGAGCCATCGATCAATTGAGAGAGATAGACGGGTCAGTCAACAGATTTAAGTGATTATTAAAAACACAGCTCCATTTTGCACTACAATAAATGCTGACAGAAGCCCAATGTTGGTTCTCATTTCACACAACACAAGTTGATGGAGTATTAAACTGACTGATGTTGAGTACACGGACAATATTACTTTACTTAGCTTTTCTGCTGAAAATATGCAGACCAAGCTGAACCGTTTGTTATGATACAGCTGGTCTGTATGGTATACCGTTTTATTTCCATCAAAATGCAGTGTTGTTACACAATTGGGCACACGGTGACCCTATTTTCACTGTAGACAGGCCGCTCGAGACTGTCCATCGGTCCATCTACCTGAATAACTTCGTCTCGTCAGGTTGTAGTATTGCTGACGAGGTGCCCACGAGGATAGAGCAAGCATGCAGTGCGTTTGCCAATCTTTGTGATCTGTGGCGTCGCAGACAATGAGAGGCAGGGTTCACAATGCGTGTGTGCACCCAATTTCGCCCGGTGAATTAGAGACTGGGTCCATTCGTGTGAAAGATACATCTAGAATCTCGGTATTCAATCACCGTTGTCTCGTCCAGTTAGCTTATATCCAATGAGGTGATTGTGTGAGCAAGTTAGTGACCGGTGTAACGGNAGGTGCCCACGAGGATAGAGCAAGCATGCAGTGCGTTTGCCAATCTTTGTGATCTGTGGCGTCGCAGACAATGAGAGGCAGGGTTCACAATGCGTGTGTGCACCCAATTTCGCCCGGTGAATTAGAGACTGGGTCCATTCGTGTGAAAGATACATCTAGAATCTCGGTATTCAATCACCGTTGTCTCGTCCAGTTAGCTTATATCCAATGAGGTGATTGTGTGAGCAAGTTAGTGACCGGTGTAACGGAAATGTAGTCTTCGGTGATTAGATTACGTAGTCCGTATGCTGATGGGGCGTCTGACGGACCGCACACTGTTCAGTGTGACTGGTGATTGTTGGACGAAACCGCAAGGCGATCAGGGACGAGTGGTCACTGGCTATGAGAGCCCTGACTGTTCCGTCGACTAAGGTTGGTAGATGCCGCTTACCTGGCAGGGGAGTTCACGACGGTCCACAGTGCTGGTCGGTAACACTCTCTGACATGGCAGTATGTCACAGTCAATGATGAGCCTCTATCCTCGATTTTGCTTACTCTTCTTTTCCATGAAGCTCAGTTGTTTTTCCTGTTTAGTTTCCCTCGCTTCTTTTTTTGGCTGTACATGTACACTTATTTATTACCCTGCTGCGTTGTGAACCATTGTCATTACCAATGACAGCACGAGCCATATTAACCTAGGGTATGGCTCAAGGCTGAAAAAGATGACGCTGATGGTGGTTTTTAGCTACTCAGCTTTAATTTTTCATTGTTGGTGCGTGATTATCCGAAACCTTCTATCGTGGACTCTCTTCAGTGGAGACTGTAAGGTTTCTCCTGTTTTAATCTGTTGGCAGACCCTTTATTTGGATTACGTCACTTAGGTTCAGCCAGTGTTACTTCGAGGATATCTAGTTGCAGTGATTATACTTCCGGATGCTGAGTTGCCACTTGCGGACCTGCTATCTTGACGCCGAAGCGATCATGTGTAGCGACTCGTGGCATCGTTGCTGGCGAGTTGCTTACATCGCTTGTGCGATCGTTATCTTCAGTTCATTGGTAATCAGGTGTTTTGTCTTCTTTCTAGACTGAATTGACCAGGTGCGAAGCTTTGCGTTGCATATCCCAACTTCACTGTTGCGAGGCCGTTCCGATTCTTGTGTGCTTCAAATAAAGCCGATTTTGCTGGCTGATTGTAAGCGTCATGTAGGTTTGCAGTCGATTGTTGCGTGTTGTGTTGCCGGTGTATCACAGTGAACCGGATTTTCTCGTGGTTATCATCCCCGTAACATTTTTTCCGCTATACACACAAAATTGGTATCCTCAACTTCTCACCTCTCTGAATTGAACCCTGCATAATGGGTGCTCATTTTCGATGTTCGCTTCGTATTTCTTCATTGACGTTGACTACCTGTGAGAAAGAGCTATCTGCCACCATTTTTCCGGGCTGTCACCCTCGATTACAATATTGGGAACCTCCTGGTGACTCTGAAGAATGATATCATAAGTTTAGGATGGTGTGTAAAAAGTGTCTTTAAAATGGGCTCACCCGCTTCTCCAAAATGCCTCACTGTTGTGATAACTATGGAGCATACGTTTACCCCTTATCCACGACTGCGCATCACTCAATATGCTGGTCTACACAATATGGTGCTGACTATCATTTACCAATACCTAAGCTCACATAGACCTTAAAGGTGACAGCTCAGAATACTAAAAATAACATAATGAATCAGCGCCTGCTTTCAGACTAACTGATTGCCTTTGAAGAATCTCACTTTAATTAGTGTACTAAATGTGAACTGGGCCACTCGGAGACAGAAGAGGAGCATGCGTCAAAATTGAGTTTCATCACCGTATGGTACGAAAAGGTGAAAATCAGAATCAAAACACTTTTTGGATGGATCTTAAAAAATAGACCATTTTCGGGGAAAATAGTCCTCCAACAGGAGCACACGTCGCTAACAACTGAAACGCACAAACGAGATCGAATTTAGGGAGATCAGCCATCAAAGATGTGGTGAGTCGTTACAAAGGAGGCGGTGGTGGCTGCGTTTGACAGCCCGGCCGATCGCCAGGAGACCATGCGGCGGTTCAAGGCAGCCAAGCTTGGACAAGGAGCGGATCCATCCTTGTTCGCTGCCACTTTGCAAGGTTTGTTGTGCATGGCACTGCTAGGTTGGATCAAGAACCACGACAGCAGTTGTTAACGGGGCAGTTTATTGAAGGTCTTTCGATGACGGTTCAGGACTAAGTCCGAATTTTCCATGTCGCCCAGTGGATGAAATTTGGTGAGCTTACGAAAGTGGTGTGGGAGTTTGGAGTTATGTCCGTAGCCGTGGTGGATGCGAACGTCAATACGGACAAGAAGACGCTGGAGGAAATGTAGAAATCAATGGATCAGCTGGCACCGGATGTGGCTGCATTGAGAACTGCATCACGGAGAAACGACTGACTTCTTCATCTGTAGTGATAAAAGGACATTGGAAGAGGGGTTGCCCAATCCGACGATTTCGACGGTCTAAGAATAAAGTATCTTACGACTGTTCTTATTTTTGATCAGGTCAGCTGTTGATGAGAGCGCTTCAGAGAGGGGCCGTACATCCAAGGGCTGAAGTTGATGGGACGATAGAACAGTGCTTGGTCGATACGAGGGCGGCTATTTCGTTGATTACTCGTACAGGGAAGCAAAACGTAGAGCCGGAATCTATGATAATGAGGACAGTTTAGAGCTCTTAATCTACTGGTTCATGGTGTGAAAGAATGTGGGGTACGTATTGGCAGTCGTATCGCAAACGATCCTTGGAGCCGATTTCCTTGTTGCAACAGATGCCGTGATTGACTTGAAGCTCAAAAAGTTGTCGACCAGATGTGGCTCTGTGACACTCACAACACAGCAACAGGATAGCGTCAACCAAGTACGCACGGCTTATTTGCCCAGCCGCCTTCATCCAGTCCACGGTGGGGAAATACGCGGAGGTATATACGAATGATGATGATCCGTACGGATTTTGCACACCTTGCAGGTTTAATGAGATAAGTGATTTCGACCTGTGTTGGAAGTCCTAATCGCGAGGTTATCGACTGGAGTTAACAGGACAGTTACTGTGTTTCTTATCTCGAGACGATCGGGCAACCTGACCATTGTCCACAAGCGAAAGTGGTTGAGCGTTCAGATTTGACAATTCGGTCGTGCCTAATGTGAGGTCAGTGATGAAGTGGTCAACACGGTTGCCTCATGAAAAGCGTGGCCGGAGTTCAAATTCCGGCCGTGGCAAGGATATGCACTACTGACGATCTCTAATGAGAGCGAGACTCCAGTCTAGTGCTCCTTTTCGAAAGAGGCTGGCTGGAAAGTCTATCTGAATGCGAAGGCTGCGATCAAATGTGAGTGTTCAGCTTGAAAATAACGATATCTCAGTAATGGTCAATGAAAAGGTTGACTCATTGTTTTGGATCTTTGTTGTTGGGATTGGTGTGCAAGCTCAATGCAGTGGAGTTTGTCTGGACCGTGTTCTGTTCTGTTCAATTGTTTTACCCTCAGTTCCCTTCCGGGTCCAACCGCGTCATGCGTACCCGCGTATCGACCGCACCGAACCACATCCAGTTGGAGCGCTCGAATTGGCTGTGTGGGGATGGTGACTACGCACGTGCGCTCGGGTGTGGGAGGGAGCTTTCGGGCCGTGAATGTGCGGTGTGCATGCGCGTTTGGGCCAGTGAGCGTCACTCAGGCTAGACGGCTTGTCACATGATGGGCCGCGTGAGTGGGCGAGACGACGGCTATACTGGTAGATTCCTGACCCCATTGAGAAGGAACACTGGACAAATGGAGGCCGTACTTATTGAGTCAGCAGTCGCATATGGAGACGGATCACAAACCTCTAGATTCGATCAGCACTGCGAGGGACCAGAGAGGCAATTTAGCCCGATGGGCGTTGCGTTTAAAGGAGTATGGTTCCACAGTCAATCATGTGCCTGGTTCCAGCAATGGCGTCGCTGATTTTCTTGACCGCAGGCAGACGACGAACTTCCCAAAGTGACTTTGGGAGTCAACGGCTTGGTAACGGAGCAGGACCCACAGACACTAGTGCGTCTGGACAAGGTCCTCCGGAAGGTGGTTGACATTCTGGGAAGAGGCGTGAGGATTCCAACAAGTACTAGGGGGGTAGAGCTGAAAATAATCGCTTCCCAATAGAGAAGAGTTGGCTTAAACATTGCGGGCGTATTAACGTGGCCGCGTGACGTTGGCCGCTCTAACGTGGTAGTCATCCTGAGACAACTGAGGAAGAAACTGGTAGCAAACTGCCTATGAAATGGCACACATCGGATGCATCAGGACACGATCTGCTGCAATAAAAAGCAGCGGAAGACAACGTCTGATAGGAAGGCTTCAATCAACCAGAAAACGAGGCATATGATCTCTAGCATAATGAGCGGAGGAGTAGATTAGATTAACAATCTATGGAAGAATCAGTAGGCTAGGAAAGAGCAGAATATGATGTAGAAACAAAATGTGACATTCTCCCTTGCCATGAACGAAATCTGAATGACGTAAAAGTGGATTATTAGGAGTGATTGTTCAGTTTATGAAGTGAGTTATCCTAGTGTTGTATAGCAGGCAGTTTCGTTGTGAGTAGTATACTACTCACAAGTAGTGTATTACCCACCGGGGACATTCAGGAGCAAAAGGACAAGCCCCGAACACGACGGACAAGAAGGGACTATCGAAGCAGTGTGTACATGGTGTGTGAGAACTTTCACCAAGGCGAATGACCACGTACTGTCACCCAATGTATGTGAGTGCATGTCCGTCGTGCAAATGAGTGTACACGTTTGTGGTTTAGTTTTTGACATGACCTATACGGAAGTTTGCGCAATAAACCAACTTGTTGGCCAAGCGTCTTTTGCGGACAAAACACTAGGACGACGATAATAGCAGAACTGTGAAACGACATTACGTCTCGCGATTTCGAAGTAAGGTCTAACCCTTTGTTTCTGGGAGAGATTTTCAACTTTTGTTTCTGGCACACCAGTGGTTTCAGTCGTGTCTGATGTGGTGCAGGCTGGGTCGTCAATAGAAGGGTTTGAAATAGGGTCTAACAAAGTGGGTTATGGGGGTTTAGGTGTCTCTTTTAAGAGGAACCAGTTGGCAGAGAGATAGAGTTTTCTCACGGCCACTTGAAAGTCGAATGTGTACGTATTCAGTGTTACTCTCTAACAGTCCAACTTCTACTAAGGGGTCGTACTTGAATGTTCGAACATTCCTCCTATATGTTAGCGGTCCGGGTATAACGAGCCACTGAGGCAGACTAGTACCTACGGACGATTTCCGATTATGCAGAAACATGCGTTCTTGAGGAGTAGCACTGATATCAGCACACAGCAACGATCCGATAGCGTGCCACACGTTCGGAACCACGTACCCGTACTGGTCAACATTCAGTGCTTTGGAACGCAGGCAGATAGACAGTTCTCCATATGGCACCATTGAACCTTTAAACTTGGCCGTTATCTTGTGGGTTTTAACACGTGCTCCCGCTAGTGGCCACACCCCGGTCGTGAAGGTATTGTCTCAGC
Organism: Paragonimus westermani; assembly: GCA_008508345.1. Lineage (NCBI taxonomy): Eukaryota > Metazoa > Platyhelminthes > Trematoda > Plagiorchiida > Troglotrematidae > Paragonimus > Paragonimus westermani. The sequence continues at coordinate 235,274 of QNGE01000513.1, read as the reverse complement.
TCCCGTTACATAAACGTAGATTCCATATCTGAGTGAACGAATGAGAGCATTTCAAACATGGAAAAGAGAGCTAATCGGGTAATGACGGTTGGTTCAAACATATCTGGACAGGGGAAGGCGAATGGGGAGCGAGAGAATTCGTCAATTACACTTAGTATGTGGTGATTGCGAGTGGAACAGGGAATCGGTCCTTTGAAATCAGCACTAAGACATTCAAAGGGTTGTGCCGCTTCAACTAAAGGATTGATTAGAAGTAATGTAGACTTTCGGTGTTACTCGCGAACAGACAGAACATTGGTGAACAACAGAGTTGACATTATCTAAGGGGAAGGGTAAATACGAAATGAGAAAAATGAGTGATTCCAGGGTGACAGAAAGAGTCCATAGAACGAGATGAGGCTTGAGGTAGAGTGTCGATCGCAGGATTATCTGAACCAGGGCGATACACAACATCAAGAGAGTTCAGCTAGTTTGATCCGCCAACGTTGAATTTTGTCATTTTTGATCTTACTCACAATTTTCGTGTCATACTGTGGTGGGTTGTCAGGTCGGAGGTGCGAGTTTTCGAACGCTCGGCCGAATACCTGAACGCGGGGGAGGTACGTTCAAAAGCCAGCTTCGATCGGATCAAGAACAACGTGCGCGACCGGATGAGTCATCGCTCGACTGGATCGGACCAACGGGCGAGGCAGGGCAGGCGAAATACTGTAGCGAGAAGGCGTCCAATAAAGCACAATCTTTATTGTCCAAACCGCTAGTCACATGCAACGCGCGCTCTCTCGTTTATAAGTCGCAATTCCAACCCGCAGCACCCCCCGGTTTCCGTTC
>QNGE01000513.1:82369-232443 GCA_008508345.1 Paragonimus westermani | reverse complement strand
TGGGAATCAAGGATCAGTGTGCCCCGAGCCTTGAAAATCGCTCCACAACAGACAATGGGAACTGTGACAGCAGAGTAGGAAAAAGCGATGATGCTCGAAAAGTGCTGCCGGTCAAGTCTAGCACGAGACATCACACTCCATGAAAATTCACACCTGAACAAGGTCATGTAATACAGATTAACGCAATGAGAAATGAACTGATTGGAAAATGGAAGAGCATGAACCGTCAAAAAGCGACAGGTTATCCAACTGACGTAACTCCACGGAATAAAAATTGGTAGGTGTTGCTTACCAGGTTACATGCATTAGGGTAACGCGCATCTAACATTGTACCGTAACTGACCACAGTCCTGCGTCTAGACGATTACTAGTATTTAGAATTTTCATCCTTAACGTTTTGAGACAAATGGTGTCTCCATCCGCATTACCACCTGATCAGGCTTGAGAACAAGGATGTATGTATGTGCATCATCGGAACCCACTCTAGTTGTCCAAACCATGAGAATGAACAAGCAATAAAAATCCAATCATTCGGAAACAACTTTGCTTCGTGCCACATCTGCCGATAAACAGCGCAGCATATCGGGTTGCATCACGTGCTAGCCGGAACAATCATGCGCACTGACCTATCGATCGTAATATCCGATTCTTAATCCGACTTAACAGAGACAACAGAAAAATTGAATAAACGAGGGATTAAAGAACAAACTCACTGAAGCCATTGGGATACGGCAGCAAGTGAGTTATGAAAACTGGGATAGCACAAGTACCACCCAACTCATGATCGTATAGCAGGTCATTAACAAGACAACGAGGTGTTGACGGGTACACAACCAGAATTAGAAGTAAAGGCGACAAGGTGTAAATATTGATAGTAATGTTATAAGAACACCAGCCATGATGATTAATTTTTTTCAGAAAAACAATCCTTGAAGAGAGGACGTTTTCGTCCGACCATGGAGTGTTCCCGATAAAACCTCACTAAACAGAGCACCCCCAAAGAGAGAACGCTTTATTCCGAATACACCTACACTTGACACACAAATGATATAAAAACTGTTTTTATACACAAAAACATTTAAGGTTCAGTTAGACTGTCTTCCACAAACCGTTAATGATAATCCATCATGTGCTTGGATGCTGACGCTGACAAGTTAGAAGTTAAAACATTGATTTTTCGAATTGGCACGGCGATAGCACTACAGACTAGCACGTAGGGGGTATGCTCAAATGTTCGAGCTAGTAACTACGACAAATAAACTCTCATGACCGATCCAGGTCTGTAAATTGATCGGAAGGCAATCCTGATAACACAACAGCGCAACAGGTCAGTTCTATTTAGAACAGCGGCAGCCGGCGTGTTCGAATGAAAGATTCATTTAAGCATGTTAACAACCGAACTGTGCGGACGGGAACTATTCGTAAGTGTGAATTCGACATGGAGGTTCTGGAAATGATCAGCAATGGAAAAATGCTCACCAAAACTGCCGAAAATTTCGGCATCCGTGAGACAGTAGCGCAAAACGCCCTTGATGTATTCGGATTTTCGTCGAGCATGGGCATTTAGGTTGCAAACGCTTCACCACCAAACGAGGTGACACCATGAGCACGTAAGCGTTCAAGCGTACAGGTTTGGACGTGGGATATGAGGAATTGTGACAGATGCCTGCACTTATTTGCCGGACTGAGTTGACCTGACTGTAGCTCCTTTTATAGCAGACTGAGCGGTTGTAAAAACTGAGTTGATCCGTACGTGTTTCTTTTCAGCAAAATGCGGCCTCCAATGTCCCACCAGACTCAACTGCTCCGAACTGTGCTGGCCACAAAAATCATCCCTTCGTGTTGAGGAAGGTATCAAGGATTCTTGCGGAAAAAACAGGGGGGATTAGTTTAACCCCAATCATTACTAGGGCTATGACATCCATTATACTTCGTCAACGCACTGCAGTTTGAGAGGTGAATATTAAGGAAGAACAGGCAGGGTTTCGCCCCGGGCAGGGATGTACAGACCACATTTTCAATCTTCGTCCAATTCCGGAGCAGCGTCACGTGTACCGCTGGCCGACAACCGTCGTATTTCTTAGCTTTAAAGGTGCATTCGATTCACACTTGTAGGGTCGCTTAAATGCAGGGGTGTACCGACCAACCATATGAATATACAGTCGACGTTCTATTTCCATACTTCAGCTCAGGTTAGGGTTTACAGTAAAATGTTTGACAGTTTCAGCACCATAAGGGGCGTACGTCAAGGCTGTTCACTTTAACCGTTCTTGTTCAATTTTGTCACACACGAAGGATTGTCTGCCGGCATGGACCATCCACCTGGTAAAAGACTGACTGACCTTGATTATGCTGACGACAGGGTGTTGCTGTTTGACACATTCCAAACAGCACAAACAATGCTAGAGACTATTTCGCGTTTTGTTAAATGCTTCAGACTGCGTTTTGCAACCCCCAGAATGCAAAGTGATTCTACAATACTGCTGTGATCACATAGGTTCAGTGTTAGATCATGAAGTCAGGGATGTTGTTGACCGGTTTGTATAAATAGGAAACTGCACCAGCGACGGTGGAAGTGTAGGAAATGAAACAGAAGCGCGTATTTCTAAGGCTAGGGCGGTGTTCGCTAATTTGAGACATTTATGGCGACAGAGAGGCATTTCTCTGTTGCATAAAGATCGCGTATATAAAACGACACCGAGGTCCGTGTTACTTCACGGCAGCGAAACTTGGCCGCTCAGGGTAGAAGGTGTGAACCGTCTTCACATATTTGACCGGTGATTTTCACGTTCGATCGCTCGTATCCAGTGGCATCAGTGAGTAGGTGACGAAGAGGTTAGGAAACGGGTATTTGGTAGTGATTATCAAACGAGTTCTTTTGTTCATTCTTTATATGTGCACAGACGTAGATGGTTACGTCATTTACTAAGAATGCCAGTTAGTCGTCTGCCACACCGGGCACTCGTTGCCGACGTTGCGCCGACTGGTGCAAGGTGAACAGATGATGATCTGGCGTAGACAAATGAAGTCGTACACCAAAAAACTGGTCACTGTAGATCGGTTTGGTCTGCCGGACTGGGGCGCTTGCGACCCACAGAGTCGGTGGCTTGAGACGTTAGACGAGATGGCGGCTAACCGAGCTTAGCGATGTGAATGTTGTCGTTGTTTATCCGAGTTGTATGCGAAGTGAGTGCATTTATTGATGCGGAGCAGTGAAGGTCAGAAGGAAGCTGACTTGTTGATGACGTCTTACTTTCATTTATTGTTGGTTGTTTGCACATTGATTCTGTATGTTTGAATACCGACGTAGCTTTTTTTAAGTAGTTAGGTCCCTTCTCGTCCCCTTCCTTTTTCTTCTTTCTACCCATACAGGGTTTGCACTTTTTTGTGGTTGTGTGATAGTTAAGCATCGGTGTGAACCACTGACGTATTGCCGTTTATGATGACGATGATGAGGTGTGATCACTGTGTAGAGACGCAACGATTTTCCAGACGTCGGACTTGACCTTGCAAGTTACGTTTTGACATGGAAAACTACGTTTAAACTACGGATATGGCTATTTTCAGTAACAACAAATAATAAGCTCAACCGTTTTCATTGAATTTGGTCAAGATTCCCTCCGGGTGTCGTGTAACCATAAGATTGTTTACAACGGTTATTCGTTGTTGTGCCACCACATCACTTGATATAGAAATAGAGAAGGGGTACCGATGCCTTTCTAATATAGAAAGAGAGAAACAAAGCTGTATGGGGAAAGTATTCAGCTGGCCAATTAGGTGAAAAGTAACTCTGCCTAGAACTATCATTTCGAATTTGAAAAAAATACACCAGGTGGACGTTGTAGAAGCATGATGGTGGGCCTTCGATGCTAGAGGAAGGCAAAATATGAACCACTGTTGAGAAAAATCATAAACTTCCTAAAGATATACGCGAGAGAAGGTGCCCATGAGCTCCTCCAATAGGGGGAATGGATCTCTTGGATTCATGCAACAGACTGCGCGAATAGGTCAGTGGCACAGAGAACATGTGTATATTCACTTTCGAGTGGAACATCACTCACATTTGATCGCATCCTTCGCATTCAGATAGACTTTCCAGCCAGCCTCTTTCGAAAAGGAGCACTAGACTGGAGTCTCGCTCTCATTAGAGATCGTCAGTAGTGCATATCCTTGCCACGGCCGGAATTTGAACTCCGGCCACGCTTTTCATGAGGCAACCGTGTTGACCACTTCACCACTGACCTCATATTAGGCACGACCGAATTGTCAAATCTGAACGCTCAACCACTTTCGCTTGTGGACAATGGTCAGGTTGCCCGATCGTCTCGAGATAAGAAACACAGTAACTGTCCTGTTAACTCCAGTCGATAACCTCGCGATTAGGACTTCCAATACAGGTCGAAATCACTTATCTCATTAAACCTGCAAGGCGATATTTTAAACTAAGGTAGAATCCGGTCGATTTGCTACCAGGACGAAATAATGGTTTAATAGCGACTCTTGAGAGTTGCTACGTAGGCGGCTCGAAGTGACCCATGGCACCAGTTTGGAAGGAAGAGGTAAGTTGACGGTAAGAAAGCATTAATCAAAAAATGAGAAAGTGGTTCCAGATACACTTATGTTGGGGTTAATAATTTGGCATAAACCTAGCTGGATAGATGCCGGAGATCTGGAGTGAAACGGGGGTAAACTGTGTGCGGAACTCGTAAGGCGGTTCAGTTCGCAGGTGACCAGGCTGATGAATCACGCAGTGATGCTCAGAAAGGGATTCAGGTAAGCCACGACTTCGTTCAACATGTCTAGGTTTGCGATTTGGGAAATCTGTTACCCCGATGCGCTGTGGTTGCTTGACCTCCAAGCTAAGTCCGAACGAGATAATCGTTGGGTAAGGTAACGCGAAGCCATTGGTCAACAGAAGTTCTAATTATCACCCCCTTAGCCATTCGTAGGAGGGGACTATGATTTGAAGCGGAAGTTAACGGGTTACATGAACTAAGATTTTAATCAAAAATATTCGAAATTCAACATTGCGAGAGAATCAATCATTTGAACAACGAACCCGCTAGTAAAGAGGAATACACCGAGTTCGCCTAAACAAGAAGGCATACAGATGTCACAGCTCCCATGTGACGAGAACTAAATTGTGGTTGGTGTTTTGCAGCCCATCATGGAGATACTGGCCCTTATCTGTTTGCCTCTCAGCCAGCATTACCTAATTAGTAGGTGGATAAAGCTTCCATGTCTATTGTATTCGATCACACTACTCCAACCTTCACACTCCGAGGCCTCAAACAAACTGAGAGTGAATTTTGTGACAGGGGTCGTTGATCACTGTGATAGCCAATTTAGAAAGAGTGCTTTTGCTAAAAAAATATATCCAGAACTGCATGAGACCACTCACCAGGTTACGTCGCCGGAGCTGGTCACAATTCGGTTGTCATCGATGAATCGGCAGCAGGATAAATAGCCAGTGTGTCCGGGCAGTTCACGACTCACGCGCACATTGCCCTCACGTGTTTTCAAATTATAAATGGAGCATATGTTGTCCAGACCGCCACATGCCACATAGTNGCAATTTCAGGAGACGCTGAGGAATTGGGGGATTCAGCGCCTGAGAACATCGCCGTATCATCCACAAACGAACGGATTGACGGAGCGGTTCAATCGTACAATGAAGGAATGGCTGAACAGTAGAGGTAATAACTGGGAAGACGGACTACCGGATATTCTGTTTGGGTATCGCACAACAAAGCATACAAAGACTGAGAGCTCCCCATTTGAGCTGACATACGGGAGGGAGCCAAGGATTCTCTTGGATGTCTGCGTGTCCAGAGATGGAGAGGGGCAATTGTTGCCGAAAGAACGATAACACCTGGAACGCAGTGCTCTTAAACGGACAACAGAAAGACAACGCCGGAATAAGCAAAGGTATAACGTGAGATACAACACACATAAATGGCACCCGTTCAGGATCGGAGACCAGGTGAAAGTGAGAGACTACAGCCGACAAGAAACATCCGGACCCGGCGCCGGGAAGTTCAGAAGGCGGTGGAATGGACCATTTACCATTATGAACTGCAAGAATACGAGTTTCCAAATCAACCAAGGTCCCCGTGGGCGATACACAACATCATAAGAGAATTGAGCTAGTTCGGTCCGCCAACGTTGAATTTTGTCATTTTTGATCTTACTGGCAATTTTCGTGTCATACGGAAAGGCAACAAAACGTTGATCGATTAGCAGCTTGAAGTATGTCCCTATCCGGTGATATCGCCATTTCCTAATGGTTTCAGTATTTGCGTAAGCTCCCTTTTCAACAGCGGGATGGTTTCGTTCGGTTGCAGAGAGAGTACGTGAGAAGAAGGCCTTGGGCGGCACTCTGATTTAGTGTAGCGGAGATGGCTGTATCTGTGGCATTAGTTTCAACGACAAAGGGGACATCATTCGGCGATGCTTGAACTAGTTCGGATTTAAGAGACTTGTAGGCGGAAAGTACATCGTTGGGTAAGGGAAAGCTGTTGTTGATAATCATTGGATGGATTTTGTTTGAAAAGTGTGAAAACCACCGGGATTGGTATAAGAACATCCCAACCACCCTTTGTTGTGCCTTCAAGTTTCCAGGTGCAGGCAGCTTGGGTATCACCTCGAACCGATGGGGATCTGGCCTCACGGATCCTTTGGATATTTCACAACCCAACAGACTAGTTTCTTTGGTTTCGAAAGCACATTTGTTTGGATTTCGTGTCAGTCCGTATTTATGAGCCACCTGCAGAAACCGATTGTGATCATTCGGATCTTTTCCGCATACGGTAGTGTTGTCGACGTAGACAAGGGTTCCCTTGAGCGTTTGTCGGCGGATCAGCTCGTGCATCGCTCACTGGAAACATGCAACGCCATTGGTCACTCCAAAATGTGTGCGACGGATTTGGTATAGGCTATTGCGCTCTTCATATGCGGTATATTGTCTTTCGCTTTCGTTAATGGGAATTTGTTGATAACCGCTCTCGAGGTCCAACGTACTGAAAACGGTGAACTTTAATTTTCTCTACCATGTCATCGATACGAGGGAGGGGATAGGCGTCCATGTAGATGAACCGATTAATAGTTTGGATATATTCGACGACCATGCGATGTTTATGGCGACCGTTTGTAGTGACCAAGACTTGTGCATGCCATGGTGATCGCGAAGGTTCGGTGATACCGTCTTCTAACAATCTTTTGATCTTGGTCTGAATGAAAATCTCGTCACGGTGTTTGTGTCGTCTCGACTTAGTACGGATTAGACGACAAGGCGGATCGAATTGAACGAAGAGAGAGGGAGCTGGAAGAGTAGCAGCAGTTAGGCCACATAGCGAAAATTGGGGTTGAACACCCTGAAGGGATATTCCCACAGATTTGTGTCGCTGTGGGAAGTCACACAAATGGGGAAAAATTGACAGTTTGACATCTCTGTAGAATGTGCCTTTGTGAAATAATGAAACAAGACAGTGGTCTTTGGTGTTACTGGTTATTCGTGTGGTAGCCAGAACGAGTTGGCTACTTGATGGCCGTTTTGTCCATTTATTTTGGAGTACGACCGCATCAGACAGCTTTCTGAGCTCCCTGTGTCAACCGGCGCTCGTAGGGTTATCCCATTGATTACCACTTCAGCGATAGCTCTGGTAAGGCTAGTTGGATTTGCAGCAGTGACGATAGAGGAGGTTAAGAATGGAGAAACTGATGCGGTATGCTTCGAATGTGTAGCAGAGCAGTAGGCCTTCTGGTAGTGGCCCCGTTTTCCGCATGATCTGCAGGCTGGATTTCTAGGTGATGAGCATTTGTAGCGAGAGTGTTGGTTATACCCACAGAAGAAACAGATAGTTCGGGCTGCAGCTTCTGTAGTCTCACAATGACTGTTAGGTTTCTGGGCAATATTCGTTGTGGCGTCGGTAGCAGAGGTTGAGATTACACGAACGAACGCGATTGTTGCTGAGCCAGGTGTGAAGCCTTTGCTTGATCGTAAGCGGTTCTCTAGTCTGAAGTTTTGTATTCAAGCAATCGTTGGCGAATCGAGTTGTGTAAGAGTCCACTTATGAACGGATCGTGGATAGCGTTCCTTTAGTTTTGCTCTGCACTGACAGTTTTGAAATTGCAATCCTCAGCAAGATTCTGGAGTTTCTGCATGAACTGGTCGAGAGCCTCATTGGAATCTTGGTTACAAGTTGTTAAAGGGTGGCGTGTAAAAATCTCATTCTTTTGTTGTATGTAGCCAGAGTTGAGTGTGGTGATAGCAGAATCATAATCGGTACAGTGAGAGATGAATTTGTATACAGCGGAAGACAAGAAGTGTACAAGTGTTTCCAGATTGTCAGGTTTATGAAAAGCAGTCAATTCAAGGAAATTTGAAAAAGTATATAGCCAATGTTTTCAAACATCACCACGGTCCGTGGAGTTTGGATCAGCATCAAGTTGGTCAGGTCATAGCAGGCTGTCTATTATGTCTGGTTGATTAGATTGTAACGAATATATTCGAGAGGAGTGACCGAGAGAGTGGAGAGAAGACAACGTCTGATAGGGAGGCTTTACTCAACCGGAAAACGAGGCATGTGATCTGTAACGTAATGAACGGAGGGGTAGATTAGATTAACAATATGTTGAAGAATCAGTAGGCTAGGAAAGAGCAGAGTACGATGTTGAAATAAATTATGACAGTGTCATACTCACAGTTTGGAAACATTCGGGAACTAAAGGGCAAATGCCAACGCCAGGAAGACGAAGAAACAGAAACAACTATTGGACTAGTGTGTACGCGCTATGAGACATGTGTCACCATGACGAACGAGAATATATTGCTGCCCAGTATGTGTGAATGCATGTCAGCCGTAAAAATGAGTACGCGTTCGTGGTCCTATGTTTTAGTATAACCTATGCAGAATTTCGTGTAATAAACAACTTTGCTGACCAAGCGTCTTTTACGGTCCCAACGCAGCCCTCGCGACCGTAGTGAGAATAGTGACGCGAACACGTTTTCCGCTGTCGGCAATGGTTAGTTTCCTATTGCTGTAAAGTACGCTTTCATAGAAATGACGGACAGACTTTCTTAGCTGGGCCTGAAGTAATGGACTAGTGTACTTTGTTAACACGGACTGTCAAAAGGTATGTCTTTGTTTTATCTTGGGGGCCTGATCAGCCTGGTCCGTTCTGCATGTCGTGAAGGTGGACACTTGATGCCTGAGGTATGGTCGACTTGTATGTGGATATTTGTTGGCTGGGTTATATGGTACTACGCTTATCATTTCTTGTCAGTACTTGGTGCCTATTGGGAGGTACGTGCTCAAATACGCTCATTTTCTGTTTGCTCATTTCACTTTAAGCGTTTCTGTTCGGTTGAATGTGTCACAGGTTGGCTACTATGTGCAGATTGTTGGTGAGCCTTCGCTCCAACGAGTTCTTGTGCGTAAGCATTTTCAACCTCTCTTTTCTCCCTATCCTTAGTGTACTACACTTATTGCTGGTAATTCAAACCTGTTTATCAAATTCCGGATCTAATATCTGTTCATTAAGCGCCAATTGAACGTGACTTTTTAGATTGAGTTAGTGAACGCGCTGGGCGCTCTTTTCGCATGCTTGTTCACGTTTCCCTGATCTCGAAATCTTTGCCCTCGGTTTCTCACGTCGTGTTTTTCACGCTTGTGTGCTTAGCAATGTTCGTCTTCTCCAACTTACTTGTTTGCTGTTTTCTCATTCACAAAATAATTTGTTGTGATATCCGTTTAATCCTACTTAATGTACACAAATCCTTCTACAGTTCACTGTGAAATTCACGGCATAGAACCTGCTCGAAAATAGCTTTTAATCACCGGATGGACTCCACTTCTCGAACATGAGAATTTTCAAAACTTACTGTTCAAATATTGACTTTCTGTGTTTCAACCTGGTGAACTCAAGCTCGCACCTGCCATCAGTGTCTAACCCTTATTTCATTCACGTGTTCCACTTTGCCGGTCCGATTCGCATTCCTGCTGTTGAATCTATTCAGGTCCATGCAATTCCGTTACGAAGCAGTTGGGTCATGACTTGTGCATACGCCCCTTCCGGAAACTATGTGGCATGTGGCGGTCTGGACAACATATGCTCCATTTATAATTTGAAAACACGTGAGGGCAATGTGCGCGTGAGTCGTGAACTGCCCGGACACACTGGCTATTTATCCTGCTGCCGATTCATCGATGACAACCGAATTGTGACCAGCTCCGGCGACGTAACCTGGTGAGTGGTCTCATGCAGTTCTGGATATATTTTTTTAGCAAAAGCACTCTTTCTAAATTGGCTATCACAGTGATCAACGACCCCTGTCACAAAATTCACTCTCAGTTTGTTTGAGGCCTCGGAGTGTGAAGGTTGGAGTAGTGTGATCGAATACAATAGACATGGAAGCTTTATCCACCTACTAATTAGGTAATGCTGGCTGAGAGGCAAACAGATAAGGGCCAGTATCTCCATGATGGGCTGCAAAACACCAACCACAATTTAGTTCTCGTCACATGGGAGCTGTGACATCTGTATGCCTTCTTGTTTAGGCGAACTCGGTGTATTCCTCTTTACTAGCGGGTTCGTTGTTCAAATGATTGATTCTCTCGCAATGTTGAATTTCGAATATTTTTGATTAAAATCTTAGTTCATGTAACCCGTTAACTTCCGCTTCAAATCATAGTCCCCTCCTACGAATGGCTAAGGGGGTGATAATTAGAACTTCTGTTGACCAATGGCTTCGCGTTACCTTACCCAACGATTATCTCGTTCGGACTTAGCTTGGAGGTCAAGCAACCACAGCGCATCGGGGTAACAGATTTCCCAAATCGCAAACCTAGACATGTTGAACGAAGTCGTGGCTTACCTGAATCCCTTTCTGAGCATCACTGCGTGATTCATCAGCCTGGTCACCTGCGAACTGAACCGCCTTACGAGTTCCGCACACAGTTTACCCCCGTTTCACTCCAGATCTCCGGCATCTATCCAGCTAGGTTTATGCCAAATTATTAACCCCAACATAAGTGTATCTGGAACCACTTTCTCATTTTTTGATTAATGCTTTCTTACCGTCAACTTACCTCTTCCTTCCAAACTGGTGCCATGGGTCACTTCGAGCCGCCTACGTAGCAACTCTCAAGAGTCGCTATTAAACCATTATTTCGTCCTGGTAGCAAATCGACCGGATTCTACCTTAGTTTAAAATATCGCCTTGCAGGTTTAATGAGATAAGTGATTTCGACCTGTATTGGAAGTCCTAATCGCGAGGTTATCGACTGGAGTTAACAGGACAGTTACTGTGTTTCTTATCTCGAGACGATCGGGCAACCTGACCATTGTCCACAAGCGAAAGTGGTTGAGCGTTCAGATTTGACAATTCGGTCGTGCCTAATATGAGGTCAGTGGTGAAGTGGTCAACACGGTTGCCTCATGAAAAGCGTGGCCGGAGTTCAAATTCCGGCCGTGGCAAGGATATGCACTACTGACGATCTCTAATGAGAGCGAGACTCCAGTCTAGTGCTCCTTTTCGAAAGAGGCTGGCTGGAAAGTCTATCTGAATGCGAAGGATGCGATCAAATGTGAGTGATGTTCCACTCGAAAGTGAATATACACATGTTCTCTGTGCCACTGACCTATTCGCGCAGTCTGTTGCATGAATCCAAGAGATCCATTCCCCCTATTGGAGGAGCTCATGGGCACCTTCTCTCGCGTATATCTTTAGGAAGTTTATGATTTTTCTCAACAGTGGTTCATATTTTGCCTTCCTCTAGCATCGAAGGCCCACCATCATGCTTCTACAACGTCCACCTGGTGTATTTTTTTCAAATTCGAAATGATAGTTCTAGGCAGAGTTACTTTTCACCTAATTGGCCAGCTGAATACTTTCCCCATACAGCTTTGTTTCTCTCTTTCTATATTAGAAAGGCATCGGTACCCCTTCTCTATTTCTATATCAAGTGATGTGGTGGCACAACAACGAATAACCGTTGTAAACAATCTTATGGTTACACGACACCCGGAGGGAATCTTGACCAAATTCAATGAAAACGGTTGAGCTTATTATTTGTTGTTACTGAAAATAGCCATATCCGTAGTTTAAACGTAGTTTTCCATGTCAAAACGTAACTTGCAAGGTCAAGTCCGACGTCTGGAAAATCGTTGCGTCTCTACACAGTGATCACACCTCATCATCGTCATCATAAACGGCAATACGTCAGTGGTTCACACCGATGCTTAACTATCACACAACCACAAAAAAGTGCAAACCCTGTATGGGTAGAAAGAAGAAAAAGGAAGGGGACGAGAAGGGACCTAACTACTTAAAAAAAGCTACGTCGGTATTCAAACATACAGAATCAATGTGCAAACAACCAACAATAAATGAAAGTAAGACGTCATCAACAAGTCAGCTTCCTTCTGACCTTCACTGCTCCGCATCAATAAATGCACTCACTTCGCATACAACTCGGATAAACAACGACAACATTCACATCGCTAAGCTCGGTTAGCCGCCATCTCGTCTAACGTCTCAAGCCACCGACTCTGTGGGTCGCAAGCGCCCCAGTCCGGCAGACCAAACCGATCTACAGTGACCAGTTTTTTGGTGTACGACTTCATTTGTCTACGCCAGATCATCATCTGTTCACCTTGCACCAGTCGGCGCAACGTCGGCAACGAGTGCCCGGTGTGGCAGACGACTAACTGGCATTCTTAGTAAATGACGTAACCATCTACGTCTGTGCACATATAAAGAATGAACAAAAGAACTCGTTTGATAATCACTACCAAATACCCGTTTCCTAACCTCTTCGTCACCTACTCACTGATGCCACTGGATACGAGCGATCGAACGTGAAAATCACCGGTCAAATATGTGAAGACGGTTCACACCTTCTACCCTGAGCGGCCAAGTTTCGCTGCCGTGAAGTAACACGGACCTCGGTGTCGTTTTATATACGCGATCTTTATGCAACAGAGAAATGCCTCTCTGTCGCCATAAATGTCTCAAATTAGCGAACACCGCCCTAGCCTTAGAAATACGCGCTTCTGTTTCATTTCCTACACTTCCACCGTCGCTGGTGCAGTTTCCTATTTATACAAACCGGTCAACAACATCCCTGACTTCATGATCTAACACTGAACCTATGTGATCACAGCAGTATTGTAGAATCACTTTGCATTCTGGGGGTTGCAAAACGCAGTCTGAAGCATTTAACAAAACGCGAAATAGTCTCTAGCATTGTTTGTGCTGTTTGGAATGTGTCAAACAGCAACACCCTGTCGTCAGCATAATCAAGGTCAGTCAGTCTTTTACCAGGTGGATGGTCCATGCCGGCAGACAATCCTTCGTGTGTGACAAAATTGAACAAGAACGGTTAAAGTGAACAGCCTTGACGTACGCCCCTTATGGTGCTGAAACTGTCAAACATTTTACTGTAAACCCTAACCTGAGCTGAAGTATGGAAATAGAACGTCGACTGTATATTCATATGGTTGGTCGGTACACCCCTGCATTTAAGCGACCCTACAAGTGTGAATCGAATGCACCTTTAAAGCTAAGAAATACGACGGTTGTCGGCCAGCGGTACACGTGACGCTGCTCCGGAATTGGACGAAGATTGAAAATGTGGTCTGTACATCCCTGCCCGGGGCGAAACCCTGCCTGTTCTTCCTTAATATTCACCTCTCAAACTGCAGTGCGTTGACGAAGTATAATGGATGTCATAGCCCTAGTAATGATTGGGGTTAAACTAATCCCCCCTATTTTTTCCGCAAGAATCCTTGATACCTTCCTCAACACGAAGGGATGATTTTTGTGGCCAGCACAGTTTGGAGCAGTTGAGTCTGGTGGGACATTGGAGGCCGCATTTTGCTGAAAAGAAACACGTACGGATCAACTCAGTTTTTACAACCGCTCAGTCTGCTATAAAAGGAGCTACAGTCAGGTCAACTCAGTCCGGCAAATAAGTGCAGGCATCTGTCACAATTCCTCATATCCCACGTCCAAACCTGTACGCTTGAACGCTTACGTGCTCATGGTGTCACCTCGTTTGGTGGTGAAGCGTTTGCAACCTAAATGCCCATGCTCGACGAAAATCCGAATACATCAAGGGCGTTTTGCGCTACTGTCTCACGGATGCCGAAATTTTCGGCAGTTTTGGTGAGCATTTTTCCATTGCTGATCATTTCCAGAACCTCCATGTCGAATTCACACTTACGAATAGTTCCCGTCCGCACAGTTCGGTTGTTAACATGCTTAAATGAATCTTTCATTCGAACACGCCGGCTGCCGCTGTTCTAAATAGAACTGACCTGTTGCGCTGTTGTGTTATCAGGATTGCCTTCCGATCAATTTACAGACCTGGATCGGTCATGAGAGTTTATTTGTCGTAGTTACTAGCTCGAACATTTGAGCATACCCCCTACGTGCTAGTCTGTAGTGCTATCGCCGTGCCAATTCGAAAAATCAATGTTTTAACTTCTAACTTGTCAGCGTCAGCATCCAAGCACATGATGGATTATCATTAACGGTTTGTGGAAGACAGTCTAACTGAACCTTAAATGTTTTTGTGTATAAAAACAGTTTTTATATCATTTGTGTGTCAAGTGTAGGTGTATTCGGAATAAAGCGTTCTCTCTTTGGGGGTGCTCTGTTTAGTGAGGTTTTATCGGGAACACTCCATGGTCGGACGAAAACGTCCTCTCTTCAAGGATTGTTTTTCTGAAAAAAATTAATCATCATGGCTGGTGTTCTTATAACATTACTATCAATATTTACACCTTGTCGCCTTTACTTCTAATTCTGGTTGTGTACCCGTCAACACCTCGTTGTCTTGTTAATGACCTGCTATACGATCATGAGTTGGGTGGTACTTGTGCTATCCCAGTTTTCATAACTCACTTGCTGCCGTATCCCAATGGCTTCAGTGAGTTTGTTCTTTAATCCCTCGTTTATTCAATTTTTCTGTTGTCTCTGTTAAGTCGGATTAAAAATCGGATATTACGATCGATAGGTCAGTGCGCATGATTGTTCCGGCTAGCACGTGATGCAACCCGATATGCTGCGCTGTTTATCGGCAGATGTGGCACGAAGCAAAGTTGTTTCCGAATGATTGGATTTTTATTGCTTGTTCATTCTCATGGTTTGGACAACTAGAGTGGGTTCCGATGATGCACATACATACATCCTTGTTCTCAAGCCTGATCAGGTGGTAATGCGGATGGAGACACCATTTGTCTCAAAACGTTAAGGATGAAAATTCTAAATACTAGTAATCGTCTAGACGCAGGACTGTGGTCAGTTACGGTACAATGTTAGATGCGCGTTACCCTAATGCATGTAACCTGGTAAGCAACACCTACCAATTTTTATTCCGTGGAGTTACGTCAGTTGGATAACCTGTCGCTTTTTGACGGTTCATGCTCTTCCATTTTCCAATCAGTTCATTTCTCATTGCGTTAATCTGTATTACATGACCTTGTTCAGGTGTGAATTTTCATGGAGTGTGATGTCTCGTGCTAGACTTGACCGGCAGCACTTTTCGAGCATCATCGCTTTTTCCTACTCTGCTGTCACAGTTCCCATTGTCTGTTGTGGAGCGATTTTCAAGGCTCGGGGCACACTGATCCTTGATTCCCAAGATGCGCCTTTAACTGCGATATGAAGAACGATGATCAGGGAAAACGGAACTCTTGTGCTAAACTAAGATCTTCATGAATTCTGTTTACAACAATCAGATAGTTCTAATGAGAAAGTGAAAATCCTCTACAACTTCGAGACTTATCCGGCTCAATCTGGTTAAGCAGTTGACCTCAAATCTGTGTAGTTGGGCCACTGCCCACATTTTTCAGCGTCTATTTGGATATCAATTCGAGTTTTGCTGCCTGGGATTGTCTGTGCTCAAACCTCACGTTCGGAGGCCATTTTTATATTTGTTGAAACGAATTAATTTGACGTGAAATCAGCATTCTCGTATGATTTGTCGAACGCCGTAACAAATGAAAATATGAAAAATGTCCAACCGTCTCCGTCTGCTATGGAGTTGTTTTTGTAATCTATTCCTGACCATCCCCAAAGTATACACTGAGCCTCCGATCAGGCAACTCTTCTTCAGGGAATACTCTTCATGATTATTGGGGAGTCATCGTTGTTGTACAGTACACCAAAAGAGTTTCCAGCTCCTGTGATATAACCCTTTCTCCTTTGAATTCTTTGTTGCGTTTATTTTTTATACGGCAACACAGCACCCTTATCTTGCCGTTTGATTGAGATGGAGCGGTGGCAACCGGATATACTTGTTGTCACTTTGCGATAGAAACTAGCGAATTAGACTCGCTTGAAGTTCCACGGGAACAGACACTTACTCAGCTAGCAGGATCCGACCTTTGCAGAGAACAAGAACATTACGCTTCTGGGCCATTTGCTGGAGCTCTCCGCATTGCCTAGTGTTAACCTGCCACATATGACTATCTTTACCGATTTTACGAAGTGCACGACCCCACTCTGTCGTTTTAGAGGTCACTGAGAATACGCGGATGATTCCAGAGACTTTCGGTTTGTCAAGTTCGTTTGCGCTACCATATCGTTTGACTGTTGACAGTGACATCTAGTGAGGCGGGTGAGTCTTTCGGCCCGTCAAATGGACGTACTGGACGCGTACTTATTACCGAAGACTTAACTGGATGGCAGGATGACCCAACGCTGATTCGCAATTTACACATTGATGTCTTCGATCCAAATGCTGTTAGTTGTGGTCTGTGATCCTTTGGAAGCGCATAGTGACGGTCAAAGGATATGTCAGAATCACTTTTGTTATGGAATGTAGCTTTCTTTTTAAATGTACTTCAGTTTTCATCCCATGATTTTCCCATTTTTTGTGGCATCGCAATCCACTGTATTTGAGTAGGAATTACAGTTTCAGGATAGCTCCACCGCTGATTATCAAATGCACAGTTGCGGATTGGTGTTCTGGTCATTTCTGTTGCTCTTGTCTTGGTTTGGGTTGCATTAAAGTATCCGTACCACATATGCCCTTGTGACTCACAAACATTTTGTGGTGTAAACGTCGAGAACATTAAAGCGGTTAGCCTTGACGCGCCGACTTCTGTTTAAGAGTCAAGTCAGTCTTACGCTCACGTTCACAACTGCCCTATTTGTCCAGGGAGTTTGCATTAATAATAGGCCTGGCTGCTTTCTCATCGGTTCGGTCTGGTTTCTCAGGTGGACTTCGAAAACAGACCATTCAGATTTTCGCAGACCACTCTATTTAGGGAGAAATTCTTAGTAACCCTTATACTAGAACACTGTATCAAACAAACCAGGATCCACAATGTGGAATTATCTACACACACATCAACATCCTGTTCTCTTGTAACAAGCTCAGCTTGGATGTAGACTCCCAAGCAGCTCGGTTCCCCAGGGTTATTCACCACGTTCTCCTTTGTTCTCTCTTCCAGTGCTGTTTGGGATATTGAGACTGGTCAGCAGACAGCCACCTTCACCGGCCATACGGGGGACGTAATGAGCCTTAGTCTGTCACCTGACTTCCGTACATTCGTGTCCGGCGCGTGTGATGCTTCAGCCAAAGTAAGTAAGCATGCCGGTATCCGGCGTAATTTATTATTTTTGCGCTTCCGCAATATATGTGCGTTTAACCGCTTATCTAGGGACTTTCCACCGTAATTTTGAGGTGATTCATTGCTTTTGTTGTTTTTCTGCCCATTTAATCCAGTCGCTTTTTAATGGAAATTGGTAATATCGTTTTTTATTGTATTTATTAGTAATGTTAGACTTTGTTCCCCTTTGCATTTTTGCACTGTATCTGTTGCTGTCAGATACGTAACGTGTTGTCGATCGACCCATCGAGTCAGGCGTTGTAACTAGACCGGGACCCTGTGCGAACATTTATACCTCATCTGAATAAGATAAGAACTTCATGAGATTTTCGCACTGTTTGCTATGCTTTTTTTTCGGTTACGACACAACACGACAGTGGAATACATTTAAAGAAAACACGGAAAGAGTGGAACTGAAAGTTTGAGTCTCATTTGATCTTTTATTTAACTGGAAAATGTGATAAATGATAGCATCTTCTTCCCTGTGCTTCGTCTTTCTGGGTTTTACGTAGTTGCTACCTATCGATGGTGGTTTGCCACAATTTTGTTTACGCAACCACACTGCTCACACTACAGTGCTGCTTTGATCGTTTTATTGACATCTACATACATCCGCTTGCGATTCGGTTACACTGTATTTCATCATTTCTCCCTGAAGGTTTCATGTAACAGGCATGCCAGATTTTTTGGACTTACTTGCTCCCTATACTCGTGAACCAACTTTGTGCGACCTAGAGATGTCTGGACCTAGCATTTTCCCGAAGTAAGGGTCTGAAGCACAAACTCAGTAGGACATATCCTGATTTATACAATAGAAAACCATAATCGTTCTAGATGTAAGGTTGCACGCTGCTCTCTCCTTCACATGAACGCTATTTCCAATGCTTCAAGGCCTACGTGAACCGACCAGTACTAGTGGTATCGAAGTACATTTGGTGTGCTCGCAGAGGTTACTTTGCATGTAGGCCTACATGTACCTCGTGTGAGGTAGCACACAATACTAACCACAACCCCTCAAGGGTTTAGCCATCAGTTAGTTATCTTTGTTAATGAAAATCATCCTGGTGTGGTGGCCAATTTGTAATAAAAACTCGGATATGCAAAGAACTATGTATCGGGAACAGTGACAGTACTACGAGAATAAGTTCAGGTTAGGAAGCAGTTACAGTTTGGTCGGCTGATTGATCTTCAGCTGGCGCCGCTTCTTTGGACACTTCTTAGACCGGTGAACGTGCGATACGGGGAAGATAAGCACTGGCTAACTGTGATATGAACACGTAAGACGTGTCAATCCAGTTTTTGTCGTGATCCTCTATGCTTACATGTGCATGTTTGTGTATGTAACATAAGGAAGGATACCTACAACTAATAAACTGGCTCCATAATCACTGATAGTCCCAGTCATTCTCTGCTGTTCGTACTTTTTACATAAGTTTGCAAGGAAATGAAAATGTCTTTCTGCTGCTAGACTCAACCATAATAAAGCGTGCAAGTCGCATCCAACCGATCTGAAGAACTTGTCCCCGTAGAGACTGTTCTGATCACAGCGCGCAACTGCCAGTTTCTGTCGACTTCAAAGCACTCGGCAGACTGTTCCATTCGTTGCATTGTCACATGATGGTTGTTTGCTTATAGCACCTAATGTCACTCGCAATCAGTTGATATGTAAATCCATAGTTTACTCTCGATGGGTTACACGCCCAAACCAGAATTTCTGGGTTCAAACTCAAGCCCCGTTGTTTTGGTCTGACAAGCCGGGAAGTACTTTGCGCATGTGGAACAAAGTAGATCGCGGGCTTCGGCAACAGTATATGTTCTTGGCAACGTTACGGGTTAACCAACTTTAATCTCTATTCACCACATGTGTATTTCATGGTTCTTACCACGAGTCCTTTTTTAAGTATCTGTTGCTAACATCTACTTTGTCGAGTTTTTGTCAGTCAAGGAATCACTAACCTTGCCAACTGTTTCTTACCTAACTGTAGTATGAAGAAGACCTCGTACTGGTCGCAGTAAGCATTTTTTTATTCATGAGACAAGATTTATAGATGTACAATAATATTGAGGAAATCACAGTCTGTCATTAGCTGGTCATATTGATATCGGCGGAGTCCACCTGTAAGCTGGTTGGTGCAATACAGAACAAAGAACTTGGCAATTAACTGGATGTGTAGCATTGAGGCTTTTCGTCCAATCCTGATGTGGTATCTCAACGCGATGTTTGGGTTTGTTCCTTGTTTGAACTTCCATTGTAGCGGGGTTTGGATAAGCGGTGAATCGATTGGGTTTTCACCACACTAACACACAAGCATTCATTTTCGGTCGAGCCGAATCGTGTGGTGAAGTTATATCGACCTTTCGATACCACCTCCTTCGTTTGCTTTGTAATCCACACTCAGGCTTCCTGATGGAACCTTTTGATTGAACCTGACAGGCTACAGAATTAAATGGGCAGTCTTTTTGCAATGACATTGTCTGGCGATCCCTAACTCACAGTCCACAACTGGTTTGGCCATCGTTTTGGATTCATGAGATAATGATGGCTTAACAGCCATCTTTGCATCACTAACCGAAACGCTTGTACGCGTGTTCACTCGGCCGTCTTCGGGTTGTCAGTTTACACGAGACAGTGCCAGCTCCATCATTACGACGACCGATTCTGACCATTTTAGGGCCTAGCATGGTTTGTCTTCGTCATACTGTTTTGACGTGAAGGTCATCTGTCCAGCTTATTTCTTCCCACTTCAGCTTTCAAGCTCTTGTGATATGTAATTGACTTTGTTGTTTTCTTACAACTCCAGCCAAGCTAGAATCAGCTAATGTTTACAAGTGCACCTCTATGCTGATAGTCGACCCCGAATTCATATGTAGTAAAGTGATGCTTGTGGCTTAGCAGTGAATTAGCCATTTACTACACAACAGGCCTATGTTGTTGTTAGCTCTTCCACGAACCTTATTGGATCGAAGGTATTCTTGATTGATGCGCATTGCTCAAAACCATCGAGCAGCTTACAGGCTGGCGTTCCCTCTATTGTTGGTAGCTGTTTTGCTTAATCAACCGATCTTTGGCTGACTACAACAGATAAGCCAGCCTGATATTCGCTCACATGTCGCTTCTGGTATGGCGTTTTGATGCCGCTTGTTACTTAAGTTCACCATTTTGAGGGCCGATTTCGTTTCTGAAGCTGCTTCATTAACAAAGTGTAATTACTCAGACACTGTGAACGGTCGGCATATTTGCAACGATGGCTGCATATTGTAGGCGGCAGAACTGTTTCCAATCAAAGCGACTTCATAATATTGTCTCATCATTACCGTTCTCGTTTACTCGACGCTTTGTTTGCTTTGTTTGTGTTCGCTAACCGCCGGCTTTCACGGACGATACCTGCAAGGAGCAGCTTGTTTTCCAGGATACGCAGCATGATCGGTGTCATCTGTATCACAGCTAAGTGTATATGTTTCCTCTGTTGGCACAACCATCGTTAGTTAGAATTTTCAACTTGCCGTCTCTGTTTGGTAATTCTAAATGAATACGGTATCAAGCGTGCAGTAGCGAGTTTGAAAATAATTACTATCATGAAACAGCGTAGACGGTTCCGTTTGCTGGTTTGGGTTCAACCCAACCGCAAGGATTACACGAAATGTCCGACAATAATGTAGTTTAACGCATTGCTTATGTGATTGTTTGCAGATTAGTTGCACTTTTAGTCCACTTCTCAATTTGTTTTCTTTTCAAAATGAATCTGGATGGCAAAGTTGATCGAATGGTTTCTCTGCGTCATTAGGGCATGGTACATACTGAACATTCTGTGGCTTTGATGGGGAGGATCAAGGAGCGGTCTTTGCGCATATTTACCACGGTAGTGGGAAACGTTTATCTTTTCTATGCTTACTCTCAAGCGTTTCTAAACATCGCAACAGTTTTTCGTGTGTTCAGAGACAGAACCTTGTAACTTTGACCACAGGCTGATCTCACACCGTTAGTTAATGCGAGCACGGACACGCTTAGAAAACACAAGTGGAGTGCCTCTCACTTTACGCTACTACGTCCCTGAAGCATTTGGGGCTGCTCATTCCATGTTAAATTAACCTTAGGGCACGCTGCACTTAGATATCGAAACACGTTGTTTTGGTTTTGCCTAAACACTGTGAAAAGGTGTTTTACCAATACAGCGCATACAGAATCTGCCACCTCAATAGCATTCAACACACCAACTGTACAATGATGGATTTAATATTTCCTTCTATACGTCTGCTAACCTTGAAACTATGTATTCACTTGGTTGTCTGCTTTTATCTATGCGAACTCGTTTCATCGTCTCTGACCGAGTAATCCCCATCTTCTTTCTTTCCGCATACATACTTACTGTTTGTGTCCCCACTACCCAACTAGTTCGGTGACGCCCTTAGCGAGTGAGGTGCTGCGACGGCTGTTGCCAGGCGGTTGCAGTTCCGTTTGTTTACAGCCACTCCGAACTCGTTATTAAACTCCTGTGTGTTGTCATAGCATCGTCGTTAAGTCGTACTCAAAATTATGTGCTGTAGTGCGCGCATGTTCACACCTTATCGTACGTTTAAGTTCGCCGATTGGTCTATGCAGTCTTTTTTGCTTAGAATATCAACCCCTGTGCTCTTTTTAAGAACGAGCCACGTGCAGCTGCTGCAGAAGCACCAACAGCTAAAAAGTGTCGCTTCGACTTCTTCCTGATCAATATGGCCATATGCAAACGAGCAGACTGATACACACGGTGTACCCTAATCCCAAAGCTGTTCGGCCATAGGGCTTCCATGTACACTCATGCACAATAGCTTGTGCGCGCACACACCTCTCGATCTCGATTCGGATTGGTTCTATCCTGTCTGACTTGCGGGCGCATCCTTCTTTCTCATTTACTATCCCACCCGCCTATTTGGCAGGGTTGTTGTGACGATTGCGGCTGTTCCAGTCTGTCTGTTCGTCTCTCTTTGGGTGCGTGTTCTATCCGCTCGATTGGTACGGCCATGGCAGCTAGGTCTGCGTGTGATGGCCGTCACGACACCGCACTGCCTGTCCCGCCACGCGACTGTCTGTTCCACTCAACAGTGTTGGTCCGACCGCATTGCCCCCACCGTCCACTCGGATTATTCGCTTTCAGGGAAAAATCCAACGCAATTTCTTTTTTATCCGGGCTGGAATTGTAGGGAACCAACCGTCGCCTATTGACGAGTAGCCGACCGAATTCTATGATGTTATTACTAAAGTTGATTGGACGGTGGTTATCCCGTAACGGTCTGGAGTTTTGGTCGCACCAACACCAATTCAACGTATTCTTTCATCGTGTGTGACCTAACGTTTGTCTCTTTTGTCTGCTTTCACTATGTGGATGAGGAGTACGATTCTTTTACCACCCGAAATTGGGTACAAACCGAGTCACGCGACAGAGTTATCCTTATAATTCCATCTTTTCAGTTAATTCTACCAGTCACTAGAATGTCTAGAAATATTCAGTCGTATATTCTTTTACTTTCGTTCTCATCACCAATATGTCAAGTGATCACGACAAGACCCTAGGAACAGAATATACGCGCACACGCGCCCGGAGGAAATCTATGAGGCATAGTCCGTCCGTTCAATTTTTGAACTACAGCGTTACTCGTCACTGGTCGGTGGACGCGCCCATGATTGTCCCCGGATCTCACTCGGTTAAGCGACCTTCCCAGCGGACATTGTCCTGGTCTTACAGAGAAAGTGTATGGCTAACGGGAGCCACCAGCGTAGAACTTGTAAACCGTCCCTATCATTTTGTTGAGGACACTTGGTTACTAAAACGAATATACTAAACTTCCGGCAGATTATTTCCAGTGTTTTCACCAGTTCCTATTTGGAGGCAGAGATGTGCAACAAATAATTGCTCTAGAGCGTTAATTGACGAATTTACTTGCAGAAATTCTTGGTCTCCACAGAGTTTTCGCGTGGTGCACGTGCATCTTGTCATAAGGTTCAAACCGTACAGCTGATTGACACTGGTTTGGTTCTTCAATGTTGTTTTCTGAACGTTCTTTTTTAATCAGTCGCATATTATATTTGTGGATGTAATACTCTTGAGTTTGTGTACTTCATAAGTTACGTTTGCCGGTTACCTTTTCACATACAATTCTCGGCAAAGCTGTGGTACTGTTCAACATTTTGCAGCTATCGTTATTATAAGGTGTCGCAGAGTTCGCTTTTTTCTCTTCTCAATCAGTGAGATGCTACCACTTTAGTCCGACAGAAACTGGTCGAGTTTTATTGTGAATGCGTCAGTGGGGAGTTGAAGTAGGTGTTTACACTGTACGTTTCCACAAGAACCATGCTAAGGACCTTATGAGAATGTTCCTGGGTTAAATATCTGATGACGAGAAGACTCATTTTCATCGTTCATGAACAAGTCCACCCTAGTATAGGGTGAGTAGTAACTCGTCTTACAGACATAGTGGTAATACGTACACTTTTCTGATGAGAACTTCAATCTGAGCAGTCTTGATGCGTTGGGGTGGTACCGGCATGAATGATATAAAAACGAATGGGCTTTAATAGGCATACCGGTGACAGGTAATCGTACCTTTGTTTAAACGGTAGGTGGTCTCGCCTTCTGTAGGTCACCTGATGAGGGAACTGAACGGCTCTTGATTTGTAATAAACTTACTCCAGTTAACTTTTCTTGAGTATGAGGTCCAATGATTAGACACTACAATGAGTGTTCAGAATTATATTCTAGCCAGATTGTTTACAAACTACTGAGTGGTCTCATAGTTTTTTCCCGGAGCGTAAGTGTGGTTCTTGATTTTTGCCGTCTATATCCGAGTGATCGTTGTTCGTAATAGCGTTGATCGAATGATGAGTAAAAGTGACTGAAAGATCGTAAGTATGCGTCAACAACCGCAGGGTTGTGAACGTGCCGTTGACTACGGCAAATGGTCACACCTTGAGACGTTTTCAGTTGACAATATAGATGTTTGCACAGTCCCCTAACTAATGGACGGCATTTCACTGCCCTTCTAAGATGGGTGGTCTCGCTTCTCAAAGTCATCATCATCTGGCCATATTCCGCGATGTGGTCGACGCTCCCCGCCAGCACAAAAAAGTTAAGCGTAGGTGGCACCTCTATTAACACATCGGCCGTCGATTGCGAAAACTGAGCCTCTGAAAGCTCACGCCAATCGATTTAAGCCTTACTCGTACGGCCAACCTAATTGGTGCAGGCTAACTGGCAGGGACAACCTTTAACAAACGACAAGAGCTTACATGTATCTGCTACGTGGTTGGCTCATTTCTCCTTGCTGTAGAGCAAAGTAAATAGCACGCCTTCGGTTATCAACCTCGTGTTACGATAGTACAAGTAACGAAGGCAGGCGAATACACTGCATTCGTCCGCAAATTTACAGAGTTAAATGGATGATGTAACGCGCCTTTCCCTTGCCAAAACGTTCTAATACTGCTTGACTGCTAGGCCTGGGTTCCTGCTGTGCGGCTTCCCCTAGTCTACTTGTGCGGAGACAAGAAAGACACCGTTGCGGAAAAACACGCTGTATTGCCAAAAACCAGTTCGACCAAATGAATGAAATGCCTGTAAATATATATCATGAAATAGTGATGAGTCACTGTCTACTTGTCTAGGCCACTTCGCTTCCAAGTGGCCAAGTAAGGCCAAATCCGTAGGCGTTAGTTTCACGGGGTGGCGCGACATCCCCACTCACTTGCACGTATCCGGCTTGTCGGTCCGACGTTCCCCCCAGTGCTTTGTAGCTGTCTGATTTCGTCAGCCGTCACCGCGGCCCTGGATGGTTTGAAATGATGACTGATTCCATCAGCGGCTACCGATGTCCTGACTAGATTGTTTTGGTGAGTTTGCCTCCTAACAAGGGAATTCGTTTACAACTTGTACATCTTCATAGGGCTGTGCTGATCAGGAACAGCCACCAGATTCAACACACTACGTCCATTAGTTGAATTTTAGGGTGTCGATGTTAGGTTGATTTGCGGTAAATGCATTCATCTCATGCAACCTGTGAGTAAGGGTGAGGTGACTGGTTCCGCCTGATTAGGCACTTGCTGATCTACGGCTTCTGTCGCTTACCTGTTGATTAAAAACGACAAGTCTATGCCTCCTTGATAACGAAGCACTCCGCGCTAGCCTGAAGCGAAGTTCTCCACTTGTTCTCTTACGATGCTATGGCAAAAAACTTCATGGCACGTTGCCTGGACTCATGGGGTGATTAAACAGCGTTCCACAACTGATTGTCCCCCATATCCGCAAGGCAGCTTGCGCTGTTCCCCTTTACCCTTACTTCACACTCAACTCAGCCGAACAACGGCAATATTCACACCAGTGGACCTGACTGGCTATCAGCTAACGTCATCAGCCACAGAGGTGTTGGTTGCCATCCGCCTTTCTTTATGCCATGCCATCCTTCGCCCACTCCGCGCCTTACTCTAATCGGGTGTTGCAACAGCGGTTCTTAAGTGGTTCATACCACAACAATCTAAGTGTGTTGCTTCTCATACATATCTTTTTCCTATTTACTAGCAATTTTCCACTACGTTACCTTCTTTCCGCTCATCCATTGGTTCCATCTGATGTGTACGGTTAGCCACATGTTTCGGCGGTCGAATCTGTGTGGTCGATTTCCCCCCACTTTTGAGGGGCCGCATTTTGCAATCACTTATCCCACAGTCGTTTCATTCACACACCCCTTCAGGCAGATACCATGATGAAGATTTCATTCGTCTAGTTTTCCCTCCTTAGTTCGCATGCTTTCCACCCCCCATTGACCGTACCTACTGATATTTAACTCTTGGTATTTCTTGCAATGTCCTGTTTTTTCCGATTTCAATTTATGTTAGCCTTAAAAACTGTGATTCAGCATTACTTGACGGAGTTGATAAACCCCTCTCCCCCGTTAATTCAACTGTTCCTATCTGTTGTGGCCGTTTGACACCGTCCAGTCTGTAGATGATCTAACACGTCACATGACAGCCGATGCTTATGGTTTGACATCACTTACAAGTAACATTGATCATTATGCGTTTTTTAAAACTGCCAGCGTTTTGTTTCCGTCGATTTGCTCACCCACATTCCATATACCCTCTCTTACCGACAGGTGGTTTGCAGCTGTAAGTCCGCGCAGGCCCCACAAACACTTAACATTTAACCACATTACCTCGCTTAGATCTGATGCGTCTTTACAGACGTGCGCAAGCTGATCAACTCCCTGTTCCTATTAACTAGAACAATTTGTTATTATGGGCGTCATGGTAGACATTGTTTCGTTCGGCCGATCGGTTTCTCTTTGGGTAATGAAACGTCGCTCGCATTCAGCTGATTTCCTGTTTTCGAGTCGTTCAAAACTCCTCATCTTCTTAACAGGGGTTTTGATCCATGTGAGCAACTTTCGGCAAATCGCGATTGCGTACAGTTTGCATCGTCATTGCTTCACTTATTACTTTCCTGGCTTTCAGGTCCACGTCACTCGTTGTCTGGACTAAGATGGGCAAATGTTCTGTCAAACGTTTGAGTTTTGACTACCGTTTGCTGTGGTTAGAAAAAGTCCTGTAACATCTATTAGCCACAATTCCTCTTTTTGTTGCATCGGATTCACTGGTGTTGGTTACTGCATGTTCTGTTCATCTCCTTCCTTGTTGACATGCCAAGACATGAGACGCTGTCTCGCTTTTCAGTCCCGGCCAATATTTTCTTCGCTTCGAAAAACGACTGACCAGCATGTGTCATTTCGTTGCACGTTACCATCAACCTCTGTCTGATACTTTTCAAGATAATTGAAGCTCGGGTGTCCCCAGCTTTCTAAGTAAGGATCCCAGCGTGTCTTATATGAATTCACTTCCACTGCAAATGAAGCATTCGTGGCTCTTTGTCTACTCATTTATTTTGAATAGCTGTTCCTCCCAACATTGAATCTATTATCCTCTGGAGTTCTCAATGTTGTGTTGTGATCTCATCGCTGTTCTCAGATGTTGCTTCAGGATCAAAATGTTATCTCTAAGTGTTAGCCGAGAAAATTCATTCTCTCCAGTACTTTACCATACTCAATCCGTCAAGATTTTCTCTTCCTAGCACCTAGTTGATTGTGCTGTCGTATTCTATATATGAAACGCTAACTTAAGAATTATAGATCCCCTTTTCTTAGCGCCCAAACTATCTCCAAACACTTCTCAATCATGGATTATTTCTGCTCTGTTCCAGTCATCAGCTCGTTGGTTTACTCGATGACTCTCTCTTTGCTTAAGAACCGCCCTGATATGCCGCTAGCTGGCATGCATTGATGCCGCAAAAATTTCAGCGGTCTTCGGAAGTCTTGAATTTAATTGTCATTTTATCTTCACTCAACGTGAAGGTTTTTTTGCTTCATCCCTCTGTTCACAGCTTCTATTTTGTCAAAATGCTACGTGTGATGGTAGCATGGTTGTGTTGAAGTTCTTTACAAACCGTTTTTAGCATCCTACACAATCCATGAATTGGCTGGACGCTCGTTTGGAATTGATCACTGATTCGTCTTTGATCTTCACAGTTTCCTTGAACAATGGTGTTAGTTCCTCCTGACCCACTTTATGACCCGGGAGTACCACTGATGATAGTTGAAATTTGGGAGTATGTGTGCCCAATCCTACCTCACAGTACCGCTTCAATTGGCCTAAATTTGCGCCACATTCGCCAGCTTTGACTCAACGTAAATCCAATTATCGTCTCTATGTAGTTCTACGTTGTCCTGTCCTTTCCGTAACCTCATCATCGGCTACCAGAATGTAAGTTCTTCGTGATAGGTTGAACAGTACACATTTGAATTGGTGATTGCTCCCACCCTGATTCACATTACCTCTCATCCTCTGGTTTGCTTGCTACTGTCTGTGAGGTGAAAGCAAGTTGATCGTTGTAAATTGTCAAGAATTTCCGCTATCGACAGTATTGAGACAAATGTATTCCATTGTTCAGATTTCGAGATCCCACATGAACCGAACCGTTCCATTGGACTTCTGCACAAACGAATCATAAAGACTATTCGCATATCCAGACGTTGCTCTATGTAATTGTACTCACTCTTACTCCTCGAGGTATATCCACGTCTTGCATGGTTCTCGTCATTTGAACCTCCTTTTTTGTGGGGTTTCATATTTGAACCAGCCAAACATTCCGTACCCGTGCCGGTCACCATCAGTTGTGAACCATACGGCAGCACACTCACATGCTGATTTATTGCAATTCTGTACTTAGTTGACATAATCGCTTCTGCGACAGACCACGACGGGTCCCCAGTTGGTGTCCAACATTCCCCCGTCTGGGGCCAGTCACATTCTCACCAATGACGTGATTGGTTTCCAAGGTTAACACAAGACGCCCCTTTCCATTATGATCACCGATCTATGCGGCCCTCCTAATCTAGCCTTTACGTGTCCCCAGTGCTCATCTTGCTCTTCATCGAATTAAACAGTGTTCCATGAGACAGTCATTTCGGTTCCAGGTGTTTGTCCGTGGCTGTCCACGCCCAAGTCGAGTGGGGATTTCATGTTGAATTCGTGCGAATCACTGCGTTTCCAGGTAACTTACTGTTCACATAGGTTACGAGTCATCCGTTACAAATTGCTGGCGTCGGATGTCACTAACGCTTATGCCATGGTTGTGTGACAGTCGAACGTCAGTTTCAGTCACTGGTATACTACCATCGATGATGCTGATAATGAACGTGCGCTTAACTTACTTTGTACTGTCCGGCAGATAACTTACTGCTCAGCGGCAAGTATGTTATCCAAACGTGACGCACTGAACTTATCGGTTGGCTACATTGGTTGTACGTTTCTCCCAAATTTCAGCCATCCATTCCTAAATGTCTGCGGAGGTAGCTTTGCATGTGGATCATTCCGTTCGCGTAAGCTCCATGAATGCAAGGTTTCCACGCTATTGTCTACTGTCTCCAGTGTAACTTTGTCGGAAGCTCGATTATTTATGCCAGTCTACCTAAACCGAAAGTTTGTGTTGTTATTTGTGCTCGCGTTCTTCTGCCACATTCTATTGATTGTAAAAGGCTGAATCGACGGTTGAGGTTATGACAAGTAGAAATGTTAATTAAACTTCCCGTTTCGCGTGGCTAGCGCTCATCTGATAGAATACTGCAGCCTTGAGTATCTGTTTTGAAAGACCACTTTGTGGTCGTCAGATAAGTGAGTTTCCGCCTTCCGAACGTACGTTGAGCGATTCCTTTAACGTGGGTTTCGATGCAAATCGTTCAGAATTGCAATCTTATAATATAGGACTAGGCATTTTTGTTAAATGAGCCGGAAATTTGGCTAGTTTTCATGGGTTATGGTTGTATCAGTAGATGATTCGATGTTCACAGGAATAGATTCATAGGCGCAAACGATTGAATTGTCGTTCCGGGAATCGCCCTTATCCAGCAGTCCACGTTGCATAACTCCCGTTCGTTGCTGTGAGTGATGGTCGTGATAGTTTGCTAACTCTGATTCCGTTGCATTATTTACTGTGAAACACTGAGGAGGTACTTTCGGCTTTATCCATTTCCAACTTTACAATGGGTGCCAGGATTTTGTCTAATAATGGACTTTTCCTTCATTTTATCCAACGCTAATTTATCACATTCGTAAAAAGGCTGGTACGAAGGAAATAAGCAAATCTTCCACCTGGTTGTGCATGTATCATATATATCGACATCTTAAGTGAGGCATTAACATCACTACAGCATTAATCACATGCTTCATGACAACTGACAAGCTTCTTTGACATCAGATCGCACGACGGTGAGGCGTACGCATGCTGTTCTACAGCATCGCTGTGAAGGCTTTCCTTGCTGTGGTCTAACGATTATCTCTCTCTCCACTTCATTTGTCCAACTCTCAACAGAGTTGGGTGTTTGCACGTATTGTGTACTTTAAAACTCCCCCAGTCTTTTTCTTTCTCAGTGTGATTGTCGATTTGCTGTATGTGACTTCGTGTGATCTGTTTGCTTCACTCATCTTCATGCCATTGTGACCTGTCTGTCTCGATATTGCCCGGGTCATACGACTTCCTTAACTTGCTAGGGCTGACGACCCATACTTGTCGACTTCAATAAGCTGTTTGATTCGTCTCCGTTAACACACATCTTAGACCATCCTACGATCGACTCATAACAACTGTCGTCAATGTTTTATTCCGCCATCTCTTGCGTTGAGCATTGTTTATTTGCACGCGTGTACACGACGTTGGTTTCTGGTGATCTGTTGCTGGCTCCGAACCATTGTTTCAAACTTCTAACTGATAATAGTTATGTGATTCAGTCTACTGGCTTAACCTTGTTGGCCATTTCACGGTCGAAGTTTTACGTACGTCACTATCATTTTCGTTTGTACACTAACGGTGTTTACGAGACGACGATCCTTGTCAGTGACTAGAAACGCCGTGCAACTTCGTCGCCGCTTTCTATTCCCTCTCCTGTTTTGCTAGCCTACATGTGCATTGTCTGGATCACCACGTTTTACTGCTAAAATGTGTCTACTGGTTCTTTGCAAGGGTGTCCAAACAAATATTTCATGTTCGCTGTCATTGCTTTCAGAAGACCACTAGCTTCGTTTCCTGGCAAGGTTTAAAGGCTTTCTAGGTTTGTAGCTCATGGAAGTACCACTTCCTGTTTCACACTGACGTTTCTAGGTCACCCACATCAGACAAAGAGCAAACTGGTCGCTGCATAACATTCGAGTCATCATTGTTTGAGGGTTAGTCCAATGAATGGTTGGCAGAGATCGATTTGACAAACTATTTGAATGTGGGAGGCATGTAGTTGCAAACCAGTTAACTATGCCATGGTATTTGGATGTTGAATTGATAACCATACAAACGCTCGGGGAATGGAAGACGTGAAACCACAGATTTTTGAGGTGGTATACCATTAGTATGTACAATATCATTGTCACTTCAGGCAACCACTATATCGTCTAAGTTGTATCCACGTCGTCTCGTGCAGTGTCAACATACGGTTTCCATCCTAGGCGAACTTTCCTCTGGAGTGGGCGTTTGAGTCAAATGAATAGCACAATGTATACATCCCGGGAGGAGGCTATTCAGCTTCAGATACAATCAGGTTTTCGACGATATTCATACTAGGCATGGTTTTCATTTGGTAAATTTTTTCACTACTGAAGTGTTGTCTTCGTAAAGTGTTCGAAGAGGAATCTGCCTCTACTTGAAGACGTACTCGTATTAAGCACAGTCCAATACAACTATGAATCTTCACACGTCTAGGATGAAATCGTGGTTCCCGTTTGTAGTGTTGACGATCAGTCATATCGTGAAACCCTTATAAAACACTGTTTCTCAACAATACGTGATTTCCAGAGTGATAGCATACCCGCACGCCGAGGTCGAGCAGTTCACTAGTTGTATGCGCGCCACGTTCCCTTGTCTACTACGGTCAATTGTGCTCAACCCCATTGGTCACTTGTGGAATCGCTTCCGACAGGACATGGATGAGTACATACAATTGCGTTTGCTGTTGGAGTTGACGGCTGCTGGTAATGATCCTCCATATGACGCGGTCAAGAGATTTACATTAAACGTAGATCGAGTGCAGTGAAAAGTGGATCGACGAACTGAAATTCTATCTTTCCCACATCTGACTCTAAAACGCGTGAGCTCCTGAAAGTGTATTTTTAGCGCATAGTGTATGCGTACCACTTCCGTGCACAGAAGCAGTATGTTGTTATGCACTGTGGGAAGAACAAGGGCGCAGTGGACGCCACCGTTATTTCGTGGACGTGAATTCCGGTTAAAATATCGAGTGGAATACTAATGAGCTTTAATACTCGCAAAACTTGCGTCTGTTGCTTTTTCACGAGTAGCGATGGTTTAGCTAACTATACCAGGACAAAAGTCTAGGTCAACCGTAAGGTGTGATCAGCTTACGTCTGTAAAATCTCCGTCTATTCATCAACACGGTTTCATGTGTCAGTGAACGAGGTGGCTTACAGTAAGCATGTTCAACTCAACCAGTTTGGAGTGTTATCCTTGAAGACCCGTTATCCTGAATATGATGACAACCGAAAAACTGCACACAAGCTGACCAAAAGCTTGCACAAAGACCGTGAGCATCACTTGGTCGAACAGCCGGAAGAGATGGAAAAAGCGTTTTAATCCGCGAATAATAGAAGCCTTTTTCTCCTGATTCGTGGTTATGCTGACCGTCAAGTCAGTGTAAGTGAGACTGTGTATGCGGAACAGATGGCCCACTTGTAACCAGCCAACCGCGCCGATTTGACAGGTGGGCTGAACATTTTGAAGAACAGTTCAGCTGGTCACAACCAGACCATATGTGCGATGGTATCCGACTGGTCGGTTATTGCGTTCCAGACGACCCTTCGTCAGAAACAGGAGCTTGAGTTATTGAAGCGCAACAAGGCTTTTGGTCCAGACCTCCTCCCTCCTTCTCCTTTCCAGGATGGTGGCGAGAGACTGATATGAGAACTGACGAAACTGCTGCAGACGATTTGGAAAACTGAAGAGGTATCTCGTGATTGGTACCTATCAGCAGTAGTTTCCGTTTTCAGGAATGGAGCCCGAATTCTATGTGACAACCACAGAGGCGCCAGCGTGGCATATGTTTTGTTCAACTTACTCACTGGCCTCATATTATATCGGTCCGATTAAGATCAGAGAAAGTCAGATACGTGGAGGACAGACAGGACTCCGATCCGATCGAGGGTGGATTGATCACTTTTTTTATCCTGCGACGGATCTTGGAACATCGGTACTCATGTGGGCAGCCGACGGTTGTGGTGTTTTTAGACGTAAGAGCTGTTTTTGATTCAGTTGATCGTAGTGTTTTCTGAAACTCTTCTTCTCAAGGGCTCTGAACGAAACTGTTAAAGTCATGTATGCCCAATGTGCAAGCGGGGTAAGAGTTTACGGACAACTGTCTCGAGCGTTCATCACATCTAGTAGTGTTCGTCAAGTATGTCCGACCTCACTCTTACTGATCGGTTGTAATACAAACGGCACTCTACAGATGCGCTGGAAAAATCCCGTGATGAGTTGACCGGCACGGAGTATGCGGATGACAATGTCCTACCTAGCTCCTCCGCCGAAGACATGGAGACCTTGCTGAACAAGGTGACCGATCGGGCTGGTTTGTATGGAATGCGGTTCGCGCCTCCAAACTGTAAAAGGCAAGGCACTTCCACTGCTGTTTTCTTCGTTGCTGATATCTTGCCCGAGATTTCGGAAAATTCTACACACTTGGTTAACACTCGGTCATCAGCCTGTAATAGTGCTGATGCGATATCAGCGAGGACAGGAATTCACAAGTTGCCCTTGCCAACCTGTCATTTGTGGCATCGAAAACACGTTCGGTTGTCGTTTAAGAGAAAGGTGTTTATTATTTGTGTATGTTCTGTTTTGCTCCCTGGTTTGGAAACGTGGCCTGTTCGCAAGGAAGTTGCTAACAGACTTTCTGTGTTTGACCATCGATGCGTGAACAACACAACCGTTCGCCAGCGCGTATTCCGGAGCGATGGGGATGCGCAGTCAATTGATCAACTAACCGAGTTGCACAGCCTGTGATGGTTAGGTCACGTACTCCGTATGCCGGCTGGGCGTTTATCGTATGTAGCATCATATACTAAGATCACCAACTACATGGAACTACATAGTGGCCAAACAACAACGTGGTCACGAAGTATGAAGACTGACTGTTCCACTGATCAAAGTGAATTAGTGTCACGTGCCTGGCTGGGGTACTCGTGATCATTCAATTCGCTAGCTAGACATGCTATCCGAGACGGCAGTGTGCCGTAGTCAATAACGTACTTGCACCCATCCCATTTTTAGTTCCTCCGCTTAGTCTTCTCTGGTTAATTTTTAACCCTCTTAGTAACACCTTCTTCTGGGATATTCCAAGTTACTGTTGAGATGAGCGGCGGCCCCAGCCACCGTACATTTTGGTCAGGCTCTCGGCTGCTATGACGATAATGATGAGACCCGCCATCTGACAGTTTTGTGACTCCTTTGTTAACTTCGTTGAACCGTGTACCAGAAATGATTTTTAAAGTTGGGTGATTAACGAGCATACACGTTGTGTGAATGGAACCAGTTTTACAATAACACTAAAAGACTAGGTATACGGATGCGTAGTGCATCCGCCTTCTAGTTGATAGGTTTACATTCTTCCATGATCGAAAGTTAGTCTTGCCTTTGAATTACGATGGCTAATCGCTCCACTCACCGTTCAACGAACGCCTCTGCAGATTGCTGGGTGGGCAAAGTTATTCCCTAATCGTAGCCTGTTGCTATCAAGCGTAATGGCAGACATTGACCTCTGTCATTTTTAAACCACAGAGTTATTTGCTTTTTTGGGGGGGGGGCGATTGTGCAAACGTAGCGTTTGCATCAGAAGGTAACGATTATTACACAACCCTGCACTTTTTGGGCTGCATGAAATGGAGTAGATAGTTTTTGTTGACATACGTATGTCCACGAGCTTGTTAACTCTGCGTTGGCTCATACCACTTGTCTCAACCGATACATAGTGCGGGCTGGTTTATTGTAGGATGGTGGTGGTCCTCTTCTGTAATGGTCCAGTGCTTGCGAAGATGTCTGTAAACGGTAGCAGCTGTTCGCCAATTTATCATGATGCTCTCATGCATGCTCACGAAGTTGCCGTTAGTTTGCTTCGCGTGTGTATGCTTAAACGTGCGCTTTACTCGCCTAAAACCGCATTACTAGTCCACTTCGCCCTGGCCTCGATCCAGGCTTGTCGATTGTTTTCACCCTGTGTCTGCTCGCTCACGAGACTGTCATTTATTCGCGCAAGGCAACATCTCCCAACTCTCTTTTCAGGTTGCCATACGAGCGTGTGTGTGTATGTCTGTTTACACGACAGAGCGAGTTTATCGTGTTCGACCGTGTGCGTACAGACCGCCCGATCATTGTGCTATTTTTAGCCCAGTTCGTCCCATGGTTGTATGAGTGCAATCACATAGCTGAATAACAGACACACGCAACCGTTCCCGGGTTTGCTCCCTGTTTTCCCTTGTCGTTGTACGTGCGTGCGCGTATATGGATGCTTGTGCCGATGGGTTGTTAAGCGAACAGATACCACGCGCATGTTGCGTACGCTCTCTAAACGACCTGTTCCACCTCACTTAACCACCTCGTCACCCACAGCAATGCAGTGTGTTCGTTCTCGTACTATGCTCTGCTTCCAACGATTGGCTATCTTCGTTTGCTGGGTTGCCAACAGGCTGTTTCTCCTGCAACTGCTTGCTTTACATCTAACATACTACCACTCAGTAGTTAATTGGTCTTTGTTAATCGTCTATGTTTGGTTGTATTCAGAGCACTCCCACCCGGACCCACCTGTTACTGCCAACCAGACCATGTATGATGCCTAACTGTAAAATTCATAAGTCTTCGAACTCTTGAAATAAGGTTGCTGTGCCTGCAGGTCTCGGTTACTTTTGAACAGCAATATTGTGCCAGGACGTCATGGGAGCTTAAACGAAGTCCGCCATATCAGTGGAAATACCGAATTCTTACACAATATTTCGTCACGAAACCTGAGGCGTTTCGTGTTCAGTGGTGAACTATTTCATCACTGAATTTCATTCTCGCAAGTTCCAGCGAACCAATCGTGTGGTCGTCTCACGTAATTCGCCTCTCTATTTAAACAGGTTGAAACTGATTGCTCTTTTTCGTGCTGTTGCGGAGCTCTTAATCTTGCTTGCTTGAGTGCCCACTAACAATTAACGATAGCTCAATGATACTCAATGGAGAAGTTGACCCATTGGTTTGGATCTTTGTTGTTGGGATTGGTGTGCAAACTCAATGCAGTGGATGTTGTCTGGACCGTGTCCTGTTCTGTTCAGTTGTTTTACCCTCAGTTCCGTTCCGGGTCCAACCGCGACATGCGTTCCCGCGTGTTGACCGCACTGAACCGCATCCAGTTGGAGCGTTCGAGTTGGCTGAGTGTGGGGATGGTGACTGCGCGCATGGGTGCGTTGAAATTTGAAAGAAGGTCTTCGGGCAGGTGAATGTGCGAACGTGCATCTGCGGGTTAGAACAGTGGGCTTGACGTGCGATGGGCTGCGTAAGAAGGCTAGACGACAGCTATACTGCCGAGTCTCTTCTCCGATTGCTTCCATTAACCCTGTGGTCGTTACCTATCTTCATGCAAAGAAGCATCCACTTCGACCACCGTTTGTTGGGGGTGTTATGGTCTCCGGTGTCTAGATTCGCCCAGTTGTTTATTCCCGATAGCTTGTTATCTCCCGTTCATGAGTGATTTGGACAACGATGTGGGTAGTTCCTGTCTTCGTGTGAGATTCACCGTGAGCATCCGATCCATACAACTGCGAGAAGAAACAAACTGTCTCAAGCAAAAGAGAGACTAGGGATTACACTTGTTGGCTGTACCCTTATGTCTAATCTCAAAGTACGGTATCAAGATACCTTAGACGATGGGTTTGCAAATGAAAGTAGGTCCATATCTACATGACGGTTAACTTCCTCATGGGTTCAATTGTTTCGCTTCAGTGCTTGCACTTGCTTCACGGACAACCCAAGCAAATGACAGCAGCGTTCATGCCACTGTGACTGATTAGTTGTCACCCCTTTTAGCGTCTCCAACCGCAGACTGAGACGGACGCGACCTGTAGTGCCTAACCTAGTACTGTCTTTCTTTGTTTTTCTATTCGAGGTCGTCACTTGTCAACCTCACGCCTTAAAGCAGTCTGCTATGGTCCTCTAACTCATCCGTATCATTGCGTTCTTAAGGGCTAAACACACACTCCTAATTGGTCATCACCATTGCCTGTCCGCTTTCCAACCTCACTGTTGTTTACCTTTTGATATCAACTAGAGCGATTGATTGAGCGCAGCCAAGTCAAATATTTGATGATGATGATGATGATGATTGATGATGATGATGATGATGATGATATACCACGTTTTGCAGCCGCTGTTAAGCCTCATTGTTAAGCACTGACGTTTTTGTTGATATTGATGTGCATCGTGCAGTGTATGTGATATTTTAAAGTTGTGTCAGATGTGTTGGTCTGTATTACAGTTCGTGAGCCACAGTCTCTCGTTATTACCTTTTTGCTTTATGTGCATCAACATTGGACCACGTAGAAAACGGTAACCGCGGTGCATTCTCCGAGCAGCGTTTACACAAACTTCTTGAGTATTGTAGTTTGAACTACTGCTCATCGTGTGAGGACGGAAATTATCAGCAGTTATTGGGTCTTACATATGGCATGCGTACGTGTTAGTGTGTTAGATTAACTGAAAGCGAACCAGGTTATCCCACGCGATGATTTGGCTTGTTGGCAGCGTATCCAGTGGTATTCGTCTCATCGAACTGGATCTTTTAGAAATCCAAATCTTATCCCCCCCACACCTGACTGACAGAATGGAAATATTGTTCTTATTCGTTAAACCCGAGTGACCGGTAAGCTGGACACCGAAATCTAAGCAAATCAAACTGAACTAATCACTGCACAGGATAGGTAGACCGAGCACTCGTTGGATGATGTGAAACAGGTTGAATTCGTCGATCCTTCTCAGTCCGGTTTATGCCACCTAACAAGCCACATTTGAACCCGCAGCGAGGTGGTCTATCGAAACGGGACAATGGAACATAATTTCTACGTTCTCACCTAACGGTTCGTCCCGATTTGTGTTATTCTGCTTCTACTGTGCTCTCCGATCGATGCTTTTCTATTAGTGGTTTTTGTACTCCATGCTTCCGTCTTCCATATTCTACTCACCGTCTAACTCTCATTGTCTGCTCCTCCTCTTTTCCTTCTGTGATAGCTTTGGGATATTCGAGACGGCCAGTGTAAACAAACGTTTCCTGGACACGAGTCCGACATCAACGCGATAACCTTCTTCCCCAGCGGATGGGCCTTTGCCACAGGAAGTGACGACGCCACCTGTCGACTGTTTGACATTCGTGCTGACCAAGAGATTGGCATGTTCAGTCACGACAATATCATTTGTGGCATCACCAGTGTCGCCTTCAGCAAGAGTGGTCGTCTTCTCCTCGGGGGTTATGATGACTTTAATTGCAACATTTGGGATACACTAAAGCAGGAACGCGCCGGTTAGTCCCAGTTGCACATGTATTTGTCGCCTTCAGTAGGCATGTGCCTGACTAAAGATATCTAGACGCTGAATGTCGTATTTACCTGGTGTCAGTTGCCATCCCCACTTATGAGGTCACTGTAAGCCTTTGAATGACTGTGCCTACGTCAATAGCAATTAAGATAGCCAAAGTTCATGCTCGCTGCTATCGAGTAGACTGGCTGCTTGACTAACTTGCAATTATCTCATCAAATGTAGTTGGCCTTTGTAGCGATAGGAGCGTGACGATAGGAACGGTAACCATAAAAGTTTGGTCGTACCTGTGGTCACTTTCCTGCAAATGAGTAGACTAAACTTCCCGAGGAACACAGATATTGTGACGTTAACCAAATGTTCTTCCCCTTAAATATCACACGATTTCCTAACAGGTGCATATGGGGCACCAACAGTCGCATATTTATTGTATTGTTCGAAAGCTTATTCTTATTTAATGCTAAGCTGCTTTGGGGTCGTCTGTGGAATGAATACTGCCTAAACAGATCATCCGAACACAGACATGACACAGGATTTGCAGAAGTCTAATGGATATAAAAACCCTATGAATGAACTGTGACGAGTTGCACCGCAAGCACTCTCGACAGCCTACTAATGGCGCAGCTCGCTCTGTTTATTGATTAGGAACTTTGGGAACTTTGACCAGTTATTGATTCCCAGCTAGCGAGTGCAGAAGTTCATATGTTTATCAAACACCGTGCTTTCGGATACATTGTCAGCAGTCTCACTACAGTCATTGCAACATGTAGAAATTTAGAGTCGCCAATATTAAGAAAACCTGTTGGACTTTTTACTTCTGTTTTACACAATATCAGTGCTTCTTAGTGCTCATTCACAACTCTTCACTGTACACCACTCTATCGTCAACGGTGCTCGTGCTCATAACTAATTTCCAAATGGACAAGAGTTCCGATTGATGATGTGGTTCGGTTCTGCTATCACTTCCGTTCAATGAATCCAAACAAGGATGTCTCTGGTTTTTTGGTGTCATTTTTAACCTCTCATCATTATAGATGTAACCCGTCTTATCTGGTCGACTTGAGTAGACTGTGTTCAACTGACTGGCAGTGTGAACACATGTGTAGAACGCCTCTCGGTCATGTTGCCAGAACACCTAATAGATTGCATGCAATCATATGGATGGCGGACACAACCACTCTACAACCGTTGTCCTTCTGCTGACAATGAATCGTTTAAACGGCTAGTGCATACAACCAAACCGGGCTTAGAAACATTTTGGCTGATGACCTGGCACTTTCGATTAACTATCCCCGTAAATACATCACTGGAGAAATATAGATAAACTGTGTTATCAAAAGAGAAACACAGGTTCATTCTTTTCAGAGGGAGGAGTATCCCCACAAACGGTGCTGATGTCACAATGATAATGAACGATCAACCAGTGTACAACGTTCACTCAAGCTTCGGTTGCGATTTACAATCGATTGAGGTTCTGTCAAACCTACATCACTCATCCACATGGTCCAATCACACTTAGAGGCACTTGCAAAGTCTGAGATTTTACGGCACAACATGAGCCAGTAAGGCTGAGACCTACAACCAATGAAAAGGTTGCCTAATCAAGCCTGAACATATTTTGGTCTTAGCTTGGATTTTGCAGGGTCGCAAAGGGTAGATTGCTAAGAGTCAGCCGATAAGACAAATGAATTTTCATCTTTATTTTTGTCTTCTCTTTTTAATGGTTGAACTGAGATGAACCAGATTTAGCACCATAACAACAGAACTTGGCTGTCGGTTTTGGAAGCTTGTTGTATTCGTCGTTATCGAACTAGCCTTTCAGTCTCTCAGAACCCGTTTTTCGGTGCAACCCGTTATTGTATGCAGACCTTTCTGTTTTCACACGGCTTTTCTGGGGAGCTCTGTTGGTCGTAGCTTAAAACAAGGTCTTTTCGCCGTCTAATTGACCAACCAATTATGTAGTAGTACCAACCTCCTCACTTTTTCGCACATGTTTGCAGACCACATCTCGTCTCATCCCTAATTACTTGCATTGTTAGTGCTGTTCATATTGGCCGATCTTTTATTCTACGTGTCAAAATTCGGACGAACTCAAGCGCCAAGGAACGTGGCCCTGGCTACTGGAGAATTTTCGATATCGTGGAATGAGCTTTTGTGAATACTTACTTGCTTACTGTGCCCTTCCATTTGAGTTACCTTTCGCTGAGATGAAATTAAGAATAGGAAGACTTACTTTTTTGGACTTATTCAGTATATAACAACGTAACCCCATACGTTCCGTTAGATTCGCTCATTTCTAATCGTCTGTCTGCCCTCCTTGTGACCCGCCGCTAAATAACACCGTGCGCGCGTGTGTCAATGTGCATACGGTATTGCGAAATTCGTGAGGCAAAAGTGTGCAGGCACGCACATGCGCTTGTCAGCTGTTTAAATCAAGTCATCAACCCACTCTCCCGTGTGCGCGCATGCATACACTAGACTGTGATAATGTACCGGACTAGTGGATCGTTTGTTTCCTAACGAGACAGCTATTGCCCGATCGATTCGCAATCGATACGTCCTGTGGACGAATCAGATTGTTTTCTAGTCTCGCTAATAACCACTATCACCAGCTGGGCTTTTTGGGGTCGTTCGTTCGCTTGATTTTATCTGTGTATAATCGGTTCGGAATGTGATAGGTTTCGGAGGTTGTTTTCGCTTGGTTGCCTTAACCATATACCTAGTAGGATTGTATTATATCATCTTGTGCACTCTCTTCAGGAGCAAACTGTCAACCTCACAACACTGGAGAAACGAACGCATTTTTAGCGATACGATAGGGTCTACAAATCTCGAGTTATGTTTTAGATTATCGAAGACAGTGTTGAGAATATTAGCTGATTTCTTTGTCCTTTTGATGTTGGACGGTTTGTGATTCGAGAAAGCGTATTCAGTAGTATTGCCCCTTTTTTCGATGTGTGTGTGTCTCTAAGCTGAGAAGAAAACCAAAGCATCATCATAAATCCCCCATTCTGTTTAGAAAAAATTCCTCGTTTTGCTCCCTCATAAAAACGAATTAGAAACACTTGTCGACGATTACAACATTCTCCTGATGTATTTCAATGAGTAGAACTATCATCACTTGACGTCGTCTTCTCCCCTATACGATGGATGAGGTTTAATGCTGAGGGCGAACCGAATGCAACGAATACACGAAATTTTAGTGCAAAACAAAACCCGCCTTCATCCCGCCTAATCTGGTATATTTCTCTTACCCAAACTTTTGCCTGACTTCTGCAATGATGTCCACGAGTTTATAATGAGTACAATACTTTATCGTTACTGTCATCTTCTCAGTACCCTTTACTGTCGTGACTTCTAGTAGCTACATGGTATTCATCTGATCATCTTGTATCACTGTACAGTGTGTGTATATGCTCTGCACATGGCTTGGAACTTCGTTTAGTGTCCGTGCTGATATCTATTGTAAAATACCGAAAAGATACCCTCGATCGAACACTGAACATAAGTGAGCTGGGGAGAATTCGATTTTTCCGCTTCGAGTTAAGAGAGGCACAAACCCTTAATCTCGAGAATGGCGCGTCTGTCCCCGCTAATTGTTTCAAAGATAATAATCAAAAAAATGAATCCAAGAAGCCAATTTGTTCCACTCCAACGTGTGTGACAAGGAAAAAAATACAGGGTATTTATAGGGTACATAGCGACCTACAAACATTCTCGAATCAGAAAATCGAACGACAGACAAGTCACTAAGCTACCAATGAACATAGCGGAATAAAGGCCGAACAGATAAAAAAATAGCGAAGGTTACCTCTCGACTGTTCACAACATTTTTGCTCATTCTGATTGGAGAAAATTGTTTTCACGAGGAAGGATACGGTTGATGGAGAAAATGGATTCCCCTAACAACAACGCGAACGGTTAGGATCAACTAGTATGCGCCAGCCTGCTCAGATCTCACATGAGAAACGGTGCCATCTCCGTTCAGAATCGGTCACACTTTTACGCACGTACACTCGGTTTTCGGCATCATTCGTCTAGACGACCTTCATTAAGTAACACTAGTAATTATTTTTCACGTGAACTCCTCTGTGGCTCTCACTGCTGTGCCTGATTGAACACTGAATTTGAGTACTGCAAGTGACAGGAGAGTGAATGGATAGCGCAATCGGTACGAATGAGCATAGGGGAATAGACGTTGAGTAGGTGAAGCCATAGCGAAAGTTACCTCTCAGTTGTTCTGAGAATTTCTGCTCGTTCTGACTGAATAAAATGGTTTTCTTGAGGAGGGATGCGTTTTTGGATAAGAAAGATGGGTTCCCAAACAGTATCTACGGTTCGTGTGATAAAGTTCTGGGTAAGCAAACCGGTTACGTCAAACAGCATAAAACCAGGCGGGATCAATTCTTATAGGTTTGTTGGTTGACACCTAAAGTGAAACAGGCGCGGCTCTCGGTCGTAGCTCGCTGTACTTCGGGGCGAATTCGTACCGATTTCGCTATCCATTCACTCTCCTGTCATTTGCAGTACTCAAATTCAGTGTTCAATCAGGCACAGCAGTGACAGCCACAGAGGAGTTCACGGGGAAAATAATTACTAGTGTTACTTAATGAAGGGACTCCGGCCTTCCCAGATCTAGCCATATAGTGGACCAGGGGGAAGAAGTCAGACGAGAAGCAGAGGCCCTCATAGGACTGTATGTCGCACTACTGTTGCGTAGGTGAGCTTAAGTAGTGAGACACTATCCTAGAAGCATACTGTAGCGAGAAGGCGTCCAATAGAGCACAATCTTTATTGTCCAAATCGCTAGTCACATGCAACGCGCGCTCTCTCGTTTATGAGTCATAATTCCAACCCACAACACCCCCCGGTTTCCGTTCGCACGTCGTGTGCACTTCTAACCGGTTTACGTGTGTGATCGGCGCCTTCCATCGGGGGGTTTCCGCTTGTCATTCCTCGTCTGTTTGTC
The DNA here is from genome assembly GCA_008508345.1 of Paragonimus westermani. Lineage (NCBI taxonomy): Eukaryota > Metazoa > Platyhelminthes > Trematoda > Plagiorchiida > Troglotrematidae > Paragonimus > Paragonimus westermani. The sequence goes on along the minus strand of QNGE01000513.1, from coordinate 188,718 downwards.
CGATTTCGTTGCGCGATGGCTCGTCCGGCTGCTCGTGCTGTCCGCCACCACCCAATGTTGGCCTTGACCGTATTCCAACATCTTGTCGAGATGTTCGGTTAAATGTTGGAAAAACCACGCCTCCGATCTGGCCGTCTGTCGTATTTCGCCTGCCCTGCCTCGCCCGTTGGTCCGATCCAGTCGAGCGATGACTCATCCGGTCGCGCACGTTGTCCTTGATCCGATCGCGGCAGGTTTTCGAACGTACCTCCCCCCCGTTGAGGTATTCGGCCGAGCGTTCGAAAACTCGCACCTCCGGCCTGACAATCCACCACAATACGACAGCACCGTTTTTTAGCTGCAGCTTTGCTGTTTTTCGAGTACGGAGGAAGGGGTTTAGAAGCGGTGTCTTTAAACAAAGCACTTCGATCGACCAACGGTTGACCAGTGCGGTTGATAAAAATCCCGTATCATTCGGAAGCCCGATGCGTCTTCAAATGCATCTACAGCCAGCAGCATTAAACGGTCAGACATTAATGTCTTGCCTGCTGCGCCCTCGAGCTAGGCAAGCTCCTCACTACCAAGCAGGTCAGAGTGTTGAGCCATTGTCTCCGGGTCGGGTCACTCAAGAAAACCTTGTATCCTGTTGTCTCACAGGTCAGACTTTTGAGACAGACTAAGGTCCCTCAAGTGAACCTTCTTCCTCGGCAGAATCGATCGGTAGTACCAGAAGCTGTCATTCTGCCGACAGTGACATTGTTCACTCATTGAGACTCTATTCTACCTCTCAATTTTTATGCTTTCCCTGCGCCCTCGGGCGCCTTCAGTGTTCGCACTCGCGGACAAGCTGATCAGCAAGCTGCTGTGGTGAGTTCGCTTTCAAACCTGGAGCTTAATGTGTGCTGTGTCGGAGATATGGGTCTGCGATTTCAGCTCTGTTCTCCACTTGAGCTCACCTGTAGATAACTGTCTGTCCAAGCGCTTCTTCAGGATGTCTGATGATGCCGAATCTGAATCTCGTAGTCAAGCTGAGTTCCAAAACAGGGCGATGTTTGTTCAGTTAGATCCCAATGAACAGTAGCTTGTGTGCTGTAAAACTCAATACATCGGTTAGGGTCTTTCAACGCAAACCGAAAAAGCGTTGGATATTTATTGTCGGCTTACGCTCAACTCGGTCCTCTTTATCCAGAAAAGAAGCGGCTGGGAGGTATGTTTGATATCCGGGCCCAGCACACTAACAGTGGCGAAACACTGCTGCAGCTCTACGCATCCCACGGTCTGTATATTTCGAGCACCGTATTTCAGCACAAGAAGAGGCACACTATGTTGCGTGGAGACCTTCGTGTGCTTTTCAGCCCTGGACACAGCTCGACCAAACAACAGTCAGTTACAGGTGGCGCCACTCTGCCAAAGACTGTTGTGCATTTTAGAGCAGCCACCTGGATTCGGACTATGCTGTTGCACACGCCCGTCTGTTTCGTCATTTACCCAGAGGTAATACGCTCATAAACACATGATAATTAGCTGGCGTTCCAGTGAGGAGAGTGTACAGAACGTTTACCGGGAATTATTAGTTAACAAGTAGCCCAGTTCGAATCACATCAAAGAAACTGAAGAATACTGGGAACAAATCGCAGCAGCTCGCTGTAAAGAGGTATGTTCTGGAAGGGTTGTGCAGTTGCGACATGATTGGATTCTTGTCACGTCTATGAACTTCATGAGCAAACGTCGCTTGGTCCCATCTGGATCTTAGTATGATGACGAACTTCGAGAAATTGGACACAAACTGACCAAAAGCTTGCACAAAGACCGTGAGCATCAATTGGTCGAACAGCCGGAAGAGATGGAAAAAGCGTTTTAATCCGCGAATAATAGAAGCCTTTTTCTCCTGATTCGTGGTTATGCTGACCGTCAAGTCAGTGTAAGTGAGACTGTGTATGCGGAACAGATGGCCCACTTGTAACCAGCCAACCGCGCCGATTTGACAGGTGGGCTGAACATTTTGAAGAACAGTTCAGCTGGTCACAACCAGACCATATGTGCGATGGTATCCGACTGGTCGGTTATTGCGTTCCAGACGACCCTTCGTCAGAAACAGGAGCTTGAGTTATTGAAGCGCAACAAGGCTTTTGGTCCAGACCTCCTCCCTCCTTCTCCTTTCCAGGATGGTGGCGAGAGACTGATATGAGAACTGACGAAACTGCTGCAGACGATTTGGAAAACTGAAGAGGTATCTCGTGATTGGTACCTATCAGCAGTAGTTTCCGTTTTCAGGAATGGAGCCCGAATTCTATGTGACAACCACAGAGGCGCCAGCGTGGCATATGTTTTGTTCAACTTACTCACTGGCCTCATATTATATCGGTCCGATTAAGATCAGAGAAAGTCAGATACGTGGAGGACAGACAGGACTCCGATCCGATCGAGGGTGGATTGATCACTTTTTTTATCCTGCGACGGATCTTGGAACATCGGTACTCATGTGGGCAGCCGACGGTTGTGGTGTTTTTAGACGTAAGAGCTGTTTTTGATTCAGTTGATCGTAGTGTTTTCTGAAACTCTTCTTCTCAAGGGCTCTGAACGAAACTGTTAAAGTCATGTATGCCCAATGTGCAAGCGGGGTAAGAGTTTACGGACAACTGTCTCGAGCGTTCATCACATCTAGTAGTGTTCGTCAAGTATGTCCGATCTCACTCTTACTGATCGGTTGTAATACAAACGGCACTCTACAGATGCGCTGGAAAAATCCCGTGATGAGTTGACCGGCACGGAGTATGCGGATGACAATGTCCTACCTAGCTCCTCCGCCGAAGACATGGAGACCTTGCTGAACAAGGTGACCGATCGGGCTGGTTTGTATGGATTGCGGTCCACACCTTTAAGATACAAATAGCTGTCTCTAAACATGGACATTCTGTTCCCTACCTTCTCTATATCGGGCAACCCGATTGAGACTGTGGCCGGTTTACATAACCGGGTAGCCTTATTTTATCAGTTCATAACATTTCTGGTGAAATATCAGTGAGGACAGTCTTCGTCATCTATGGGGTGGAAGAGACGTCCGGTTGTGATTGAAAGGTTTTTCGTTTGCAGTTCGGTTGTTTGTTTGTGGGTTACTTAGGGATCTTTATTTTGAACTTTTGAGTCCATATGGTCTTTGTAAATTGCATCTCACTTTTCTTGTTCATTCCAAAGCCTCTCCCTTTATTTGGTGACATTTGAACATCAAAATCGATTGTATTGCGATTAATGCTAGTGATGTGACGAACCTTTCCGTCTACTTTCCTCCAACTTCTAGGCATCCTTGCTGGTCACGATAACCGCGTCAGTTGTCTGGGTGTTTCGGAGGACGGAATGGCAGTGTGCACTGGTTCCTGGGACAGCTTTCTACGGATCTGGAACTGAGGTTTTAAGCCTGACCCACTCGTCTCACTCTCCGCTGACCGACATTTGAATGTGCAATTGGCTTGATTCTTCTCTTTGTCATCGTTCTTTTCCTCATTCTTTCTTTGTTTTCCCCCGTTTCTTCATCTTTGGGATTCATTCTCTCTTCTTTGTTTGCGACCATTCATTTTGGATTTTATGACGAACAAAAAACACACCAACGAGCAGTTACTTTTTTTCGTTCTGAGTATGTGATTCGCGCACGTTAGTCACACGCATATTTGATGCGTCTTCTCTCGACACTCTTGCAATCTCTTCACTTCTGTCGGTCCACGAACCGTGATATCTCACTTTGTTCTGATCAGTCACGTCGTCGGTGTCTCGGTGTAAAACCTGCCCAAAGGCTTGTTTTGGTCTTCGATTTACTGATCGATAACCGTTATTCTAGCTCGTTTCTGTCACGAAACCCTCACCCCATACATTCACGTGCTCGTTTTTTTTGTGCGCACCGTCTATTTGTGATCTGCGTTTGACTTCGAACTGCCGAATCGAACCTGCCTGTCTGCCTGCCTCTTTGATTTTCCGTTGATTTTTCTTTTGGAATGGCCACATTTTGTGGATCCCCCGTACGATGCTTTTCCTGCTTGTGTTTGTTGGGCTCCCCGATGGTGATGTACTCTTGCTCAGCTTCATTTACGTTGAACGGTTTCAAGACCCTCTCAATGTGACCTGTCAGTCGCTTGTGCTGCGGTATTGCCTGAAACGTAGGATGTTGGTGTCTGGCGTCCACTCTTTTCTAGATATGTCTGTTGTGGAAACTGTGTTACAGATTATTGTTTTGATTTATGTTGGACATATAGCCAGGGCCGCTGCCACACTCCTCACGGCGTTAACTCGGATTGCATTTACCATACTGACCCCATGGCTATTCTGTGTTGCGACCCAAACTTCACAAATAACGGATTTATGTGGATATGTTTTGTTCTATTTGTGGTCCCTCCCCTGTTGATTTTGCTTTATGTAACTATTCCCTATGGTCGCAATTCTAGTCTCACAAGCTCGCAATCAGATTGCGTCGTTTTTTGTTGTCGTTGTCGCTGTTGTCTCTTTTTGTTACGTTTCTATCATCAACCTTGACTGTTTGTTCTGCATCAGATTAACTGTTGCACAGTTCAATCGGGATCCCCTGTTTTCCTTTTTCATTAGTCCGTGTAAGTCTGCAAGCTTTTATCACCATTATTGCTCTCCTGTTTTGTGGATGTGGACGACCCTGTTTCATTTCTTATCACCGCATTTGCTTCGATTTTTCTTCTGTGCACTCGATCGTGGCGCACACACTATTTTTGCATTTCATTGCATTGGAATTCGGCTCGCGGCCACACCTACGCGGTACGCTCCCAGGTTTTGTAGCCGCCCTGGTAATCGGAACTCTTGTCAACGTGGTTTATTTCTGCTTTTACTGGGACCCTGAAACGAATCACTCTAGGTTTTTTTCACCCCATATTTTCTGCCTTTTTCCAACCCACTCCACGGATGCATCCACGCTTGTCTTCTGCGGCATTGGTTTTACGAACCTACGCTGACAGATTCACGGTCAAACACTCGATATCATGTGTGATCTATGAAACGATGTGTTCGCATGAAGGCTTTCACAAGCACCTATCGTCAGCGCACGTCTCACGTACTGTTCAATCTCGCTGATGCGATTCCTGTATTACTATTGAATTGCAATGTTCTCGGCTATCATGTTCCATATTCTCTCCTTTCGCTATCATACTTGTACCACCGTCATTAGTAATATAAAAGTAATCGTTGCAGTGTTATCTGTTCCATACTCTGTGGATAGTAGAAATACCTAAAGTTATCTCATATGTGTCTTTGAAGATGGTGCTTTCCGGTCTCGTTTTTATCACCTTGTCTCCAATCGCGCGCTAACTCATTTTCGGTCTACTATGGTTTGTTCACTTACACGCCTATCTGTGTCAGTCCTATTTGACGCCGCTTCTGCTACTGCCCGGCTTTTGTTGGTTACAAATGTTGAAAACTTGATTATTTTAATGCGACTGACACTTCTATTCTTGCAGTCATTTCTCGAATGTGTTCAGGGTAGATAGGGAAATCTGTTCGAGCTTTGAACTTCAGCGGGTCTATCAAATGGTTAAACACATTTCAACTTGAACACCATCCGCACTTGATCTCAGCTTTCGTATTGAGATAAGCCTTACGGCTAGCCCACTTTTACTAGACACTCAAATACATTTTATTGACGACCGTTTTTGATATATGATGGCTACAAGCATCGAAGATCCGCTCGTGGATATTCTTCGCTGTATCCACAGGGACACCGCATTTCCCGTATTTTACTGGATTACTCAATGTCAGTGAGTAGTTGGTAGGCGGGCACGGATACAAGATAGATAAATCGTCACTTGAGCATATCGGAACCTATGAATGGATGTCTGGGAGCCGGGATAACGGTCCAATTGGGCGGCGCTCAATTAACTAATCACCAAGACAACCAACTTCTGTGAATAGGTGCTACGTCGTGGTGATGTTTTTGTACAGTATGACGGTTTCCGTGCTTACCTAATCCTTGGTGTCAACAGCCCATTACGCACAACACTACTACCAACTTATCCGCCGTCTCACATTAGATGGGGTTGACGTAAATCCTATCACTCATCTCTGGCCGTGTCAATTTAACTTTCTCTCGTGAACTGTTTGAACCATCTATCTGCTGATCTTTCACTTATGAGCGGGCTTAAACCTTAACACAGTTAAGGATTGGTCGTGCTGAATAAAGTTGCCCAGCACTGTTCTCTCCTTGATTCATCAATAAGGCGTCGCTTATTAGGTTTACCGTGGTATCTGGTTTCATCATGACTAATATTTATTGGATCGTCCTTTTGGTTACACGCCCAATCGTTTGATCAAAACCGAGAGCAACAAGAAACGCAACAATACCACTTGTTGGAAGTAAGAATCAAAATTAGGCCATGGGGTCCCTAAATTTATAGGACGGAAGGATTATCGTACATGGCCGGCAAGAGGGGAAGCATACCAAATTAGACGGTCGTCACACGCCGAGCGAACCAAATGGTGGTCATGTGTCACTCAGGCCGTTAGGACAAAACACGTTGCAGGAAGCATCGAAAAACGCGAAAAAGCGGTTCAGATTGCGCACAGGCGTTCGACCGCACAATTGCAATCTGATTGGTTAACGGAAACCATACCACCGCCCACGACCACATCAACTGAACGGGGTCGATCGATACCAATGGCGTGATGTGTCCTGGCTGCTTCGTTGGGAGATGTCTCCTGACAATATTCCTTATCATTGTGGTGTTGATGGCAGTCATTGTCTCCGGTCTGCCCTGTTACATGGTTCGAGCAATGATCAACAGTAGATGTGCGCTACACTGTTAACCAAACGAACACTCAGGAATGGTCGAAATTGCCGAACTGGCACGGACTAGATATGCAGAAAACATGGTTGTCGATTGGCTACATTTCTACGCACTTACACTCGCTTCTCAGTACTGAGTGACGTTTGTCGAATACCGGCGATCCTCTGACCTGCCAATTTCTACACGAGTCCACATGGTCATCACGACCGTACCCACTGTCTTTGGTTGGGTAGAAATGAGCAAAGCGATCGGCATGATATTACTTTGAAACTGACTGGCTACATACATTTATGCCTATTTAGCCTACCTCGGATAAAATTGCCGCACCGACTCTACTTTATGTGCCGTTTATAAGCTGTGCTGTGCTTTTGTCTTATCTGCAAATGGTGATCTCAGGTGCCAAAGAATCTGTAATCTGACGATTCATCTGGTCAGAGTGTTCACGAAACAATGGGAACATTGGTCGAGCAGGCTAAGGGTAACAGGCGGTGTTGTGGGGTGACCGCGCCTTGCACCTTCGGTGAACGGGCCACTACCCTCCGATAGCATACGACCATTCTAGTTGGACATAACAGAGGTGTGCCTTTCTGTAAGAAGTTGTGGCTCTAAACTAACCGTATGGTAAGGTAGATCAATTTCACCTTCATCGTTCACCGTGTATAGACCGAGCCGAGATGGTTTTATATTGTGGATGGGCTCGTGCAATCCTTTTGGGATATTCTCTGTCACCAATTTCCCAAGACAGAGTTATAACCCTCCCACGGACTGATGGCTTTAGGCGTCGTATTTTTCCCGACTGACCGCTTGCTGCACTCCGGCTGATTCACTCTGAATACGACTGATCAGGCTGATTGCCCTTCTTATGTGGTGCTCATGTTTCACTCTGCGCCACATGGTGCAGTTGGAATGCAGCGCGTTTATAGATCCCAGCCTGTTGCGGTTGTGACAACCTGGCTGCCTGTGGTATGATGTGCAGAATAGTTCTAAATTTGGTCCAGGTTACTTATTAGTAGTTTCCATGATATATGTTGTACGATTGTCTGTCCTCATACTATGTCAATGTATGATGCGAGTTGAAGCACACACACTCCCGGTTTAATCGCGCGTCGACGGCGGGTCCTCAAACCCCTAGCTACGATTCCTTGTCCATACCGTTTACAACGTTATATCAAACCATTTGTACATCCCACTTAAATATTCGATTTCTATCTTCAACAGTCCTTCTTAAAACTACTTCTGGCTTCATACGTATCTCCGTACAGCCACTTAATAAGTCATACACCAAACATTAACTGACTGGATCAGATCAACTGAATAGCAAATACTGCTCAGACACACTGCAAACCACAGAGATGTTGGACCCTGTTTAATTGTTTCCCCAGATTCATCACAAACTTATTATTCTAGTCAACTCCCTGTTATGAAATCATAGCTCATGAACTTGCTTTCCACTTAATGATTCCTCAACTTTTTCTATCATCGTGCTGAGTTCGTTGAGGATGCATCAGGTCAGGTGAGCGAATAGAGGTCACTTGTATGGATGTGCCAGGAAAGATTGCTATATGAGTGAGCGGCATTCTTCGACGTTTGGACAAACGATGGGCAACATGAAACAAGGGACGACAACAAATCGTTTTTTTACTATGGACGAGTTGATGTTTCACCAGCGGACGTGCGTATATGAACAACATTTTAGCAGGGCCGACTAGGCTGGTCATTCTTTGTCCACTGAAGCGATAGCTTACGCGTTCACAGAAGCTGATGTTCAAAACTCACCCAGGCTAAGACATGATTCATTGATAGGCTCTCACGTAATGTAGGCTGACGTGTGGTGATTTTCGATGAGAGCCTGCAGAAAAACACCTGGCCTCGAAACAGAATATTTGTCTCGTTGACCATATTACTGTTAAATTTTGAGGTAGTCTGTGTAGAGCGGTATGTTTCCTTGTCTACTTACTGTTCTAGTCCAGTCAAAGGGATAGAAATACTATCGTTTGGTTATTTTGTAAGTGTCTGCGAAGAATGACGTTTATTAAATTTTCAGCCCTTTCTGCTTGTCAGACACCCCCAGATTAAGGAAACATTTTCTATGTCATTTGGCATATTTCTGTGTTTACGGGTTTGCATATAACCAGTTTTCACATGATATTCCCAAATTTATACACATACACCTCGCTTGCCGTGTCAACCTTGTATGTTGGAAAGAAGTTCCCATTTGTGCATTTTCATGGTCTCTGCATACCGAAGGAGGATTTAGGTTATTGGTTACCCGTCACTCTACAAGATTGTTCTACTTTTGGTTAGTGTGGAAGTGCAGTTGTATTCTATGGTATGTTGTGTGTGTGATATTGTATATCTAAGCCGCCTAGCTAGATTGTGCTACTGTTTGGCCAAATAGTTTGATTTCCCGTAAAACCGCCCAGAGCGTAATTACAAATTAAGAGTTACCTAAACATCAAATGAATAATGGGACGTCATTAAAAGGGTGCCAGATTTGAACGGATCATGAGTTTGGTGATGATAGGAATGCTCTGGTTCACTGGTTTACGCGTATGTACAGCATGATCAAGCAGATTACACGCTTTAAAGCAACAATTTGAACTCACACAACCCTATTGGGAAAGTTAACTGAATGTCTCGGCTTTTACTGGCCTTTCGCAGAATTCATAATGTCGGAGTCAGCGTAAGACTTACAACATGTAAACAGGTGAACGACCAGATTCACAGCACTGTCTGTTTGACCTCTCTGAAAGGATCTCGGCTTGTTGGTTGAGCCAAACCAATCACGCTCAATACCGTCACGTTGGTAAACTCCAGTGATTTTTTAATGAGGCATAGGATAGGGTGGTTTGTCCTGATGTAGATCAAGAGGCTCATACCGATGTGGATGACCAGTTGCTGCGCTGTTATTACTTACCCTTCACGATCGTGCCATAGATAGCGAACGATATGTTTAAGTGATTGCCTGTTCTCATTGACAAGACAAGCAATCTCTTCCTATTATTGGTCGCAAAACGGAAGGCAGTTATCGACAGTATTGAAAAGGCCCTGTTACCTAGCTCGCAGATGAAGTAGGCGGCCGACGTATGTAAAGTTTTATCCCACCAAAATCACTTCTGGTGGGTGTCAGTATACGATTAAGTGCGCAGAAAACGTTTGTCGCCTGTCTCTGTCTTGATAAGGCTAACATCCTCAACCATATATGATGATACAGCTTTGGTGGTTCAAGTTTCACAGTCTGCTCTGATGTCACACTGTGTATGCTAACAATGCTATCTTTCTTCGACCCAGAATGATTTTTACTCTCACCTGATATCTACAGGTTCAGCCACTATTTTGTACATGTTTGCCCAGCGCCGGTTTGATTTTCCGCGGTCGCATGGCTGGTATTTTAGAAAACAATGAATAATTTGTTGTGGGCAGATATTGTGCCCCTGCAATATCTGGCTGTTGACTGATTATTGCTTGACATGCACAGACGAAGCCATCAGAAGAAAATTACAGAAGCAAACTTCATGTCCAGTCGTTCTAATGTTCTAAAATAAATACTTACTGCCAGGGTTATACCCTATTAAGATCGAAAATTCATTTTGCCCACGAAATGTTTGAATAAAACGATACTGCGTATCAACCGTCCCTACAATATCTGCAATCACAAATAGCACATCTTCAAATGTAGCACATTTCTGATCACCCTGGGAACGTGAAATGTTAGAATATGGTTAGTTAAACGAGTACAACCTGTAATTCCATATTAACGTTCATTTATGACTAAATTGTACACAACGACTCGGAATGGTTCTCAGGCCTCTGTATGATCTCACTTTTTGTTAGTTAAATAATCCGTTCTTAAACCAGATTCGAAATGTGCTGCTTCACCCGTGTTTGTATACGGTGATTAGTTCCACTAGCGTAGCATTTCCCACGTTCACAATGCCGACTGTAACTGTTGAATTTGTGGAATTGGGCATTTCAATGATTTACGGCCAGCTCTGAAACAGATCACTGATACGGTTACTACCTTTGCGCAAAAAAGTGCAGTTAGCACGTCCGTATAAACTAAGAGACCAGCATTATTTTCTTCGATTGGAAATTATACGATCACTCTTATCCTTGAAGTTAATAGATGCTAATTGGTATTTCACTGTTCTTTTTGATGAACTCATAAAACCAATGAGTATTACAGTATGTTTGTCAATCAGGAAGCGACTCATTTGGAACAAATTCGGGCTTTGGTTGGATGCGAACGAGCGACAACAACAGTTCGTCTCTATGTGGCAATTGCTTTACCAGCTGAGCTACGAAACTATGCCAAGAGCTAGGATGTCTAGCAGAAAGACTCGTAGCGTCTTCGTGACGGGTTGTCGATAAGCTTATCCTTCTCGTTCGATTTTTTTGACTTCATACTCCGAATCATTTCTCATGACGAGACTATAGCATTACCCCGTCTCTAAGACGGTTTCCAATTATCAAAAGTCCAAGGCACACAGTTGACGAATCAGGCTATATGGAATTAGGAAATTAAACCGAAAACACCTTTTTGCTGTGTTAACAGTGGAACGACAAAGTACCGACTGTGGTTTATCCTTGAATATGCAGTAAACAAGGAAACTTACTCGACTTATCTGAAGAGGTGGAAAGTTATCAAATTGCCAGTTCAAGCGATATCAATGGTGTAACCAAATATACCAGAAATGCATCGCATATGGGTTATATAGTTTGTGGAATATCGAAAGTAGCAAAATCGAGTCCATTTCTGATTGATTGGTTTCGTCACATGTTTTGTCCAAAGGATGTGTACACGCACATGAATTTGGTTGTTACTGTTGCTGTGTAATTGTGGTCCGATAACCAATCGTATGGGGTCTCGTGGTCCTGTCAACGACAGTATCAGTACGATGACAACGCATCGACTTAAACAAGTGCCCTCACTGACATTCCTAATAAGAAAAGTTGACCTCAACAGCAGTGGATAAGCGCAAACGAATTGCGCTATAACCGATTGGATTCTGTCTAATCAAGGCAACCTTTTGAACTCAGAATTTGCTGTTCTTTAGCCTGATTTAATCCCAGACGCAGTGCCGTTTCCTTACTTAATGAATATCTGGCGCCTGGCTGTTTGACATATTTTCAGTGATTCATGTTATTGTAACCTTGATATTGATAAGGTAATAAGAGATGCTCGCACCTATCGTGCTCCTTGTTCTACCATTTTGTTCAATCTTATTTGATGCTACCTGTTTTATAACTGGACTACATAGACTGTGACCTTGTCCGATACTCCGTTTACGCGTTTGTCGCTACGGCCTTAACAACTGTCTTCCTATTAGTATGTGGATGCACACGCACGTACAGAAAAAACGAGAGATCATGAAAACAACCAACGTTTCCGTCGCTGGTGACCGGGTCTGACAAACCGAAAATGCTAATGAGACAAAACAAGTTGTTTTCATCTGATTACCCCTCCCACCCTTTGCTCGACAGCCGAATGCAGCCGTGAAACTTCCACGAATGCGCGTTTATTGTGTGAGCATATACACTGTTCGCTTTGGCTGACTGTGCAGTGATCAGTCAGTGCTTTCGATTTTCTGTGCAAAGAGGTTATTGACTTCCTCTGATATCCTGTGCAAGCCTGACAGTTTCTCGGTGGTTGATTGTGGATGAGCACGATTCTCTTTTTTGTATGGCCACTGGAGGATGCAAAACGTTCGTCCTTGACTGGCAGTCCACAGAAAAACCCTGTCATCAGTCAAGATTACTTAACTTGTCTCATAGAAAGCCTTCGTCAAGAAATCCGGATTTGCACAACCGCTGGATGAAAATGGTTGGATTCTTCTGCTTTTCGCGACGTAGCGTTTCAGCGAGCTCAAGGAAGTTGGCCAAAGGAACTGTTACTAATAAATGTAAATTTTGCGATATGAACGAACCTACTCTGATAAACTTCACAATCAAAGATTGTCCTACCTTGCGTACACACAGGACATATCGAAGTGCTCCAACTTATCCTGGTAAAATAGGAGTTACAGCAGGTCTGATGACGCACACGAGGACCTCCATGCTTTCGGACAAAAAGGACGTTTGTGTAAAGACAGCAGACAAACAGTTTGGTTTGGTACGTATTTCCGGAGAGAACAACTCGTTCAACACTCCAACAGGCCTTGGTAAGTTCTTAACCTATTCGTGGTGGCTGTTTGACCCAATTATTCACACTGCTTGTCATCTTAACTTATTGATCCGTCAATAGGGACAAATTATCTGCGTTGCCTATCGTGGGGAATGTTGACGACGGAACTTAAACTAGACCTTGCTCTCGTAAATCGTTATTCACGGTCTGTTCACTTACGATAAAGACATTTTCCGTCTACCCAATAGTACTACCATAAATGATCGAAGTGCCATCATAAAAATGCACTTGTCAAGAATCACACCGGTATGGGCAATACTGTCAATTTTGACTGATCGCAGCGTTTATCTGTTGATGCTTTATGACCAAAGTACTATTTTTCACATATACACACCAATCGTACAGTACTATCTAGTGAGGAACTTAGGCCCCATTCAGCTGTGCCACTTAGTATGGTAGGATTATCCTTATCTGGTTAGTTCGCTGATCCCACTCTGTTCTGTTTACAAAACCAAACTGTTTCACAGGTCATCAACTGAGTCCCAGCATGTGATTGTTGTTCAAACTTATATGACTGCGAACTGATAAAACTTATTTAGACCGTACATCACTCTCAACTGTTAGCAGCTGTCGCATTCCCAGCGACGTTTCAACTGCCTAGTGCTTACCGGAACGCGCAGTTGGGCAGCTGGATAGGTGTGCTACAATGCCGATGTCAGCTTGCGGCTCATGATGTTAGTCAAACGGTCACACTTGAGTTGGGTGTGAAGAGTGTACTCTTCTGTCCTTCAGTTCAGCTTGTCACTTTTGGTGCTTTCTTACTGGGGATGGTCACGAATTGCTCCGGGTAACAGTTATCCACCTGACTACCTCTACCAACCGATCTGCTGCGCATAAGCTTCTCACTAATCTCGGTTGGTTGGTAGTTGGTGTGAAGCTAGATAACTACAAATTTTACCTGTTCCATGATCACTTACAACAAACAGTCCATCGCAACATTCTGTCCTGATATCTAGTTTAAGCACGGCTAACACTTGTTGACCTCCACCTCATAAGGTACAGTAAGGTTCGGGTGAATGACGTTTAAATCACCATAAAATAGAGTAAAAAGGCAGTCAGCAGAAAAAATTAGCATATCATATAAATAACGTTTGTATAGCAAGAAGCGGGAAAATGTTTCACAGAGTTGCCTTCTAAATATTCTAATGTAGGGCCCAGTAGACTACCACTGTCTACAACATCGATCTGTCTATAATTTGCATCTTTGAAATCAAACGGAATGACTTCTGTTCAAACAAAAATGGAGTTTTTAAGATCTGATGGACTGCAAAATCTTAATCTTTGACTGGGACTAAAGTCGCACAAAAACGCAACAGTCCTACACAACGGTAAACTGGTAAATACTGAGCCATTCTCGATCGCACACAGCATCTGTGGACTTACTGAACTTTCCTCTAAACTTTCTGCCAACTCAAAAGATCTCCGAATAGGATAGGGCATAACGGGTCACGAATCGGCTCAAGGATATCCATTAAACATCGCGCAAGTTTGTATTATATCAAATTGTCTGTAGACAGTGTCGGACATAAAATTGATTTCAGTAGTACACACAGGCACCATCACTATTGTGAATTTCCTTGATATTATTTTTTCAGTGAAAAAGTTATTGAAGGACTGGCATCTTATTGTAACTTCCGTGTATCAGAAAGTGTAATCATCTTGCCGCATTAATTTAAGAGATCCAACTGTGAAGAACATTGGTCTCCATCTACTAATCGAACCCGCGGCAGAAATCACGGTGAGATATGAAAGCATGTCAGAAGTTCAGAAACTTTGCCTGAACAAATGTGCAAAACTACTGTTGTGGACCGAGAACACGGATGGCACAAAGGTTATTTAGTCAGGGAAACCAGTACACAGGTTATACGTCTCAACAAAAACACTCATTTGCACACAACACTGATCTGAGGATGTTCCGGTCGCTATGAACGTCAATTCTCAGTTCCTTCATGTAGTTAAAGCCCTTCCATGTGATGCTGCCCCCCAATGAACCTTCTCATATCTCTCCCGTATTTGTCCCGCGGTCATTTCGATTCCTGTTGTCCCCTCCCTACTGGTGGTGTAAGTAGTATAGTGCGACCGTCTGTCCTCACTACACTACTTGTCAGTAACTCGATTCCAATGCTCAGTACCACTGTAGATGGATTTCAATGTAAACTGCTCTGGAAGTCTTCCTGGGGCAACCAGTCCATGGGTTAATTTGCTGAATTCCAGATGACACAGTGACACATGGGTAAATGAGTCCAAATGTGAGATTTCTGGGTTCACTACGTAGCTCCGTACCACAGCTGGCACAGCGCTTACCGTGCTTGGAATGCCGTTTCTGGTACTGGTTTAAATCCAACCGAAGCCCAGATTTTTCAGAATTGAGTCTCATGCTATTCGCCACAGTTTCATCTACTCAGAGCTGTTTACATTCACATGTTGATTACTTGGAATTCAGATCAGGACTATCTGATTGCAATGGACGCAACTGTGCAATAAGTGTTCTCGAATGTATTCAAAACCTAATCAGGTTTGTAATTTTTATCCACACTCATTCCATATCACACAATAATAATGTGCTATTGTCTATTGTTCCCAATCAGAAGTCGACCTTTCCGCTTCACCTGGTACGCAAAAGCGTCTGATTTTGGCTCGAAGCCATCATCGTGCTCTGGTGGCTGAACTGACTGCCTTGTTTCATCAGTCACATTCAGTGAGTGGAACAACAAACTGTTTTTCTTTATTTCAGTGCACACTGAATGTCCTGCCAGCTCTAGCGTTACGCCATGGTTAATTTTACACATCGAAATACCTCAGTTTGAAAGTTAACTTTCTACCCGATTACTGTTGCACATACAAGAGATAATGAACAATTTCGACCTAAATGAGATATAAAGACAATCAAGACCTTTTGAAAGACAGAAAGCAAGCAGTTGCAACCAGAAGCAAATCAGCTATCCACATTTAATTACTACATCTCACGGGTTTGCGTCACCCTTTCTCTTCAATTCCTTACTCATGACCCATTGAATTTAATCGGTTGGAACAGGGCCGAGTGAATGAACTACTTTTTTGCGTCAGACCATAGTGCGAGTGCAACATAGAGACATACAGTTCGATTTAAGTCAACGTTCCGATTTTCGTGCATGATTTCTATCAACACCTTACAGAGGTAACAACGCATGAACTGAACCAAATGACGTCACAATTCAAAAGGTTTACAGTGTGGTCTATCAGATTATCGTTCAATTCTTACCAGTCACTGTTCACATCAGGGCAGAGTTGTCACATGCAGTCAAATGTAATCACAATACATCGGTGCGTGTGCGCCAAGTGGTACGCAGATGAATGATGTGACGTATACATGGGGATTATCCCAAGGGGAATAGACCGATGGTTGTACTGAGTAGAGATGAGCTTCGGCTGGCTTTACGTTATCACTAAAATATCCACAGGATTTTTCTTTTAGGATGACCACCTAGTCATTTTAACTGCATACTTATCTCATTAGTCATTGTTCAGGATAGGTGATGTTACTTAAATTATTCACATATTCAGTCTGTTTATCAGAAGAATAAACACTGGCGCATTGTTGAAAAGGGGGTGCTCGAAAACTAATCACTTCATAACTGAAAAAATGTCCCTTTAAGTTCTCCCTGTGATAAAAATCTCAGATAAACATTAGACTATTAAATTGTGGCGAGTAATTTAGGATCTGAATACGTGTTTGTTAAAATTGCCCTACACATTGTTTTCCCTGAAGGTTGCACAGTTAAGGGAATTAAAACCAAATTCAGATCCTCAATTTCTTCAGGAGTCATGGGAAACACTGAGCGTTGAACAAATGTGTGTGGATAAACCAAAACAGATTGTCACTCATAATAATAGGATTTAAAATTGATACATAAGGACTGTTAGTCTTGGCAGCCCGAAATTCATCTATGTACACTTCTGGATCATATCCTCTGGGGAACAGAGTGCCGGCTACCACTTCAGTGTCAGCTTATTTAAGCATCGATAAACAAGTGATAAAATGAGTACAACAAAGCACTCATATTGAGTTTTACAGCAACGACATCATCCGACGCCCATCATGTTTCAATGACTGCGAGTAGCTGAACAGTCGTACTGCTTCCTCACACGAATAATACAAAAATTTCTTCATCTTACAACATTTGCGTTTTTGGTAGTCTCTCACTTTCTGATCATGGTATCGATCAATACTACTCTTTTGTGTATTGGAACTCCAATCATTGATCATCACTGTTCCCTCGGTAGTTCGTCTGCCAAAAAATGTCTTTTGGACGCGCGATCTATCTCGAGTAGGTCCTCCCAAATGATCATTGCCCACCTTATGGAAACACATCATGTGCTATTTTTAAGAGGCAAATTCAAGACATCGGTGACGGCTGATGAAACCAGTCCTCATTGCAAACCAGTCAGGGCCTCGGTGACGGCTGACGAAATCAGGCAGCAACAAAGCACTGGGGGGCACGTCGGACCAACAAGCAGGAGACGTGAAAGTGAGCGTGGGTGTCACGCCAACCCGAGAAACTAACGTCTATGGAAGGGGCCTTACTTGGCCACTTGGAAGCGAAGTGGCTTAAACATTCAGACAGTGATTCAACAAGTAAAAGGCCATATTTGGCCACTATTTCATGATTTATATTTACAGACATTTTACTCATTCGGTCGAACTGGTATTTGAGAATACAGCATGTTTACCGTCACCGTGTCCTTCTTGTCTCCATGCAAGTAGACTAGGGGAAGCCGCATAGCAGGGACCCAGGTCCAGCAGTCAAGCCTTATTAGAACGTTTGGCAAGGGAAAGGCGCATTACATTAGCTATACACTATTGAGACACTATTGAGTGGAACCGCACTAAGCCTTTTCAACTGATCGCTGCTTCACAAGGATTGTCATGTAATGTCGAGCCGCTGGTTTATGCTTTTTGGTTTGGTAACTCCAACAAGCAGAACCACCGGCAAATATCAATAGATCACACACTCAAGCTGTACTATCGATCCTTCTTTTACCTATTTTGACAAACTGATACAATTCTATGGTGTGTGTAAAACGAAAGCATCGAAAGTACATCTGCGGATTGTCTCAACCAATCTCTTCTTTTTGTTTCTGTTGCTTTTGCCATCGAAAACAGAAACTCTAGATGTTGGACTGAGGCTGTTTCAAGGCTAATGGTTGAGTACTTCAATGAGAAACCAAGCATTCCATGTTTATCCGTACAGTTTGTATCATCAAACAACCTCAAAACTGCACACTCTGTCACCATATGAAGGTAAGTAGTTGTTTCCCAGCAAGAGGGTAAAAACACTGAAGATATGAACGTTTCGTGTCTCCTCATTAGTTGACTGCGCACAACGTTTAGTTTGTGGTGGTCTAGCATATAGTGACGAAGAAGTGAGTGAAAAAGACAAGTTATGAACATGATTGGGATGAGGCAAACAATTTTGCTCATACGACAATACGATTGTTTGTAGCATAAATGCTAGCGGAGAGTCAGTGAGTAACGGTTGTGACAGTATTTAGGAAAAAACACGTTCCAAGGGGTTGGGGCCGGCTAATATCACAGTGGACGAGGCAGTTGGGTCAGCCGCATAACCTATTGTGGTTAGACGTTTCGTGGTTGTTGATGCTACATTTTTTTCCTGAAGTTCATTTGTTGGTTCAGTCCCCTCATGTCATCTGCTGGTTCATCTGCAGTTGTGTATACGTTGTTAAAGCTGGCTGAACATTGCGACAGAAGAGAAGTAATATTCCCAGGCGACCCAGACGGGATTAACATGTGGCTCGCGTTCTGTCCTTTTTAAAGCCCATCGGCAGTTTAACGAATTCGGTGATTTCAGCTGGGCCAAGGGGTTTTAATCGCCGAGC
This sequence comes from Paragonimus westermani, assembly GCA_008508345.1. Classification (NCBI taxonomy): domain Eukaryota; kingdom Metazoa; phylum Platyhelminthes; class Trematoda; order Plagiorchiida; family Troglotrematidae; genus Paragonimus; species Paragonimus westermani. The sequence goes on along the minus strand of QNGE01000513.1, from coordinate 169,887 downwards.
CATCGATTGGAGTTGCCACGGTTACTTCAATACCTAAATACGCGCCTCCCACTTACTACTGACGAGTAGTATAGTATAATTGTTCACTGTCACTACTTTAGTACATTTCGTTTGTTATGTTGTCCAGACAGGCTAATGAAGCCGAGACTGTTTTCCACGGTTTACCAATAAGCCATACACAATCTATCCGCTACATGTTGGACCATTAGCACATCCAACCATCTGGTGCGAAATGCTCGTATGTGCAAGACAGTTCATCGTCACGTATAGCTAGGTGAGGCAACAGCATAAAACGAGTCATTCGATTTGTAAGCAACTATCAGTCGACAATAGGAAAATGCCATGTGCAAGTTGGACTGGACTAAATATCATGCTTAAACCAGATCACACTGATGGACCGTGACTAAGAGGATATCGTGTCACTCTAAAGAAAGAACAACCGATATTGGCATATTTTTCGCAGCATTTAGACACTACCAAATATCATTAGCCAGAACTGGCTATATGATTTTGATGTACGCTTTTAAATGCCGTTTATGGCATTATACGAAACCGTTTGTACATTATGTATGATGAATATTCGGTTTCCATTCTCAACGGCCTTTTTTTGTAAAGTACGTCCGGTTAATGCGTATCTGTGAGCAGTGACTTAATGCGTGGTGCCCTGAAGTATCTGATATATCATATTCCACTGTACATGAACCAAAACGGCATCTTATTGAGACAGTAATCCGCGGTATGGTTGCTCAGATAGATATAAATTGGACAACGCTCACAAGTGATCAATTGCGGATGTTGTTTAATCTACATGAAAACCAAAATCCGCTACTGCTCTTTATTTATCAAAATACCACTCAACAATTTAATGATTTCTGTGATCTTAACTTGGAGAGAAGTCCTAATCGAGGGGTCATTTCATTGAAGTTAATAGGACAATTAATTTGTCTCCTCTCAAGGCCATCGAGCAACCTACTCACTAATGACAAGCGAAAGTGGTTGAGCGTTCACGTATGATAGTTCGGTCATGCCTAGTGTGAGGCGAATGGTGGCTCAGTAGTGAACACGGTTGCCTGATCGTCATGGCGTGGCCGGAGTTCTAGTCCCGGCCGTGGAAAGGATAGGCACTACTGACGAGCTCTAATGAGGGCGAAACTGACGGGTCGATTGGAAAGCCTATAGGAATGCGACAGCTGCAGTCAGTTGTGGATAATGTTCAATCTCTATTCAATTTGAGCTGCTGGAATCTACTAAGTATGACAGTCTACAGACTACCGCTAGGGATGTGCTGTTCTACATTGCCATTTGATGCTATCGTCACGCAAAGATAGAAAGAAAAGAGAGAACCAGCACATAAACCTTAAATTCACAAGGGATGTCCAAACTGTTTCCGTGTTTCTGCTTGCATAAAGCGTTCTCCTTAGGCATGACGACAGCACACGTAGCAAAGTAGTCCAGGAGATTGCATTGCATTCCGAAGTTATGGCCACTTTGAGTGTTTGCGGACGTTCCCTGTAGATACTGTGTTTGAGGTAGTCCAAGGTCGTAAAACATAATTAGCAGAACAGTCATCTGTTGGTGTGCATAGTCGACGACTTCTTTGCATGTCATGAACACTACCGGTTCTAACAAACTTCATCAGCCTTCGAATTGATTTACAGACAACCCACCACGTATCTGCATGATTTTCACTGAAATCCCTAGTGATCTCCTCCACATTTTCACCAAAGGCAGCATAGATAAAAGCCAGTTCAATGCGCGTTCAGTCGTCACATTACCGGCATTTCGTTCATTTGCACATAGATAAAGTAAGCATACGATGTCTCCTTAACGGATTGTGCCATCAAGATAACTTTTTCTCCAGCCGATAAATGATAAAAAGCTGCATTCATGAACGGAACAAATTTACAAGTCACTGAAATATTGATCAAAACCGAACCATTTCCCCACGGAATCTGAAGCACATCACGCTGTTTTCAGGTTTTTCGCTTCATTTGTGGACTCTGATGTATCGTTTTGTAGCCATGCTCTCAACATGATTAGCGTCGCTCAACCACTCTCAGTTTCGTAGCTTCGTTATCGAACCATGTCGTTCAGCTTCCTGACCATTTTATCCGTGATGAGAGCAACTTGTTGCGTTATCGAGATCGAAGTGGACAACTAGCTTGAAGTGTTCTCAAGATTGAGGTACTTCTGTTCTATGGAAAGCTGCTTCATCCTGAAAAATGACATCCAAATTGCGAAGTCCATCTGGTTTTGTTCTACACAAAACATTTGCGCCACAGTGGTATTGGTGAGGTGATTATGAACTAGTGTAATGAGAACGAGCGATCACAATATACTACTTACATCACCACTGTTCAGTAGTGGGGCAGGAGCATGGATTTTGACATCGAACTAGCCTCGGGAAAAATACAAGAAGCACTGGAGTGCAGCATCATATGAAATGGTTCTTGCTACATAAAGGAACTGAGCATCGCCAACTGTGGCAACTACGACGTTCTGAGACGGTTCACAATCGGCAGTATCATTTCACCGATGACGCTTGAGGCTTGTGGGCTCTGGGCTGACTAATTTTATTCGTGCGTGTATGCCTGTCTGTCTGTATTCTTGACTGACTGACTGACTGACTATGATCGGGTTGAGTTGTGTTGGATCAAACACTTCTTATATCAGTTCAGTTTGCCGGACAGCAGCTGCACACAACTTGGTCTGGGCGAATTTATGCTGAAACCAGATCGCACTCCTGAAGCTCATCGGTATACGCTTGTCGATGCTGGTTACAGCTGTTTAGAACCTTTGTACACTCCGTTCAATAAATACAAATCATCATCCTAAATATCGCGTCTGGTTAACTCCTGTCTACTAATAATGACTAACTTCATCGTTCACCAAAACACCTACCGCATAATGTTCCATTACACACGAACCAAAACCTTGCCTTAGCAAGACAGCAATCCGCAGTATGTTTTATCAGATAACGTACTTAGATCAAAGCTGACGGTATCCGCTATGTATAAGAATCTACCAATTACCGCCAGAGAAGTGTTGTTCTACTGACAGATCAACATTACCGCCACGTAAAGATAAACATTAATACATAAACCATAAATGTACAAGAGATGCTCAAAGTGTTTTCCGCGGTTCGGTTTACACAAAAGCATGCTCCTTAAAGATGATGACAGCATACGTTGCAAAGAAGTCCCAGAGATTGCTTTGCATTACAAGGTGGTGACTCTTTTAACTTCATCCAGCATTTAAGGAGTTCCCTGTAGATCCTGTGCCTAAGTTAGCTCTCCCATCCTCTCAAAAAAAAATCCTATGGATTGATAGCTGGCGGCAGTGCGGAAGCCCACAGTCCACCACGGTCGATCCATCATCGCCCGAATGTGTCATGCAGTGTAATTCAGCATAACCAGAGTCAGACACATTCACAGTAAAAACTAATCACCGGAGAGATCACACGTCCGAAGGTACTTCGGACGGCAGGGGTCACGCTGTTTTTGAACGAGTAGACAAGGTGGTCACAGGTTATGAGCGAGCAGTTTGCAAACAACAGTACCTCATAGTCACTTGTCCACCAGCTGCAATGGTAGAACTCTGACCAGTCGGGAGTATCCTGCTCATCTTGCTGTCATTGGTTCGACAATTGTCAAATAGGCGAGGTCTCCGCGACTCAAACACTACGGAAGACCGAGTTGAATAATAGCAGTCTGTTTCACATACCTTAGCCAATTGTCTAACGTGTAGCCGCCTATAAAATTGCTTGTAACCGAAGATACAGAGGGATCGTGGTTCTATCTACAGGTCCCGGTCTTCTACTGCTACTAGGTCGAGATTAGCATTGGGTTCGAGCTACTTTATTACTTACTACTAGTCCTACTAGTGTTATGAGCTAAAAACGCGGATGGCACAAGGGTTATGCGCTTCAACATGTCCCAAACAAAAACACTCATCGGCGCACGACACTCGTCTCAGAACGTCATGGTTGGCACAGTTGTCAATGGTCATTTTCTTTACGTAGCAAGAACCATTTCGTACGATACTGCACTCCAATGCTTCTTGTATTTTTCCCGAGGCTAGTTCGATGTCAAAATCCATGCTCCTGCCCCACTACTGAATAATGGTGATGTGAGTAGTGTAGTGTGATCGCTCGTCCTCACTACACTAGTTCGATTATCACAGTAAGGTAGTGTGGTGTGATCGTTTTTCTTCACTAAATACCTCCCTCGCAAAGATTGTTCCAGTTATAGCAAGAGCCTTTCGGGTTCTCTTCGTTCTCTCGACGATCTGCGTGCCGGTCTCTGTGCTATTGACACACCTGATGTGCATTCCCTTCTGATCGGAATGTCACACAATTTACAAGGCTGGATTCCGTGCACTCGATGTTGACTTTTCTCATTTTTTATCAGATACACTGGACCACGACGTTCAACTACTACATACGGTCCCCTCCACTTTGCCAGGAACTTCCTAGATCCGGGCCATGTTGTCACACACTCTCCGCCGGTATCGGTATTTAACCTTAGAACCAATTTCAAACACCTCACGTCGACCCGATAACCTCGGTTGACTGCTCCCGGGAAACTTCTTGTGCGTTTGTAAAGTTTCAGTCGGCCAATCTCCGAGATTCTGCTAATTCACGCGTGCTCATCCGTCGGTCCCCCCCTAAACCAATCTCCTGTGGCAGTTAAGCATTAGTGTGAACCACTGATGTATTGCTGTCTATGATGATGATGAAACCAATCTCCTGATCGACTGGCAAACGTGGTACACGTCCATACATTAACTCGAGTGGCGACTTCTTCGTTGTCCCCTGTGGCTAACATCGGTGGACCAACAGAGTCAATGGTAGCGTTTTCTCCCGCCTTCCCCTTTACGCACTCAACCATTCCTTGATTGTGTGGTCGTTTCTGTCCGTCAATCCATTTGACTGAGGGTGGTAAGGAGTTTTGCGAATTTTCTTCATTCCCAAACGCTCCAAACTGTTCCGAAACTCTTCACTTTCGAAGGAGGGGTCTTGATCAGTCAATATGTTTTGCAGTATTCCGTGATCTGCAACGATGTGCTCCATCACCGCCCTGCATACAGTGCTAGCGCGCTGATCGGGTATAGCGGCTGCTCCGATCCACATTGTGAAGTGTTCAGTCATGAATATGATTTATGGATTTCCGGAAGTCGTCACTGGAATGGGCCCCATCACATCCACCGACCATAAATCCCCAATTTCACTGGCTAGAATTGGTTGTGTGGGATACTGACTAGGGTGGTTAGTGCTCTTCACTAACTGACATTGCTGGACGCCCGTACATGATTGTTAATAGGATTCTTCATTCCCGGTCAGTACGGTCTTTGTTTCAGCAATTCATAGGTTCGATGACAACTCGTATGAGCCAGCTGATGACATTCTTTCACAATTGTCGCCTTCAACTCCGCCAGTATGACCGGCACGTTTATTCCCTCCCGCAGTTGGCGCATCAAAATTCCGGCACTATTCAACCGCAAATCGGACCAGTGCATTCTGAAAGCTTTCACTTCCGGATTTCCCTCGTTTTCTGGCGATTTTCCTTCTGACAAAAGTCGGTCAATCACCATCCGCATCGCCGTATCCATCCTCTGTACTACTTGTAACTTTCCAGGGCCACTCTCCAGTTCGACACTGCTAACTCCGATCACGTCCTTGTGGACATCCTCCAGGTGTTACGTTCGAGAAAGCAAATCGAGCACACACAGTTCTCTTTTCCGGCTACATGGCGAATTGTGAAGTTGTACTCGTGTAGTCGTAACGCCCAACGAGCCAGCCTTCCTCGGGGGTCTTTCGCCGATTTAATCCACTCCAACGGTTTGTGATCGGTCTCCACATTGAAACGTCGTCCGAGCACGTACGGTCTCCGTTTTCCCAAGACCCATACGATCGCCAAACACAATTCCTCTGTCGTTGAATAGTTTCGTTCAGCAGGACTCACTACCCGACTAGCGTATTTCACAACCCCGTCCTTCTGCTTTAGTACATCTCTGATTTCTAAATCTCTCGCATCCGTTGTGACAACGAAGGTCTGTCCAGTTGCTGGCAATTTCAGCGTAAGCTGTACTTTCCTCACCACTTGTTGGGTCTCAGCAAACGTTTGATTGGCTTTCTCTGACCAATGAAATTGGCAATCCTTCTTCTGAATTTCGTATAATGAACTCACGAGTTCATGGAAGTTTTTGATGAAGCGACTGTAGAATCCAGCGCGACCGAGAAACTATCTCAGTGTCCTCTTCAAAGTTGGCACCGCAATAGCCTCGATTGCCAACAGTTTCCCGGGCAGTGGCTGGACCTCATTCTGACCGACTTTGTGACCGGGAGGTATTACCGTTGAGATTTTGGACTGCTTATCCACAGACCGGCTTCTTCAATTTTCTGTAGCACCACTGAAACATGTAGTGTATGCTTTGTCTCATTTGCACTGTAGTCGACGATGCCGTCTCCATAGACAACAGTATTGCTCTCTCCGTTCAGCACCTTCAACATCAGTCGTCTGAACGTGAACGGGGCGCCTGAGAGAGTCCGAATGGCATATGTTTGAAACGGTATTGTCTTTCTCCCACTGTGAACGCTGTTTTATCTCGGTCCGATTGTTTGATTGGGACCTGCCAATATCCGGACCACAAGTCCACCACCGTAAATACCCTTGCATTCTGTAGCTTGTCGAAAATCTCCGCCACTGCCGGGACTGCTGCAACTTTATTGATTGTAATCTCGTTGAGTCGCCTGAAGTTGACACAAAATCGGAATTTACCGTTAGGCTTCTCCACCAACAAGAAAGGAGAGTTGAACGGGCTATCGACCTCCTCGATTATTTTTTTCTTCAGCATGTCCTTAACTTGTTCGATTTCCGGCTGCAAGTGTACTGGAATTCTTCGAGGGCCGAATAGCCGAAATCGCTTCGATTTGATGGGGATTTCGTTTTCAACCCAGTCAAAATAGCCATACGGGTCCTGATCCGTAGTGAACAATCTCTGGAACTTGCGTATCACTTCATTCAGCAACTGATTGTCACAAGTTGGCATTGCTCTGAGTACGTTCACTTCATATTTTCCAAGCTGAGTTTTGCACTTTCTCACTAGTGGAACGACCTCATACTTCGTTACGAATTTATCATGCTCCAAATCAATCACGGTGTGACGTGCGTCGAGGGAAATGACGAAAGGTCGTTTGGCTACGTGACCATCGATTCGGACACCATATACTGCCAGACCATCAACTTTGAGAGTAAACCCGCCGACTGTTCGAATGATCATCGCACACGGCTGCACAATCTTTCCTGGTCTCAGGCTAATCAGTGAACTTGCGGCCGTAGTGTCAATCAATCAATACTCCAAGCTACCATTGATTTCTAACTTGGCCTGAACTGCTGTCTTATCAACCGCCCCTATTACCGGATCCCTCATCCCAGACAAAAAAACAACCGTTGAAACGTTTATTCAAGTGCGAATTTTTCTTGCCGGATGGGCAAAATCTTCGCCAGTGTCCACGCCTTCCGCATCTGTAACAGACATCCCCTTCTTCTTCACCTTCAAAGCCGCCACTTCCTGTGTCAACCTTTCCGCTGCGCTTCGAAGGCCATCCGGTTCACTTGGTTCGCTTGCCTCCAACTCGTTGACTGTTGAGGAGTTTTCTGTCAACAATTGTCGAGCTGCATCTGCCAACTGTTCCAGTGTCATCGGATGTGTGATGGGAGCAATCCTGAGCTGATCCCGGATTGTTGGTATCCCTCCCTCCAAGAACCATTTCATGCGATGTTGCACTCCAATGCTTCTTGTATTTTTCCCCAGGCTAGTTCGATGTCATAACCCATGCTCTTGTCCCACTGCTGAACACTGTGATCGCTCGTCCTCACTACACTACACTAGTTCGACTGTCACAGTAAGGCATCGTAGGTATTGCATTTGTAGATTCAAGTGAACCAAGAAGACCGGTCGAGAACAACGTAATCTGCACATAATGGGTATGTTGTCGACACACTAATTCGACATGCGAACGGGTACTAAGGCGAGACAGTAGTGCGGCGGAACAGTAAGCGAGTGTTCGGCATGAGTCGTACGTTCGAGTGTGCGGGTTACCTGCCGGTATCCTTACATTTTCAAACAAATATTCAAGTGCATGCCAACACTTTGCAACGAAATGGTTACACATATTAATAAACACATAAAAACAGTCCATATTAAATAACTAGGGTTGCTACACATTAAATAAGTAGCTCTTTGGTGGGTCTCTTGGTGCAGTTCTTGGAAAAACAGTGGTCTGGTTGTAGCTTGATGACAACGCAGACCAAAATTATGACAAGATTACATATGTTTAACCTGGTGTTGTCTGTCAAACTTGAATGCTCAGTTTTACTGTTAAGCACTTCCAGTTAGCTGATACCGTGTGTGAGTCAATACAACGGTGAGTGTTGTACACCATTAGAAGAGACACCACGCGCACTGTGTCTAAAAATCGTTCAATAAAGCTCGATCTCTGTTGTTCAGTTCATAGGCTCTGGCGCCGCTCGTGTGCTCATGTTTACAAATCGGAGTTCCATCGTGCAACGTAGGGTAGTTTTTATTTATACATCCTGTACACTTCCGCCCGGTTCACTCCCGTTTGGCTGACTTTTCCTGTCATGGAGTGTCGCCTGTCATTTCTCACTCATTTGGCTAATTTCGCTCAATGATGACGCGTTTGATCTCTCGTGTTGTCCATGCTCCACTCGTTGTGGGCTTTGACCTCATCCTGAAGCTGCGTGGAGATATTCGACTGAATACTGGGATAATCGTGTCTCACACTTTGTCACTCATCACAATGCGATATGTATGTATACATATGTAGGAAACGCGATAAGGGTTATCTGAAACTGACAATGTGCCACGGGTTATGAAGAGTGTGAAAAGAGAAGAAACATCATGTTAGTACACAGAGATTCGCAACACGAACGTCACTGACTTCTATTCCTCGTCGTGGTAAATAGCGTCTTCAAACAAAGGTGTTCGTTGTTCTCTGGACTTCAGTCAGGAAGCCGGCAACACCACACCGAAGCAACCTTCAGTGGCAATGCTTTTGTATCCTGAGTCCACAATGAATGAACTGGTGGTTACTGTGCAACCAAAACGATGCAGCGATCCGGTCATCTCTGAGTCCTGACCTTGAACTAGTTGTGAATACTTGTGGACTATTACACAGTCGAACTTACCAGTTAACAGATTAACTTAAAGGAACTGTTCAACAAGCACTAAATGTTTTGAGTAAAAGTGAACTTGAAAATTTGATCATAAGCATGAATACGAGTTGTGTTGTAATTCTGACACGAAAATGAAGTCAAATACATTTCAACTTCGAACAGTAACACCAAAATTTAAATATCCTGTGAGTGATCGTTGAACAGTAAGGTTTATCAGTCCTAGTTATTTGAAATTATGGTGGAAAATCTTGTTATATAGATTTTTGCTGTTACTTTCCACTCTTATGTGCAAAAGACCTAATTGGTCTGCGCATATTGTCGAAAATTTGATCAAAAGCAGGCGGTACTCTAACTGTCCTGTACGATGTACTTACAACAACCGAGGGTTGAAGTAAATGGCTACAACATCATTGCTAATCCAAACTGAAACATAGTGAGGACGATATGATGATTAAAATAGTATTCTGTATTGCGTTGTCTGCCAAAAATTAATCCGTTTTTTTTGTTCATACCACTAAATGTAAATTTTTCCGGTTATTAAAAGTGGGTACTTGTGGATCCATAGAAGAATATGGCACTTACCAACACAAATTTTCTTGGGCTGTTCCATCTAATTTACGTTATAATTGATAGCTTGATAATTTGGTTTTAAGCTTACGGCAATACCAGAAGTAAGGTTCAGATCATCAGCTGACAGTTGAAAATATTTTTTTTCCTTTTATGGCCTCAATTCTGGATAATAACCATCCACCGGTCCAGGTCACAATAGCATACTTGTCTTTACAAACGTGTTCTACGAACAGCGTTTTGATACACCAATCAGTTTTTCAAACTGCCTTCTTTCTTTGCTGTCACCCTCGCGGCCACCTATGTTGCTTAATGCCACTCCTATTACACTCTGCCGTTTGAGGCCAACGGATGAGCTATTGGCTATCAAGGTCATCCCTTCATTTCCTGTTTGTAAAATCGGTTACTAAAACCGGTACCAAGTGTAATTTGTCCAGTAAAACGAAAAGTCTAGGAACTCTCACAACGGTCGGAATCATGGGTGAGCTTGGCACCGTTTGCTGATCAACAGCGGCCTACATGATTGCTTTGCCGGCATTATCTGTACGACGTTTACTGACAATGAATTCGGAGTAGATGATTTATCGGCTGATACATAGAGAAAATGAAACATATCACTGGCATTTTCCAACAGGATTCACGTAGTTTATGCCATCCAACTTCTACATTTTAAAAGCACAAAGAATAACAAAAACAGAATAATAGTGAATCGACAATTAAAGTCTAGGGACTGCCTGTAGGGTATGTTTTTGAGGATGTATTTGGATCCTGACTGGGGATACAGGATTGCACAAGAAACACAGGTAGCGATGAATCAATAAAATTTAAAGATTGCAATGAGTAATTTTCCTCAAGTAAGTTGCCACGTTGAATCATTTTGATGTTGCTGATGAGTGATAAAGGGTCTCTTCAATTCTACTTGTCATCTCTCCCACTTGCTGTCAGCTTTCCTATTCACTCAGACTTTTCAGAGAACTTCGAATATGACTGATTTAAAGCTATATATTCTTAATTTCGCCTTCTTTTAGAGTAAGTGGACTATACATTACTGGTGGATAAGCGAGGATTTTCTTGGTGCAATTTAAACGGCACTCATATTTAGTTTCAGGTTTCTCACTTCGAAAAACAGCCGTGATGGCCCCCTTCGAAAATACGTACTAGAATCGAGCTTCGTTCTTATTAGAGGTAATCACTAGTGCGTATGCCCCCAGGGACCGAGAGTTCAACCACATCTTTGTGCTTGCCAGGAAAAATCATTGATCAACGCACTATTAACCTCGTAGTGTGAATTACTCACAAACGTACAATGGATATCAAGTACTCTTGTGTGAACTAGTTTTATCCCTGATCGGAAAAGAGAGTGGCTGACATGACTATGTGAGTCGAAAACCCTTGGTTAAATCTGATTTCTATTCACTTTATTGATTATGTACTTATGTAGTGCTAACCAATCGTAAGTGATTGATGGTACCGTCACAATAACTGCACAAAAAAGAAGAGAACTCAACGCAAAAGAAAGCAGCAGGAGGGCGTTGATAGTAACCAGCATTACTAACCTATTCGGGAACACAGAGCGATATAACAGAAACTTCGCTGGGTACGATTCATTGTCGTTTACAACGACATCCTCGAACAGATGCCCATCACCCTGCAAATCCCAATGAGAAGAATACGAACACCCTGCCGAAGCATGCTAGAATTCGAAACCACATAGAGACCACCAGTTTAGCCCCGATTGCGTCAAACGCAGTGGATTGCCACTCTCGTCCAAGGCGATGAGTCCCTTGGCTGATTGGCAAAATCTGCTCACCCCGAAAGTAAATGGATGAACGCCACTATCGTCCGCGTGACAGTGCTATCATGCCATTAACGCGTGGTAGTTACTGGCTTCCTGTCACACATTCTGAACAGCCCGCATGGAAGACTTGTATTATGCACTCAAAAACTTGTCTCAGATATGTACTTTTTTAGGAGTAATTCCTACCTAAATTTCGTCGGCTCACACGCTACGCTTCGAATAGACGGAGCATTATTAAAATCAGAAATCATTAATCTGGCTTAAATCCTTCACCTTCACTTACATCAGGTAAATGAAAATCAAGGCATCTGCTCTTCAAATCCCACAGTCTCAATCAAAAGGTGCGTGGGGCTAACTTCGTGGTGTGATAACTCCAGAAAGTAAGTTCACGCATTCGTGCGTTTGTTTTTGTGTAAACAGCTTCTACTCAGAGCTACAGCTTCGTAAGGAATCTCTGGCACCCCATATCTGTCTAATTTTAATCGAAAAGTCACACCATCATTGACTGTGTAGAACTGAGGTATCTCGATCACCGAGACAGCCGGCCTAATCAGCCTCTTTGGATTTCGCGCCCGTCAGAATTTTTGATAACATAGTGACCTATCGAATGTGCAAGGGTTTGTACGCCAGTTGCAACCATAGCCTCAGCATTTCGATAGCCAACTGTTTTTTTTTTAAATCCGGGCTATCGGACCGATGAGATGACCACCTGCTGCGCATACGAAAGGACCCGTCAAGCCCGTCCGAAATCCAGGTCATCGTGCGTGGGTGGGCTGTGCGAACGTGCGTACGCCGTAAGCTCCGGGCCCAGGTGTGGCTTAGACAGCGTAGGCGATCAACGAAACTGCCTGCACCGCCAATAAAAAACGGCAGTGAGGCTCAATCGAGTGGGTAAGAGAAACCCCACAAAAGATGGCCTAATAACCAACATCATAAGAAAGGGCTGATCAACAAAGCATACGTTAATCGGCTTACCTTACTTGAGTCGAAATGATCTAGACATCTTGGGTAGCCTGTGGTCTTAACGAAGGGGCGTTTTGGTTAAAGGTGACTGTGATATAACTGAAGGTAGTGATGTGCAAGGCTTACCTGCCCATCTGCGTGCATAAATTGACCGGAAGGTAGTGTTGTTTAAAACGGTCTGAAGTCTATTGAGCGCACTCACCTGGGACGTGAGTTATGCTTGAACATTTGACGATTATCGTCCAACAAAACGGTGAGGAATAAACCTGTCTCCACCCAACCCGACTAACATCACCGCAAGTAATGCATAACTGTCGCATCTAAAATTTCATTCGCGAATGATTGTGATTAGTGCTCAGGCTACCCAATGTTCTATACTATCTGAGATACAGCTACAATCTTGTTAACTCTGGTAGCCAACGTTTCGCTGTAAGATTCTCAGTAATGCTGGAATCAATGCCGTCGTTTGCTCAACCGAACACTTCTTATGGGAGTTGGTTCTATGGCAAGTTAACCACCACCTACAGCAGACTGTAGCTTTCGTATTCAGCAATGTCTTTGAAGCGGTGTGGTAGTGTAGACGCTGCTCACACGCGGTTATTGATGAAGCGGTCATTTTGAAAACGCCTGTAACCGCCCCGACATCTGCTGACGGATTAAACTTTGAATATGAAGATCAATTGATCGCTTCGTGACGCAAAGTTTGCGATAAAAGGACAGTCAACTCCACGACCGCAAAGTTAAATACACGGCAAAGATTATCGGAGTTAAGTCCCAAGTATGAGTGAGCTTCACATTCGATCTGTTGTTAAAATTTAATAGACCGCTAACCGTCTGTCCGATCGAACTAATGACGGTAGGACGCTCAGTCTAAAAGTTTGAAATTGGAATGGGGTTCAGAACCGTGATCAAGCAGGCATCGATTTCAGGGACTCGCTCGGTTTTATTCTGAACCCAGTTATTTTGTTAGCTGAACTACAATACATAAACTCATCGGAATCAACAGATTCAGACTAACTTATATCCCTTTTGGTGTAGAAACGTGGCGATTACTGAATTATGCCATTAGTACATTTCCCAAAATGAATAAAGTAGTTCAAAATAGATAAGCATCGGAGAGGTGTGGATAATACCGCTGTTCCGTAAACATTACCTCAGCATTATATACTGTAAAGGGATTAGATTGGACAAACGCATCGATACGAAGTCAACCATTGATTCGCAGTCTACGGCCAATCAGTGTCGAAAACACGAACAAACTTGTAGGTCAGCATGGGATTTTGTTATAACAAGCACCGGAGTAAAACAAGTTGTTTAAGTGCATCACGCGTTGAAACAAACGAGCTACAAGCGGAGTCGAGCCGACCAATGAAAATTGAGAAAGTGTCAGCATCAATTGTAATTCTTCATTTTACCGATGCGTCTGGTCTATAAAATAACCAATAAAAACTCAATAAACTGAGATTGGCTTTGTGCCACGAAGACTGACTTTTGTTTTCGTTCCTGAAGGTAGCGATTTTCAACGCATACCAGTTGCCTGCTGTTTAGCCATGCATCATAGTAATTAGGAAATACTGTCTAGTACATGTATTTCTAGAACTTCGAATAATCGATCCATTCCAGTTCACTTAAGATCTCACCTGGCTGACATCTGTTTGTCTATGATTTTTATTCAGCCTCCTCAATACCAGACACGTATGGTGAGTCCGTTCGATACTACCTCGTGACTATCAGAGTGGTTCTTTGTCAATGGGTCGAGGTACAGTATTTTCTAATCTCCGTGAAGCAAAACCGAAGCTGCCGTACTTTAGGTTGACTGAGGACTACTCACAAGGCCTACATTGTATCAGATATTATGGTCGCGATTTATTCACTATTTTAAACAGTTGGAGGACTCACCAGGACCGTCCCCTTTCTTTTTCCCACTTTTCATGTGAAAGATCCCCGAGTTACCTCTCATGTCTTCTTAGATAAGCACACTGATGGTTCAACTTTAGTATATATATATATACGCGAGATGGATTGGTAAAATTAGTGGGATAGTCTGGAAACCGTCAATTGTGCTAAATTTAACGGAATTTTCAGGTGTTTTTAATTTTCTATAGGGATGAACGACTTATAAGTAGTCTTACTAAATTAACTCGCATATCCGTCTTGCCGACTGTCCTGCCGACTTCTAAATTTGGTAGAGATTTGACAGCTCTACCCACCAATGAGTTCATTTAGCCACATAGCGTTCTCTATATCTCTTAAAAAGATCAATACTTATGACATCTTCTAACTCTTAGGCTGCTGAACGACTCTTCCATTTTACTGAATTATACTTCATCCATTTTGGGTTACTACATTGGCTTTGCTGTCCGTCGATAGTGCTCACCGTACGTTGGTGAAGGATTTCATCATTTTGTTTCTCCCACTCAGCTTTCAATAGGCTGGCTCCTCATAACCCTGTCCATTGGCTATATTGTGCTTAGGCGTTTGATTTATATGATAGTCAACTCTGCACTCTTAGTAGAACGTTTCATAATTTCACGTTGTCCGTTCAAGCACCTCGTCATACCAGGTGGACTGTTATCTTGGTCGGTGACCATCTTGTTTCTAGATTCCTTAACGTCAGTAAAAACTTTGTTAGCAGGCTTCTTCCTGATTCGGCCAACACAATCCACCATACGTTCACCAAGTATGTATTGGTACCAGACCTTACTTCGGGCCTATGTTTGCATGCACATTTGCTCCGTCCCAGTGTCATGGCACCAAGCACGTCTGCACAACACGAAACAATTCTAACTGAAAGGGAACGATGGGAGAGCTGTGTTGTCCTGTCAGATGAGCACAAGCAGACAACGTGTTCGCGCGGCGGGCCCGTTTGCACCGTACGCGATTCGTGGTACGCCGGTGTGTCCGTAACCTTGCCCTTGTCTGATTGGATTGGGTCATGTGACTTTCCTGATTGTTCACGTGACCTTCAGCCTGCCTGTGCTTGCGTGTTGCCCTTGCACAGACTACCGTCTTACCATGCAGCAGTGTCTACTAGCTGTTGTTTGCAGTTCCCATTGTTTGCTTACCTTCCCTTGCTGCAGTACGATGTTGCTGCTCAAATACACCTGCCTTCTACACTCACGATACAATAATCTCATGATCTGCTCGTCACAACGCACAAGCTACTTTACTAGGGTTCTTTTGGCTTTAAGGGGTATAACAAGTAGTCAAGCCCGTGAAATTCTAATTTGGTTGTATTTTCCATCTTGTAAATCTATAAGTTGTCAACTGTGTTCCTGTTGAGTACGCCGTATACCCACCATATCCACCGGATGAATATTCATCAATCCTGAGTGAACAAAAATCGAGACTGTTGTCGTAGCATCTATACAGCATTGGCAAACAACTAACGTTCTCCCCACAAGCAATTGAGAGCGTGTTCACGCCTCCGTGACCACACATACATGTACGCTATGGGTGCACCCTTTTGACAGAGAATCTGTGATTTGCGCTCGTCGAACGAGGAAACCTCCAGTCCAGTGTGGACTAGTCATCCCTTTGAGTACCCATTTTTCTAGGTCGACCAGAGAACCAATAGGACGAATTTATCTCACATACGTCACTAAACAAAATTCCGGAGCTTGACTCAGCGTAATTTCGCGTGTACTGAAACGTCAACATCAGGTTGGAAATTGGTTTTTGTTCCGGCTCGTTAGTGATGCGTATCTACCTCAAGGTCAGGATTGGAACCCTAGCCCTTGTTCCTGTTAGGCAGTTGCGTTGATCACTGTGCGGTTGAACACGCACCAGGCACAACTGATTTATCCCGCCTAAAAGATCGAGTACAGTGGTTTGACAGTAACTCATATTATCCTGTTGGCTAGAGAGATGACAGTTTTCGGTTAGCTGCAGTGGATTGTCTCGCAAAAAGACTGCTTGGGATCGCTTAGTTCGCTGAACTATGCTTTGGACTACTGAGGATTGATGGGAGATTCCGGCTGACTTAACTTGAAAATTTGGATATGGTAATTTAATCTCTGCCAACTCGATGTCGGTGACACAGTGGTCATTATCGCCCATTCATAACTAGATGGGAGAAGCTTTTCAAATCGGCCATTGCGAGGACACACGACATATTACGAGAGTCACTTTCGATGTGTGAAGGTGGCGTCAAAGTTCTCGGCAATACTGCGACCAAATCGGACGTCTAAAGGGGGGAGGCTATTGCCCAAACACATCCGCACACTTTATTGTGAACTGTGATAGTGTGATGGCGGACAACCCCGACTCGCGTACTCGTGTTGAGATCTGGCCAGCCTCGCACAATCACACTTTCTTGAGAAACACGATAGAGGCAAACTATCCCACTACACCCGCGCTAGTCCTGAGGAAGCGATGAGGTATTTCGAAGACGGAGCAAACAGTTGATGTGGTGTTTTCTCCACGGACCACAATGAATACTGCAACCTCACCACACGCGTGCCACGCTTGCCAGTCGATCAGGAGATTGGACGAGCACGCGTGAATTAGCGGAAGCTCGGAGATCGATCAACCGAAAGTTGAAAAACACACAAGAAGCTTCTAAGCAGCAATCAACTGCGAGGTTATCGGGTCGGAGGACTGCGTTTGAACCTGGATCTAAGGTTAAATGCCGCGACCAACGTTGTGCAGGGGCAACAGGATCCGGATCTAGGAAGTTCCTGGCAAAGTGGAGAGGACCGTATGTGGTAGTTGAACGTCGTGGCCCAGTGTATTTGATAAAGAATGAGAAAAGTCAACATCGAGTGCACGGAAGCCAGCTGTGTAAATGGTACGACACTCCGATCAGAAGAGGATGCACACCATGTGTGTCACCAGCACCGGGGCCAGCACGCAGATCGTCGAGGGAACGAAGAGAACCTGAACGCCTTTTGTTACGACTGGAACAATCTTTGCGGGGGGAGGAGTGTAGTGAGAATAGACGGTCGCACCATACTACTTACACCACTATTCAGCAGCAGCATCGATCGAACTTGTCGCGAGACAAATACGGGAGAAGTACGAGAAAGATCATTGGAGGGCAGCATCACGTAGAATGGATTTCGCCGCATGACGGAACTGAGACATGGTGTCCAAAGCGACCGGAGCATCCTCCGATCAGTGTGGTCTGCAAATGAGTGTTTCTGTTCGTAGTCCCGTTGAGACGCATAAGTCGTGTATTGGTTTCTCCAAATAAATAACTTCTGTACCATCCGCCTTCTCGGTTCACAACATTAAATGTACCGTTTGGCCAGCCAACACCGTTATAGTTCTACGTACACTAGGTTCTGATCATATCTCCTCAGCTTACACGCTACTTTGAACCAGACTGCCGTTTTAAGGGCTTTTGGTCTTTAAGGTCACAGGGCTGAACGAACTCATAGCTTCCAGGACACTGCCTTAAGTGCCAGCTGATATGGTGGCCTAATGATTTCTTATGACCATATTGGGTGAAAGACCTTGTGTGTTCTTCTGTCCCATTGGGTGTACGTACCGAAGTTGAGGTTACTTGAGATATCTCAAAAGACGCACTCGAGCAAAAGAAATCGGCGCTTTTTCAACCTTCTGGCGAGATTAGATCGTAGCTGAGTGCAGTTGAACTCCATTAATTCGGCTTCCCGTTCTGTTACTTTGTTAGCAAGAAATCACTAGTATGTGTATCGCTTTACCAGGGTACCTTCGTCAGAAATGCATTGGCATGGATTAACGCTGCATCGATTACTTTCTGTTACCTTGACCACGGTCAGCTCATAAATTATATCTCAATGATGACCAGTTAGATGCTGTTGAGTGCATGTGTTCAGTACGTACATCGTGAAAGCATTCCACTATTCCCAGAGGGCTGGAATATAAAATCACATTTCCACTATGCTAAACGATCGATTATCGGCTTGGTAACATTTGAAGCGGATGTTACTATACTGTTTTCATGTATTAAACAGTAAGACAAGAGAGGATATTCACAGTTTATTTTAACGGCACCACCGAAGTTCGCTGATATCATTGGTAATGACACCAACCTTTAGTAGAATTCCATATCACGTGCGTCTTTTCCACTTTGCTCGAAACGTTATAGTTTGACAAGCATGCGCATCAACAGGTAAAGTTGGCTCAATTTTTTGTTAACTCACAGGTCGAGTAAGAACGATGGAATAGGATTTCCCGAGTCGGATAAGACAGAATTTTTCAATCGTGAGTTCAAACAATGCACACCGACTGCAGTCAGCTCTGATGAGCAGAAGGGTAACTATCTCTTACTTTCTCCCGACAATCGTGAACTGGATGAATTTCGGACTGAATTGATGAGCATATTGAGAAGAGAATTTACTCTATTGCGGGATGAGATTGTTTCGCGTATGTTGCAAATTTTTCTATCAAATGGTTTGGTCGCTCTCTGATCGATCTAATTTGACGTAGTTTGATGTCTGAGTACTACCCGTTTAACTTCAGTCCTGTAGATATAATGTTAATATCCTTTTTTCCTAGTTCATTTTTAGGCGGAAATTCACAGTTTGTATCCGTGTTTGAATTTTTCGCAAAATGATTATTCTGTTCGTCAACGGAATTCATGAAAATGTGAAAAACATGAAGTTAGGTTGTATTAAGATAACGTAAGCTCGTCTTCAGCCGTATAAGACTAGTGAATACATCCTCAACCCGTCTGCTTTTTGTACAGTGCACTTACGTACTGCATTGTGAAATAAATAAATGTACTGAGTGACTTGTGTAGAGTTATTTCGAACTGCTTCACACAACACTTGTCAGAATCACTGTACTGCGAACAATGGCGGCTGAAACTTCATCATGGACGAAATACCTGTTAGCCTGAGCAGTAAGATTATCATGATCTAATCATCGAACAAAGTTAGAGGTATAAAAATGTGCTCGTCAATATTTTTGTACTTGCAAGTCACCAGGTTCTGTCACTTTCAGTGATATTTCACGCTTGCATTAGCTCATTTGGAAATAGTCCCGTAGGTAATTTTTGGTGTATTTTATGCACACCATCACTTTTTTGGTCTGACCAGTTACCAAGAGTCTTGAGGTGATTTTTATAACGATCTACCTAGTTCACTCACTTAACAGTCCTTTTTATCAGTTGAGCTACGTATGCTGGTTAGGATCTACGAAGTCCTCCAGTTGGTGTCGATTATTTACCCATTTTACTGCAGCATATGGAGCTCAACAAGTTTTCTAGCCAAATGGTTCATGGTTCTCAAGTTCCAACACAGCTGTTGAGCTTTAAATTTATACTACTCATCAGTAGCTCCAGAAATTTGTTGCTTTTGGCGCGATTTCTGTTGGCACATCATAAAAGCGTGTCATAGAGCTGAGGCTGGCAAATTATCTTTTACGGAGTTTAGATTGCAAATTTTCCAGTGGTTAATAAATTTTGGGGAGAGTGATATTTCAAAATCATCTCAATAAAATCATGAGGCAGATTAATAACCACTCGTTCAAAGCAAGATCGTATCTTCTTAGTCTGGTCATCAACGCCGCACTCGGACTGCAACAGCCAAGTTGGTACCTCAGTATCGGTATTTGTACGACGAAAAAACTGGATGAAGCACATCAGTACTCTGAGATGGCGTAGTTCCGGTGAGACTCCCTTCCTGTTTGACCATAAACGTGTTACCCAGTCGGTCGAATGGTGATTATGTCACCACTTTGGTGCGGTGACCACTCCTTATAAACTTTAATATTGTCAGCTAGTGGTCGTAACAATCAGCCAAGGTGACTTAAATCTAGTACTTCACTGATCTTGAATCCCTAAGAAACGCCTCGTGTTTACTTTTTGTTGAAAACATTGTGAACCCAAATAAACATACAAATCGGACGAGTTGCTTGTGCTGCACAAATTACTTGTTTCTTTTCCTCTCTCACCTCCTTGGTGAACATTTACACCTGTATGTTTATGTGTGGGAGGAATTCTGCACACCTGAACGCTTTCCACACTTTTCAAAACGAGTGTAAGCGGAACTCTGACAGCATATAAAATCCGTACACGAAAAGGTCCTACATACGCCAAGTCTGTCTCATACAGTTTTTCTCGGAAACGAACTCTTAGCTTACTACATGAGAAGAAACTTACATTCCTTTTTGATAGAACTTTTAAGGTTACGAGAAGGTGACTTTTCTCATTTCCTCACATGTTCCTCAGAGATATGTGCTTGGTCCTGTGCTACTCCCAACTTACACTACTGACCCTCCTGGCAGCGCCATTGCTCCCAGCTTGCTTAACGGACTCAAACACTGGTTAGACAATTAGAGCCTGTCTCTAACTAGCGATAAGCATGTGCACGTGTCATCCTGTAGGGCCTCTGAAAGTCATTACATGATTTGTATCACCCAGGGAAAAGCCGATATTACGACGATTCTATCTGAGGAAGGCTGTGGGTACCTGGCTTCCACGTGGCTTATCTTTCATATGTTGCTCCAAGACGTCTTCAAAAAGGATTTGCGACTCTTGTGATGATTGTATGGACCTTGTCTCATAAAGACAACAAAAGGTTCTAAACGCCTTCTGGGGGTATATATAGGGCAATTGCCTCGGTGTGCTAATCAGACTGTGTATATCAGCTTGAAGAAAAGCTCACTGTTCATTTGGTGTGCTCACTGCAAGGTTACCAAACTGGCTCGGGTTAAGAAGTATCGTGTATCAGTCAACACCTAGTACGGTTTATTTTTAACCAGTGGGATTTCGATGATCCCATGGTGACTTAGTCCTTGCACATTTCTTTAGCGAAGGTCTCGTGGAATATTTCTTTTTCTTCGTGGTTATGATACAAAACTTTACAAGTTCCACTTTCGGACCCTATTCAGACGGCAAGTTTGTTGTAACAAAGCTATCTACCATTGAGCGTTCTTCCATCTGAGGTGGTTAGTTATATTTCTAGAGGTAGCTTCAAGAATGTGTTAGCTTCCGAGCTAAATCGAAGGTAGTAAATGTGCTAATTTTGAATGAAAGTCCTAGTCTCTGATGAAATCCCACGTTATCTTCCATCATTGTCTTTCAGATCAGCAGACGCCTTCCGGATATCGAAAAGACACTAACTGTATCCAGATGATCTGAGCCTCCAGCCGCAAATCGGTGTATTGATCAGTGAAAACTTCTCACCCAGTCTTAACCCACTGTTCTGGGCATACAAGCCGCCCAGACCGCGAACTTTTGCATCAGTGCTTCCAGGTTACATAACCCATTGTTCATTGAGGCCTGGACTTCTGCTTACCCTACAAGAGCAGTTGACCTCGATTGCTAGAAGTAAACCTACGTCGTGTCCATAATGTTTGGTAATCACTACGGATTCACTTTCGGCCGTATCACTTATTAGTACACCAGGTTTGGTCTGGAGGCTAGCAGCATTCCGATAGAGTCAATTTGTCCCTCTTGTCGCCAAACGGGCGTCTGTCGATCTGTGATGGTTACATTCACATTCCCGACAGCCCATGAACCATCGGCCAAGATGGCTGACATTCAGCCTCTCTCGAAGTCGGATTTAAGAGAAGCACTCTTCTACATGACGTTAACGCCAGAATCCAAGCCGACAGGCTCGTCATACCTATCAGTCAACTTAAAGAAAACTAATGCCAGCATTCGTCCACTTGAAAGGGCCGCAAGCATGTAAAGATTAACCGGCACTGTCGGAACTGAATGGAGTAGCTCGGGCCCGTGGCCTGGAGCGTACGAGCTTGCGGCAGCCACACGGATAACGCCTGACAGATCTACCCGTCGCGTATGCGAACAGACGCACGAACACCACGCATACACTGACACACCGACACTACGACGTCCGTCTACACACCATCGGACACAGACACACGCTACAGTTTTGACCGCCATTCGGGCTAAGGTGAAGGTGGTGTTGTATACTCGTCAGGCCATCTGTTTGCCCCACACTCGTGCCAAGGCTCGAGGTGCGTTCTGATTGGTTGCGGCCTCAACGACCAACGGCTCACACGTTCACGTACTTAAAAACGACGCCAGTCCCAATGCGACAGTGCGGTATGCGCTCCTTTGCTGAGTCACTTGTGGTCCGTGCTGTTTTTGTTGTCCGTAAGGCTTACTACTGATTGAACCGGGATAGAGACACAACAGTCACAAAGTGATCATCGAAAAGTAGCTGACAGAGGTCAATAACTCTTTGTTGAGACTCAAAACTATCTTTCATCTTTTCCTGTTGAACGCATCTTTCTGGCGTACTCAAGCAATGATGTTTATACACCACCATGTTACAACTATTTGTAGCAAAGGCCGCCCAAAACTGGTCACAACTGCATATTTATTGTGTACGGCCACCTCGTGATGATGAACGTAAGACCAAGTAGGCGACAGCCAGGCGCCAAAGTTTTCGGTCCAGTATGTTTTTACATTGTGTATTACAAAGACAAATCCTGAATTTACGAGTGTGAATGCCAAATGGTAACCGATGGAAAGCTTGGACGAAACCATAAGTTGGCGCAGAAGATAAGACCATTCACATCGGCTCCAGTCAGACTGATAGCGTATTTGTTACAGTCGTCCGGCCAGCAAAGGGAAAGGATGTTCCGTAAGATTCTTTTTAGGATTGGTAGACTTAGCAACTACCTCGTAAGTTTGCAAAGAATGCTGGTGTGTCTTGCCGGTCGATAACGTACGTGGGCGTTGGACGTCTGTTGTGATGATAACCGTAATAAAAATGTTCTCCTAGGATTTAAGGAGAATGCCAGTCACGAGTATCTGTGTAAGGGGATTATGAAGAGGTGCACTTGGAGTAGACAAGAATTTTTTTAAGAATCAGGAAAGAATCATTCCCAGATTGTAAGGTAGTTATGTCCCTGGATGAATTTAGAGCGCGCAAGTAAGATTACGTAAGATGTAGACCACAGAGACGTCCCGACCTATCTCATCCGTTACGATACACGGACTATGTTCAGTTAGTGTGTATTGATTCACATAAGCCTAAAGTAAGAATGACATCGGCTGCAATACGAATAGCACACAGAACTGGTCATGTTAGAATTGACCGTCATGAATCGAAAAAAAATCCGACCTTAACCAGGTCGAGTAGGGAGCCACAAATGCAGACGATATTGACCTTGCAGTGAGGCACACGGAAATACATGGAAAATGGTAGGCAGCCTCAGAGTAAGCTTAAGACACGAGGCAGAAATAAACAGTATGACTGAAGCATTCAAATCATGATAACAAACATCAAAAGAATAATATAATCTCATAACTACAAACCCTTAACAACATGTTAATGATAAGTTAACTATCATCTACTTCTGTACACGTTTGGTTAGTGAACAACAGAACCCGCGCTGCCCACTCTTTTACCACGCAACATTTGTAAGAAACGGGACATATAATTCAAATGGAGGAACATTTTCGTGTGTTATATTACCCAAACACTAGGTATACTTTCCATTTTGTTGAGTCTGTTGTGATACAACGTTACGAACCCTCTCCTTCTCTTACTCTCTCCTGTTGGGCTTGTTGGTTAATTTCCCGTTCGATCCTACATGTTATAGTACAAAATTTTTTAGTTCTCTCGACTTGCCTGTCAGCTTTTGTTTACTAAGTGAACGATAATCTGTGGCTTTTGTTCGTCGCGAATGTAACTGCCAACGCCATCTTTTCGACCTGACCGTAATTACTCTCCTCTCCAATTGGAGTCCAGGACACATGAGCTAACGCCTTCTCAGAACCATCCGATAGTCTACAGAACATGATTATGTTAGTATCGCACTGTGAGGCATCCGGGGTACCACAATTTCTGTGAAGGGTAGGGATGTGTCAGAAGCAGATCAAAAGTGAGCGTAGTCTCAACATGGTCAGAAGCATTTTGTCATTCAGAGGACTAGTACAACACAACAAGCTTCCTAAAAAAATCGGGTTAGCTGCCTTCGGATATGATGTATTCGAGGGTAGGCTGGTAGTGCAGTGACACGTCAGTCCTAGGACTGACCACAACACTGATTTGTGGGTTGGCTTGGACATTCAATTAATTGCGTCGACATTGGCTGGGTCAGGACAGACACTTGATGGACCGCATAAACGTGTCGCATTTTTCTACACGATGAAACCAAATTATCAAATTCGACCGAGGATACGGTTAAGCTTTTCCATAAATCCACAAGGTTGGTACTGATCACAATGACATTTTCGATGTATGCCGCTACTTCAAGTAGGTCAGTCAGAATTGCGTCCATGATCTACTGCAAGATTGCAGGCGTTGCTTTCACGTTAATTGGAGACGACGATATTGGAACAATCATCAGTGGGTCTTAGTGGCCACCAGCCCCTTGGAACTTTCATCGACTTCAACTTGCTCACAACCTTCAGCGAGATCGAGTTTAGCGGAGCATCTGCCATCAGTGAATTTGCAAACAAGCTCTCGGAAATTGGAAGAGCACATAAGTGGTCTTATAGCGCGGCATTTAATCTCGTTAAAAATTTCACACTGCCCAATGCAGCCGCGTACTTCCCTGACGGTGCCAGTGGGGGCTTCCCAAGTTGGCTGGGCAAACCTGAATTTTTAATTTTGTTCAATCCTTCAGCTACGTTCGCTAGAGGAGCGTACGGCACGGGTCTGTCGCGTCGGAAAACAGGTTAGGCACCCCGACTTGAATTTGATAATAATTTCGAGTTGGTACGCCACACAATATCCTTCTGGAACACAATCGATTTTGTTAGTCAATTTCCGTATTCGGCTATTGATGTCTTGCTGGAACTCGAACTCTCTCATTGCTGCACAACCGGCTGAATTTTATTCTTAAAAGATTCAGCCGTACAATCCAGTGAAGGCCCCAGAGATCCAGATTCGGATGAGCCGTAAGGTAGACTGTGCCATTCGCGTTGACATTTCCGTGCTCGCTATCACAATATGTCGCCCCGATTAGTACCGTTTTCCACCCAGATGCGCTTTGACTTAAATGTTTTGTTCTTCGTATACACTGAATAGCTAACGTTCTCCCACTGACCAACTGCAGGTGTACCAGACTGCCTTTAATCTTCTCCGACAAGTATTTGCGGCGTGCAGCTAAACTGGGGTTAGCGGAGGTTAAAATTGACTTTAGATTCGCCCTTTTTTCTCCACGGCTTATTTCAGTGGTTCTTAGGAACGAACAGCGGGCGTTTGCACAATTGGGTTAAGCGGAAACTTGTCTCTTTGTACCCCAATCCGTTACACTGTTGTCACTTGTGTTGTTCGAACAGACATAGTGACACAACGTCAAATGTCTGCATCGAAAACACACATATGGAGGCTATGAAGAGGGCCTTGCATCAGGCTTCTTGATTCTTCTGTTGGATGGCTGACGTGAAACGGCATGGGCTGCAGTTATCCCCACCTGTTCAATCGTGACTACTTCATGTTTCATACTGATCAAACTTTGACACTAGACAGTCATGGCAGTTCCGTGCCAGGATCCTTTTCAGCCTTGTTCAGAATTCACTTGTGAGTATTAGTATCTTGGGCTGATTGTAGACCACAGACAAATATTAAACGCTTGTACTGATTTTGTCGTTGTTGGCAGCTCAAACATTCCATACTCTGGATTCACCACACTCGCGTAAGTGAGAATCCTCCCTTGTAGTCAACTTGAGGTACAGAGTTAACTGTACAGAGTTAACTTCTTCCCAAAAATGTTCGTCAGCGTCTCCAAACGTAAGATAATGAAGTTTCTTTGCAAGGATGAATTCCGTGTGCTCCGATTACTTCGTCCTACTGAGTTCTTCGGACAATAACCTCATCACGCCTGCATCCTCCAAATCAACCAATTCGGTTCGAAATACGTCTTCACATGGGCTAAATCACGATTCGAAAGTCACTCAGGCTTCGGTAACATAAACAATTTTAGTGATGCTGTTCGTTTTCACATCTACGTCGAATTCGATTTGATGTTTGAATTCCCTGAATTCATGGATATATTGCACATCAAGATTTCATCCAGTTTCGGTTGAGCGACCTCGAACCGTGCTTGTTGCTGTCACAGAATTATTTTCATTATTTTCTATTTTTTGCGTACGTTTCGTGTCAGATACCAAAGTCATTAGATTTTGGATTGCCCATGTTAAAATTACACATTCGATCGTACGACCTTAGTTCCAACCAGGGAAGAGGCGTGAACATCAAAGTGGAACACCAAGTGGAGACGAGTACGAAACTAGATCACAGAGGCTGTGCATATAAATGGCTTTTTGTGTTTAGGCTTACTGTCTGATCACAGAATCTCAATGTGACGAAAAGGCTAGCTATTTCTGAATGCGTTAAGGTTACTCAGAATAACATGAGCAAAATCCTATGTGCATGAGGAGTTAGTCAGGGTAACAACAGGGCATCCGTCAACATGCAGGTGAGTAGTTTGCAACACCCACGGGTAATGCGTCTCAGAAACGTAGTTATGATTGGAGTCAGAGTAGGTCACACTCATACGGTGAGGCAGATTCCGCGGAACTGGTCGATGGGGGAAAGATTCGGAGAAATAAAAAAAGCTGAGAACTATGCTTCTAAGGAGCAGAATTGATGGGAAAATCGAGTGCACTGAAGCCTTTGCTTCATTACTGATGATGTCCACTGAAAGAAAGGCTCCTGGAAACATAAACAGCTGGCAGTCAGTGTCGTGAACCCAAGTTCTGATCATCAGTAGCACTTCAAATAAGCTGAAATATTTGGTGTGTATATCAGTGGGCCGGTTCCTCACTTTGCTATGTGAAAGAAAAGATGATACAGAATGAGATTTCAGGGGGGTATCCATTTAATATAAGTTGAACAGCAGCAACTGTCGATCGCACTTGTCGCATTCCCATAGACATTTCAGTCAGCCCCTTTCGAGAAGAAGCACCAGACTCGAGTTTCTTTACTGCTATAGCTCGTCACTAGTGCATATCCTTGCCGCGGCCAAGGGCTAGAAGGAGTTTATTTGGAGGGAGCTAGTATAACTTGCCCAGTATCTTTGCAGGTCTTTTTCTCAGGTTGTGGGGTTAACTCAGTATGTTTTGAGCTTTACTGTAGGGCACTTAGTTAATAATTTTTGAGATGCGATTCACATCCATCTAGTCAGTTTTGCTTTTCGGAGCTTCGGGAGGCTGTTTGACAGTTTACCGGGCGATATTGCAAGTAGTTTTATCGGCTACGCCGACAAAAATTCCCAGATGATTTTATAGGAAGATAACGTAGTACTTCATTCATTGATTCAAGGCCTACTCACCAGGTGTAAGTTGTTTATGCCTGACAACAATGGTATCCGCATCACTAATGCGTTATTTTTGATTAGAAAGGATATGCTCGTAAACTGCGTACACAAAATCATCTTATACTGTGTGACAGGCTCACCCTTTAGACTTGTCGCGGCTTTCTTGGTTTGAACAGACGATACTGCTATTGTCCTCATAGCGGTGGCAATTTCCGGAAGAGCATGCACAATATGTTTACCCAAGATGATCGGCTCTGAATAATTGTAGGACGGTGTTTCTTTAATCTTGATCCTTCAAGGAAGTTTGCAGTGAGTTGACATTTTTGAGCAATCTACATCTGCATGTGGACACATTCGGTGTTGAGCATTTGGTCGTCTACGCTCATGGATTTCATTTCTCTTTAAAAATTTACCCCGCACCGACGAATGACATATTTGAAGACATAGGCAGAACGTAGTGGTTCACTGTGAAAATTGTATTTGAAAGGGCGTTGATATAGACGTCTTTGATAATGTGTCTTTCCCAGAGGGGTGTGCGGTAATCACAGAAATAGTCAACGCTAAGAGTCTGCGATCTAAGTTTGTGGTCTAATGACAGTTATTCGGATTAACTTTGGTCGTCAGAAAACCGTAATGCCCTAGTAACTCCAAAACAGAACGATTAGTTTAGTCAGAAAGATGATTGAAACGAATTGTGGTTTAAATGCTAAGGGTTAACGTTAATCACATGTACATATTGGTGTTTAGAGCATCAATAGAGCAAGCAAACGGGCTAGAAATGAGAACACGAAACTTAAGGACAAAATTCCACTTACCTACTTGAGGATAACCTAGTCTGTGTTTAGTTCCCATTAAAGTTACATTGATCAGATGCATAACGATCGAAAGCATGTTCACCATGAGTCCAACATTCCTCTTAAAAATGCCAACAATCAGTGAAAGAGGGGAATGGTTTCTAGTTCCACTAGTCGGACGCCCTTGCTTTAGATTGACTTATAACGTAGGCCGTTGGTCATGAGAGCTTCGGTGTGCATTGGGTTCAAATCAAGCCCAACCAGTAATCGACTTTATACACTCTAAAAAGAGAAATTTCATATTTACATATATAACTCACATCCTCAGCCGATGAGGAACAAACAGTTAACTTAAATTGAGTCATCATTATGAATTTTGTGAGAAAGTGATGAAACGATTACGATCAGCATCAAATAAGAAGAATAATTTATTCCAGACCATGATCACTTCGCGTAGAAGAAAACTGGGTTTTTGTAGAAATCGAGTTGGATAAGAAATAACGGAAGAATGGCAGGACCACATGCATGCATATAATGATTTATACCGGGATCTGGTGAAAGATGTAGATTTACATTTTGAAAGATCTCAATGTAAGGGGTGGGTTGTGTCAGTTAATATTTTTGCTGAAAAGCGTTCACACATTATGAAAAGACGAGAAACAACAAAAACAACGAATTGTTTGTAGAGAATACCGCTGCAACGGGATAGATGTAGGGATCTGGAAAAAAGTACAAAGCCTTTGGCAACGAACGAGCGAAGACGGCACGCGAACAATTCATCTAGTGAGAGGGAGCTCCCAGGCGTTGATAAATCGATTGGCCACGTAGTATAAACTAACTGTTTGCTTTCCGTGGCGCTACACCACCGGAAGAGTAACACAACTTTTTACTTTTCACGTAACCATGGCTTGGTCACCTAACGGGATGTTTTGATTATCAGCACTAATTCCATAACAGTTAACCATCGGTCATGACAAGGCTGAAGCAGATCTGTGGAGATGTTACGAATAGGGAGATTAGTGATTCAGGTGATGAACCTCAAAGGCACTGAAGGCTCGTAGAAAGGCTTGCTGGCCGGTGATAAGTGAGTTAAACAGCGTGCAAATTGACCAAGGGTTCACGGAAAGTAAACGAACCGCTGTTGATGTCTAAGGTATTAATTCTCACAAGCCTGCAGAACGAGGGAAGCATTCACCTCCTTTACACTGCAGCAACATTTTGACCACGTGGAACAATACCTTTAAGATTGTGCCTTTTTTACCTTTCCCATCCCTATATTCTAATAGGGTGGCAGGTCAAAATCAATCGTGAATGATGGATGCCTGCCAATACAACCTGCTCGTTTGTGTGGCTCAAATGCGGTCACGTAGTTTGTATGGTATAAAGTTAAAATCCAGTAAAGCCAAGGGCTTGTGAGGGTGGAGACGGAATCATACGATCATCAGGGTGCGATAGACACCTCATAATAGGTGAATCGATTAAATAGAGTGCCATTCATTCCAGAAATTGTCGTATTCGTGTTTGGAGATGGTGGCCTTATGCGTTTATGTGTATGTGAATGTTTTGCACTCAACGTTGAAACATCATCGACATCACTGTAATAGAGGCAACTACAGACACTGTTAAAAAAAGACTCATCATTTCGATACAGTCCAGAAATGAGTGTTAATTTGTTTTTTTTTCTTCACAGATATATGCGACACAATAAAGGTCAGTTGAAAAGAACACTCGACGTCAGACCAAACTACTGCACTATGTTCGCAGTAAATATATTGATCTAATACTGATTGTGGTACTTGTTTGTTAACAGTGGTTGAAACGCGGTGAAGTCTGTAAAACAAGCATGGTTACACACGATTCTGGCACAAGTTTGGATCCGACGAGTTTGTTTGGTTCAAGCTTGGAGTCAGAGTGGTTAGACACGTGTGTGATCAAACACATAAGCGGGTTTCACGGTCCTCGTGAGCGCTAAGACCGTTGAGATAGTAGTACCGTGAACACTTTTTCCACTGTCTTCACTGATTGGTTTCTTACAACTATAAATTACGCCTTCATTGAAATGACAGACAGGCTTTCCTAGCTGGGACTGAAATAACATACTAGTGTGTTTTGTCAACATTTATACCGTCGAGAGGTATATATGTGCTTATCCTCCCATCATATATAACAGATTTATGTGACCGGCAGATTGGGAAATCACGAAGAACTGCACAGAACTCACACTGACTGGTAATGGAAATGCTTGGTGCGAATTCACATCCTTGTACAGTTAAAAAACTTATCGGAAGTTGATTAATAGTTCAAGCCTCCCGTATGTACTTGCAAACTCAGTGAACGTCTTAAACAACTTTGGTGACACACCGCCCACACTACAACAATATGGCTGATGCAATCAAAAGTTTGGGCATTCTTTTGTCTTTTCAGTTAATACTCAGTCTTACTATACCGGTCCGATTTACAGCAACAATTAGCGAAATCTGGCTATCTTCAAATGTTTGTAGCCCTGAATGGAACTACATTATTTGGAGAAAGCGATTGTTAACGAATCTTACACTTGAAAAGTCCTTTTTGTTGATGTTTGTTGATGGAAGAGTGTGGAAGTGGCACTCTGTCAGCAGGTTTTATTCTCAGCGTTATCCTCAGAAAAGCTAATGTTTAATATAACCAATTGAAAACACGCAATTTTTACGGGGCAGATTTATAGCAACATCTAAAACCATTATCACTTCTAAAACGTTGTCCAAATGATTGAATTACTGTTTCACGCTACATACAAATACCGGAGGTTGTGAATTTGTCACATAAATAACGTCTTACTAATGAGTAGTTTGAAAGTGTTTGGTTCAAAAGAGACCTAATTTGGAAAATTCTGGGCTTTGGTGGGATTCACACTGGAAACAGTGTGACTGAAAGTCGTTGACCAAGTCCAAATGTAAAATTCCCGGACTCCCGAGATGGTCTCGTATTTCAGCTGGTAGGATGCTTGTTGCTTTTAGGCATACCAGTTCGAACATAACTCAAGTCCAAGTTTTCCATAATTAGGTTCTCCCTAAAAAAAATCAGTTTCATCTGTAACTTCCTAATAGTCAAGAAGCCGAGCAGGTTTGTCACCAGTAATGCAGTTCGGTGCTACTTTCAGATGAACGTTGTAAACAGACAGTAGAAAGCCGTCAATTACTACTGCTGTTAAATTCTCTATGACAATGTCTATGTATTCGTCGACATTTACGTACCTACATTGGTCGATGCCTAACCGTGCCACGAAGACTGTTGTTAATGGGACCATTAACTTTAGGAAGATGAACATGACCTGTAGGCTTGAACTTTTGGACAGGGTGGCATTGTCCAGGTATGAATATCTTTCGTGCTGTCTGTCCATCATCCACTTGGGGTCTGATTGATTCATTCCTGATTATGAAAGTGACCGTATTTGTTACCATTAATGAATTTTAGTTCACATTTATGTAAGGCTACCGAAAGCCTCGCCGTCCCAAACTTGTAAGGAACTATCCTAACAACTTTGACCGAAAACCGCACCTCGGTAGCTTTCAAATGGCCAAGTAATGTTATCGTCATTCTAGGATTGCCAACTGCTGCGAATTTATGACCCAGTAAATACTACATAAGTGATTTAATTGTGAGCTTTGTCCCCCACTACCGTACACCTTCATCGTAGAAAGAAAGGGGCTTTTTGCAACCAACTGAATCCATAGCCAGTAGGCAAACACAAAAACTCACTCGGCAGTCTCCACTTACTCTTCCTTGGAGTCGTTACAGTTAGGATTTCTTCGGACATTTCTGAATACTTTAACGTATGGCACTCAACACTAAATTGTTTCAAATTTGCGAAATGGCCAGAATTTTATAGTTGGTTGCTGCTGCTGTAAAAAGACTCTGTAACCACTCAGCACAAAATAGTTAACCAAATAATCAGTGTTAAATAGAAGATAATCATGTTGCCTTTCTAAATAGCACCCGTGTGTTTTTCGTGTGGTAAAAACACAGACAGCTGGTTGATATATCGATCTGAAGTTATTGTGAATTTCGTACATAGTGTCAACACTAGTTACTCTTTATAAGTTACGTTTGCTAGAACCAATTAAAAAACACGGCACGAAAAACACCCCCGCCCCAAATATCACACATATCTCAAGTGCTCATCAATACTGACATCCTCTGACTTCAATATTGCGAATTCTGTCTACACCCTGTTTATCACAGACTGTTAAACTTATCAAAAAGAAACCAAGCCGCCAAGCACACTTTCCTAACTACGGCTTTTAAATTTATCACGGGGAAAAAATGCCTTATGTTGGTTCACTGTTTCACTCTGCCCCTAAATTCATCAGTGTCATGATAGATCCAAGTGATCTTAAGTTTCTCCAATTTGTAGAATTTCGCTATCTAGAAATCAGGTCGTTCTGTTCAGACATTTGACAACGAAAACTCCATCAACAAGTACTAAAGTTTACTACCCTATAATGGGGGTTTATAACGTGTACCAACTAAGGTAATAACACCTGCTGATTTTGTATAGACGCGACGGTGAATCTGAGATGGACTACCTCAATAATTACAACAGAAACTCGGTTGACATACTGAAAGAGTACTTGGAACCCCTGTCATCAATGAGGTATTCACCTGGTAATTCGATATCGGATGACCACAACACTTTCATTTGTGACTTTTAAACGATTAGATAGAGTGTAATAATTCAAGCTTTAACTGTGCTTGGGAAGCTGCATCTCGATTACCATGAGGATTCAGCAGAATTACTGGAACAAAACAGAGTGGAAATAAAATTTTCCTAACAAAATGTGCTTACATCAGATTATCTTCATCCGATGACCATAAGAAATCTGATTAAATTTGTAAGATTTTCTGGTGGGTGTCATGTTGTAACAAAGGGTCGTTCGGTAAACAACGGTCTTCACTGCTCATTTTACACATACCCACGCCATTCTTCCGCTCGTGTATATGGAACACAACGCAGTGAAGTTTTCACTCAAACATCTTGTGAACTTTTACCTGGTTCTGTCCATTTGGCTGACGCTTATTGTCATAGATTTTCGCATGCCCGTTTGGCTGACTTCACTCAGTGATGACTTCGTCTATCTCACGTGTTGTCCTTGATGAACCCCCTATGAGCTTTGGTCGCATCCTATAACTTATTTGAGATATTTCATTGAACATTGAAATAATCGCGCTTCAGACGACTCCCCTATACAATGAAGCGAGTTCTTACCCGCACTAGTGATCCAGTAACCACGTGGCTATTGTATCTTTCATGTCCATTGCGTGAGTAAGCGCAATGCTAAGAACTGTGGGTGACCGGATTGCGCAATTTACGAAAAACAAAACGATTAAAGCGCCACCTATGTAAGATGTTGCAACTGTGACTCACATAGAACAGGGAACACTTGAAAAATAACACGGACAATCAACGTGAGTAAGTATTTGACAAAGGAAACAACCAACCTGCTACAGTCATCAGTGACGGCCCTAGATAATAACTTTTGCGACTGGATTCCCGGTCTGTGAACGCGCAAGATGACTATAGCAGACAATACAACAACGGGTGTTGACATGGCAGATAACGGAACGACGGACAATGACAATCAGCAAAGGACGGCGGAGTATACGCGACTGACTCGGAACTTCCCAACCAACCGGCCCACCCAAGGCTAAACATGGGGACAGAAAGAAGACTTACTTCCAAACAGAGCTTTATTATGTCGTACAGTCCGAAGACAGCAAACTCACAAACTTGTTCTTATCTGTTTGTGACTAATAAGAAAGCAGGGTCGAAAAATGGACTAGACAAAAGTACGGACACTACGGCAAGGCCCCGATAAGAAGCTAAACACGCAGTCGGGATGCGAAAACTAGTAACGGACGGTCCAGAACTTTTGTGAAAGCCGGAAAACTGTATACCCGTGCAAACTTTGGGAGTTACTTTATATAGTAATGTTTTAGGCCTTCTACAGGGCAACTGCTTTCCAAGGAATTAGAGATTTCTCCGACAAGTATACACGTCATACCAGACGGTGCTTATTTTTATGCATATCCAGATCGTACATATCCAACAATAGGCAAAATAACTTGAAAATGAGACTGTCAGAATTTTTAAGACATATGTTCACGTTGGTCCTCTCATGGTCAGAAATACTGAAATGCTTCTTCACTGCTACTGAAACTACCGTAGTCCCCAAACACTTCATAGCTTAGTAAGTTACACGAAAGTTGACAGATTATGTAATAGGTATGCATTTTCACAGGTGACCAAAACTACACGAAACAGCTGGTTGCTGAATTACAACTGTGGGTGGAATTCTATATTTTAGCTAGACTTTTACTGGTTTAGCCACAGTTAGCCACTTTTCTGTAGTGGTTTGGAATTTTGAAAGATGCCTCCGCAAGAATTCCTGTTCCACGGCCAGTTTCTTCACCTACTGGTCTGAATTCCAGTCTTGCACTATTATGATAAAAATGTTGGAAACTGGTTTTGATAGGAGGCTATATGTGAAGTGTAACTCTCCAAACAGACATGCGGAATTCTGAAAATTTTTAAAGTGCAGTTTGAGGAACAAACGAGAAAACGTCATCAGCACGACCACTTGCCATAAAAAAGGAGTTAAAACGATTAAGAAAACATGACTCAAACCCTGAATTCAAAACAATCGATGGAGTGGTTGATCACCAATATTAAGTATATCTGATTGGGACACCGTCGGTTACCTATACGCTGAGAGGTTCTGGTATTGAAAGAACTGAGGCAGTGTTACCCCCACACGTGTACTGTCGTGCTAATAGTGAGTAGAAAGTATACATCGTAAAGATAAAGTCAACGAGTATAACAAAGCCGCAAGATAACTGTCACCCCTTAAGCAAGAGTAGTAATTTTAGTTTCTTGAGAGGGAGATCAACACATCAGGTCCCTTTGAAAGATAACAGATACTAGCCGGCATGATTGATGTCCAGTCATCAGTTATCCGCTTGCTAACAAGCTACCGTTCAATCTTCCGAACCGGAAGTGTCATATGAACACACTCAAGCTTGTGCTGTTCCGTTCTGTCTGTTGGCTGGTGTTAATAAGCTGAACGTAGAAACAATATTTCTGAAGTACCCGAAAGACAAGAAGAGTAAATACCTACTGCTTGTCTTGGGAGAAATGATTCCCACAGTGCTCTGAGAAATACACTACCTTGTTTTTTTCTTGTCAGACAGCCCGATACGAAAGGAGAATGGAACGATGGTCGTTTCTACAATGGACCCAATCAGCGAATGCAAAAGAACCACGTCCAAGAGGGTTGGCCAGAAACTCACCGAACGACTTCGCGGAATTGCGAACGACTGTTGTAAGTAGCAAACGTGAGTTGCTGCAAGGCTCTGGCGACCGCAGTAAACAATTAGTTCTACGATTCGCTGGAAGCGACTTTTGGCTTATCTGTTCAGTCTGCCAAAGCGCTAATTGAGAAGGACTCTGGTATTTCGTTCACTAAGCCAGAGAGTATTATGAAAAATAGGCAAAAACACTTCGGCAGCCTACTAAACTGACCGCCAACCATCGACAAGGTGAACGCAAATGGCCGGCCACAACAAGATGTCATACCGTCTCTTGGTCTTACTTCGGAATCAACAGAATTACAGCCAGCTTTTGAGCAGCTGCGAAACGGGAAAACTGTATGTAAAGATGAGTTGTCAGAGAAACTTCTTGGGCATTATGACCCAGTTTAGGAATGTGTTTTATTTCCGTCGGTTTGTCCCATCTGTAAGCAGGAAGATTACAACGATGCCCTGATAGTACCTTTCTTTCAAGATAAGTGGAACCATCGAGGCAACAAAGGTTACTGCAGTATTAGTTCACTGAACCGCCCTGGAATGATGGTGGAAAGAATTCGACTAAATCTACACAATGCGGGAGTTTTGGATGCCAGCATTTTTGAATGGCGCGGTTTTCGGAAGAGTCGCCGTACGACCGATGTGATGTTTGTTGCTCAAGAGATCCAAAACAATTTCCGTGTGCGCAACCAGCCGCTGTATATCGTCTTTGTGGATTTCATTGAGCAGTTTGATCTCGTGAGCCGTGAGGCATTGCGGATACCACTTAAGCGGTTGATATGTTTCGTCTATCTCTCATGAGTTTATCGGAAGTAAAAGTGGTTTGGCGCACAATCTGTTTTCGGTTATTCATTATCTGACTAGGTAAGGTCGTTAATGTAATTAGAACTTTGCAAGTGGGTATGAGAGCAAAATCGCAATCGTGTGAATCTACCTTTGATGATTCTGATATTGTCACTGGCCTGAAGCAGAGTCGTGTCCTGGCCTCAATCCTACTTAGTTTATATTTAACTGTATTGTTAACAGTTGCTCCTCAGAACTCGGTGGATGGTGTGGAATTTTTGTTGGATAAGAATGGCCGATTGCCTTGTGTTCCTTACTTTGGTATTCAAGCCAGTTACATAACTCGTCTATCCTCACGCTTTCGTTTGCAGATGATAACGCACTATTTGCATATAGTGAAGGGGAACTTATGCGACCAGCCACAGCTTTCTGCAACCGCGGCATCCAAGTCTGGTTCTGATATCAGTGTAAGTAAGACATTCCAATGCGTTCAGCCTTCTGCTGGCGCTGTGTGTGCATCCGGAATCGTATCAGTGGGGGTGTCGCAGTTAGCCACACAGGCTTGCGCAATATGGTTAGCATTGTGTTGGTAGATCTATCCGTGGACAGAGAGTTGTGAACTTATGTGACGATGGGCGTTACTGTT
Source organism: Paragonimus westermani (assembly GCA_008508345.1). Classification (NCBI taxonomy): domain Eukaryota; kingdom Metazoa; phylum Platyhelminthes; class Trematoda; order Plagiorchiida; family Troglotrematidae; genus Paragonimus; species Paragonimus westermani. Next base: position 132,621 of record QNGE01000513.1, on the reverse strand, counting down.
TTCAGATGTCTTAAAAGCCTGTTCTAGAAGGACCACAAACTGAAGATGAAAACCGAGCTGCTTGTCTACTGCTTACTGCTATTGTTTACGTTGCGGTGCGACAGTAAAACTATGAAATAATCAACGAGATGTGCAGTTCTTAACCCGCTCCTATCTGCAATGTCTAGGATTCATCTTGGGTAGTCGGACGTTTTTCCAAACATTGAGGCACTCCGACGAGCAGACACAGGCGGGATTAAAGCCATGCTGAAGCCCAGTCAGCTTCATGAGTGAGGATACGTCCTCAGGATAAGAGACGAACGTATTCCGAAACAGCAGTTGGACGGGCAAGTGAAAGCAGGTAAAAATATCCTGGCAGTCAAAACCTCTGATATCAGGATGCCATCCAGGTTACTCTTTCGCATTTCGCAATTTCGACTGTAAATTTTAGGAGGACCTAGCCCGAAACCAAACCATCTTGAGGAATACGATCCGGATGGGCGTGTGGTGGTCCAATAGACAACTGTTGCACGGCCGTGAATTTAAGGGCGCGGTACACAAAGTAACTACAGATGTCACAAATCGCAATGACATGGTCGCATGACTTTACGATGAATGGCACATTCAAACTATACGCTGAAACACTCACGCACTGGTGATATCACCTCGCTTGGTGATGAAACGTTTGCAACCTAAATGCCAAGCTCGGCGAACATATCAATAGCAGAATGGCACCTAAAGTGCGTTGGACAACTCGGATTGGCGGGTCATCAACATGCTCACAGTATATCGCGAACGGGTTTATCAGGCCTAAGTGAAGTACGTTTGTAATATCCATCTTTTCACGTGCATCAGCGATCGACCGATATCGTTCGGCAAGTCAACGGCTCTTCTTTGCGGAAACCTGATCCACTGTAGCCCTTTACTCATTCTTTGCATTCATCTTTGCTAGTGCATTGCAAAACGCGTCTTGTTCGCTTTTCGGTCTAACCTTGAAATTTTGCTTGTTTTCTCTACTGTCTAGAATGCAATAAAATACACCCTTATACTGACTTACTTCTTGCCTCATATCGCCAACTTTTTTCTCAGCTTAGATCTTACTATTTTAGCCTCTCTGTCTTTTGCTTCCGAGAAGGATAATTGTCCTCCTTTCATACTACCACGCTAACCAGCATTAACAGGCTGGGTAACGAAGACTTACATTCACACCCTCCCGTTCTTATTCCTTCGGGTTTAAACTGAATACATGATGTGTGAGTGGAATCGCAAGTGGTACAGCGTGAGAGTGTTGCGTGTTGTGCTTTTGTGTCCTTTTACTTGTCACTGTGACAGTCTCATCTGAAACGGAGGTCACTAACCATGTCCATGTTAGTTTGGACTATTCGGAATAGGGTACGTGATGAGGATATGACGGACCCTCCTTATACGGTGTCATTGCGTTCTATTCAGTAGATCATGCTAGACTACTGACAGTTCCAAAACATTCACCACCTGTGATCTGTTCACTATTAGCAGAACTTCTGTCAGCAGACGTTCCCTGTGATTCTGGGGACCACTTCTTAACACAGTCAGATGGCCAAAGTCTATTCGATTTTGAGTGGGAATGACGTGTGAAGCATTAGCAGAATCGTCTTCTAAGTTCCGGAGTCGTTGCATACCTTTAGATGGCCTCTTATTGCGCCTTATGTGTTCTTTGGTACGTATTTCCAGCCGGCGGGCCATCACTCTAATATAAGATGCCTGATGACGTTTGCACTGGCTTTGATACGCACAGTCTGACCACTCCAGAGCAGACCTCTCGCAATTCAAGTGGACCAACTAATTATTTGCCACGTTGATGACCCTAAGTGTCACTGTGCCGATGCACTGGCTAGGAGTCCGTTTAAGGTCTTCCAATGTAGGTCTTCAATCTTGTTGCAGGCTGTTTCCCGAGTTGACAGTACCAGCCGTTAGCCTCCAACGTTGTCCCCATGATCTTTTATTCTCTTCACAACACTTTCTCAGAATAGTTTAGTAACAAAGACCTATGAAACAGGTGTGATGGATTTGTTTTTTGGTGCATGCAGGGTTTTGCGAGCTAAAGGAGAGCTACCGATTGGAGCGGATGTTCTTTCTGTGTACGCCTGTTTCCAGATTACTGTTGGTTCCTGTGTATTCGGAAATCTGGAACACTCAGCTCCTGGTGCATCTGTATTGGGAAAAATAACTATACTCAGTCTCGGCATAAAATAATGAGCGAAGTTGAAGTCTGAACTCACCGAGAATAAACAGCCTTCACAAAAGATTCGATGCTATTCGTGATGTAGTCGAGGTGTTGTTAACGCAGTCGATGTTGCAGAGAAGTAGAGTTGAAATACAACCCAACAATGTAAGAAGGGTCAAGACGTGCGCATACCAAAATTTATTCAAAAGTTTGTTACATCAAATTTTTATCAACTGAGATATATGTACACTGCACTCTGATGCAATAATTACGCACGATTAACAAAATAGAGTATAAAACAAAAATCCATCATACGTTGACCCGTGTTCCATCATAAATTTGATGTGCGTGTTTCGTGAATTTACCAATCATTTTTGTGCACATCACCATTGATGTACAGTCAATATATCTCCATTAAGTTTGACGTGGAACAAGAACGCAACAGTTTAACTTGTTTATCTTCTGGACAGGTTTTTAACGACATCAGTGGGTAGAAGTACACACCCAGAATTGTTGGACGGTCCTAAAAGAAAGCCATGGTTGTTGTATGCTGGTCGTGCTTGTCTTTTGCGATTTCAATTAATAGGCTGGTCTACTGTTGTCGCCCCATACATCAGCTACTTCTGCTGGCAGACTGAAGGGACAGTCATTGAGTTACAACAGTAGAGTCGGTTCGTTATCTCTGATGCTGTTTTGAATGCCAGGTTTGACCAGTGCCAAAACTTTGTGTCACATTTTTCCGCTCCTGAGTATGCTTAGATGTCTTAGGCCAGCCTAGGGAAGTTTTAAGTTCTTTTTGTTTGAATACGATACAAATCACTGTGTTCAGAACACGCCCCATAATTTGGTAATCCATGCGACTAAGGTTGAATCCAACAGAGTACACAGATAAGCGACCAGTCTTTCTTCCAAGTTAAACCAATCGCAAATATACAACAGAGTTTGTTCTCGCAATTATCTGTCGAATTGCCGATCACAATGGGATTCAACCCACGAAGATTATTAAATTTAATCCCTTTTTAAACTTTGCTCACATAGACGCCAGACGGCAAACCCATTTATTCAAGAAAGCTAATGGAACTGGTATCGATATCTACCTATTGGATATGTTCGTCTTTTTGTGGAAGCGAGCTGTGCCACCGCCTTCAAACCAGCAACACCTCATACATTCTCTCCATAGTTAAAGAACACTCAACCATACATCAATTACTTCTGGAATTCTGGAAAAAATTATACAGTATGTTCCAGTTCACCTCTTAGTTTGTGAATGCCTGAGACATGCTTCCTAACATGCGTTCATATGTCTATACTCGGGTCGGACTTCTCAGCCTGACTTCTCAAACCAAACTACAACTCCACTCGGCATTAACATAACTGCCATCATATTGTAGTTTATATGTAAAAGTTACTAAGTCGTTTTCCACACAATTTTCTGGTTGCAAAAATGACATTTTCAGTTTAGATGACTCGGTTTTAGCTTACTTCTCATCCTACTTTGATGATCAATCCTGGATTGTAAAAGTGGGCTACCGCATCTAAAATTTGTGAATACTTACTACTGACGTCATCCAATACATTGTTCAACGACTGCTCTTGTTTACTCTGTGCATGACTGACTTTTGACCAGAATGAATTCATTCCGGTAGGTCAGTTTGTCAGCAGGTGCTTTGTTACTTCGAATGCTAATGAACAATTTATAGATAATTCTGGTCCACTCGAAGAAGTCGACATTTCCTGATGACCACAAAACGCCTGGTGTACGGACAATCAGAAGATCTGACCGGCTGGACTCCAAAATTGCAGTTGTCCGCACGCACATTCAAGGTGTGGCAGATTCGATGAACATGATTGACATGTTTTGTTTCGCTATTGTAACTTCTTGTTCACTTGATACATACAATTCAACAGTATACGTTATAGGTTGTCTTGCCTTATTACGTTCTGCATTTTCTATAAGTTCGTTTGTCATTCTGTTCAGTTCAATCCCAGTCACCACACAACGATTACGTAATGGGGTCAAGATTATGCAATAGTATTTTCGAGTATCACAGATCGAATAAGAAAAGAAACTGGAAACAGTTGAGTTAATAGATAGTCTGAGTCACCAACTTCTCAGGAGTCATGTAGTGGTCAAGAGCGAGTTTCTGAACAGCCGAAGTAAAAATGCAACCCCACCTCACTAGGCTATCGGTGACACAAAATGAACAAATGCAACAGAATGCTTACAGGGGTTCCGGCAAGTTACGGTAATAAACGAACTTAATTCACAGAAGGTGCTCACAGGTGTTCAAGATGACCACCACAACATCCCAGATTGCCAGTGTCCGGGAAGCAAGAATATTTCGTAGTTACCCTGGGCTGCTGAAGCGCGATTGGAGCTGCGACGATGTACATAGTACGACGGGGCTAAAGAAAGATCGGTGAGAGATTCGTGTAGTATCGTCAAGCGACTGCACAACAGAGAAAAGAGCAGACAATACAAATTGTGTATTGTTGTTGCAAGGTCACTTAAATCGATTTCCGCAATATGTAAATGTGACGCAAAAAACGTTGTTGTACAAATGTGAACTGCTGTTAGTAAACCAAAATGAGAACGAAATCCACAGTCAGCATACTGAGGTAACTAGTCAGCACGAGGAATAAATATTGCATTACAATGTTAGTTATTATATGATTAGGCAGGCAAGGCAAAACTGCATCGCCGAACCATTGTCACGGAAGACCAGGTGGGAGATCGGTTAAGGTTATAAGTGAAACTGAAGGCTTTATAATTAGTGGCTATGGTGAAATTAACACCAAACAAATATTTGTACGGTCTGGTGGTCCCTCAGTAAACCACCAATGCTTTCTTTTTGTGTTTGTGCATATCCACATTCTGCTAAATCGAGGCGTCTGGAGGTGATAAAAATAAGATGGCTCTCTTGTTCTGTCATAGTCCATGTACCGTTTGGTGATGCATCAGTAATCACTGGCTATAGCAACTTTGCAGAAGCTGTACGTCATTTTGCATCGGAAGACAGAAAATTCAACAGAAATCGATATCCGTTCATGTGGGTCAGTCTAGGTGGAATTATTTTGAGAATTAGGGTAAAAAAATTCTGCTCCATCAGCTAAATTGAGAGTAATTTGAAAATAATATTGAGGACAACCCATTAAATAACAAAACTCATCGAATGTCGGATGGAAGTGAAAATCTATGAGGATCAGGACGATGACAATTCTCACAAACCAGAAATCCCAAACATAAGAACTCAGATGTACCAAAAATGCATGTTGACCAATCAAGCTTAACGTTTAAGGATCAAAAGCGTCCAGGCAGAACGTACAATAATTTGTCATGAATAAGCCAGGTTCGCGCTTGCACAATCATATCATCCCGGCAAATAGACGCACACTCTAGGTTGACAAAGATATAATTAATAACATCTAGGAATCCAGCAGGTGAGACATTCAGATCAACATGTAGATAGTTATAGCGAAACGGTTTGAGAGGAGTACGAATGGTTGTCAGAGCACTGGAATCTGCATAAAAGCGTCTCCTGAATCTAGCTTCAAAAATATTTTGAACCATAAAATTGATGTAGAATGTTCTGTGGTTCAAAGCGGCGTAACTTCTCTCCAAGAGGAATTTGTTGAGCATGAGTTGATAATCACCACAAATTGGAGACGTTTTACCGCCACGTTTCGACGGAGTCAAAACAGGTGTAGCCCAAGTAGAAAAGGTAGCAACAGAGACGTTAATATTTTTTCACAATTTGATCGATTAACTATCCGACAGGTTTACGTAGCCCAAACGGGATGATTGTTCTTTTCATAAAAATGAGACGGCCTGTTCGAACAGGATTAATTTACTACGCATCTCACCAGAAGATTTTGAACACTGAAGCATTTGCGAGATTCGATATTTGTCTGTCTGAGAGCAGTGAAACATTTGGTCAAATCTTTCATTTCTTCTAACTCACCATTAATAGTCAAGTACTAATACTCAAGAAATGAACATTGTTAACGTTGTGAGCTGACAAGATACGGTGAACATGACTGACATGTTTTGTCTCCCTTTGCTATGCAATTGTTTCACCATTCCAATATCCTGTACAATGGATACATGCGATTCAACAATATCCGTTATGTGTTATTGTACCTGATAGTTTTATGTGATGCTAACGCGTTTGACCGTTATTCTATGCAGTTCAATTCTAATTACAGTTGGCGTCGCGCTTTCACGCTATTTACATTGATTACTGTGATGAACCAATTATCCGCTAATTCGAATACTCCAGAAGTGGAACATTATTTAGAGACGGTTGACATTTGGTACCTCACAAAATATGATTTGGATAAGGAGAAAAAGTTTGCTTTCTTTCCACACTTCATCGTCATGTAAGCTTAAGCCCTTGTCAAAAACTTGGCTTACCGGGAGTCACCGATCAGTATGTCGTGTCCGACGCTAAAGGAGATACCCCTCCAACAATTCAAATCGGGGAATTTCGTAGCAGTTGAAAAAACCATTTTCAGTGTGCTATTTCGGTCAGAATATTGATCGGTTCGTGATTTCTTTCTACGATTGCAAACACAAGCAGGTAAGTGTGAATACAACATCCAGTTGGGGGATCAGCTACGTGATCGATTGATTGCTGGTATTAAATTGCCAGAGTTACAACAGAAACTCCTCTTGTATCCTCATCAAAAGTTCCAGATTATTCGCAAAGTATGTGAACAGCGTGAGAATATAAAAGTTACGAAGACTACTGAGGTGCTTCCGTGCAATTATTCCGAAGTCAACAATCCGAAGCCGAAACAACTCGCGTACTGATTTCCGTTTGCCAGTATCGTTCGTTCAGTTTTCTAAATATAATAACATGAACCCAATTGTACAACAATTTGGGTGCAAGCATCCCCAGTATTCGTGTCCACAAAGACAAGCAAAGTGCTTCAGCTGTAGAGAAGTGGGTCATATCCAGTCACTATGTAAGTCCAGACGTTTGTTACCTAACGACAAACTATAATTCTAAAGTGTAATCATTGACTAGTAACATTTCTACTCTTTCTCTATCTATTTTGCCCTAAAACATTTCTCATATTCTGAAAATATTGGTGTCCGCTTCTGGCAACAGTCACAATTTTATTGTTGACGCCTGTAATGTTAAATCAATAATCTCGTATTCAGGCCTAGCTGTATTTTATCTTGATGTTGTTCTGCAGTTAACATTCGCGGTATTATTGGTCATCCATTGCTACCTATAGGCTACAGTATCGTGTCGGTAAAGTTTTTCAATACTAGCCCTACTGATTGTCAGTTTTCAGTTTCAACCTCAGTTCCTCCTGATATTAGACTCAAAGTTTTATGACTACTACATTCTGACATTTCTTCACTGACGTCAATGGACGACGCTGGCATTAAACAGCTTATACTGAACTGTTATGAGGTCACAGGGGAAATGCGGATACCAAAAGTGAAACCTGAAGCTCCGGGGAAACCAGTCTTTTTTAAGATACCAATCATTCCATTTGGTTTACGATTACCTATGCGCAAAGAACCGTGATCCATGTGTGATGAAGCATCTATAACGACTGTTGACTTGTCAAAGGGGGCGACTCCAATAGTGACGCCACTAAAAGCTGATGGGATTACAGCGAGAATTTGTGGTGACTACAAGTTAACGTTGAATACACGCCTACTAAACGTACTTGCACAACAGAAAAACACGAGGATGGACTGTGTCGTTTGTCAGGTTCTAATGTCTTTCCAAAAATCGGTTTAAAGGATGCTCATCTAAAAATACCACCTGATGAAGTCTCAATAATTTGATTACTACGCCGTTTGAGGTGTATCGACATAATTTTTCACATTTTAGTTTGAACGCCTTGCCAGCGGTATTCTAGGATGCCAATTCCTAAAGATTTAGCTTGTATCGAAATCTATCAAGATGACGCTATTGTTCATGCTTGTGATAAGCCTACTTATGACTATCGCCTCCTTTCTCTGATGAAGCGAGTTTTTGACTTTAACGTAACCATCAACCCAAAGAAGAGTAATTTTTCAGTTTCTTCTTTCTCATGCTTTGATTACATTGTTGATAGCAATGGTTTCAAGTCTGATTTACAACTCTTAGCCCGATTAGTGAATGCATCATCCCCGACTAACTTTCATAGAGTCCGTTTTGTTTTAGGTGCACTCGTTTTATTCTGAATTTCGCTCAATATTCTACTTTGTACGGTACGTTATCCAGCAAAATCTTTCTCGGCCACTGACCACGAGAAAACTCCTCGTACTTTACTCTACTGCTGTTTTTAAACCGTCTCCTGCCAAAGATCACTCAGCTGTAATAACCGATTTTTCTGTCGCTGCAATACGTGCGGTTCTTGAACGTTTTGGTAGACCTGTTGTATACATTTCAGGTTGTCTGTGTAAATCAAACGTGAGTATTTTTGGACCCAACGTGAAGCCCTTGCTGTTAAAAGACTTCATAAATACCTTTTTTGGATTGTCATTCACTATTGTAACAGAACATGTATCATCCTAGCAAAACGCTGAAAGTCATATGCTATCATGGCGCAATGCTGGAGCATTTCTGTTAGCTCCCACTATTACACAGTTATTCACCGTAGTGCAAAAACAATTCCTCATGTTGATTACTTATCCAGAATTCCGTCACCGGACTCAAACTCTAACGACGCTGACTGTTTACCAGTTCAATCTCTGTCAATAAAAAGGGATGCAGTTGTGTGAGGTACTCGCAAATTCGTTGGTCCTGTTATCTCTGCCTTAAGACGTGGCTCAACACAACAGGAGCGACGTAGATTTTCTGCATTTTACTGTCGCCGTGAAAGTTTGTTCGTTACTCCGGACGGATTACTGTGTTTTGATGATCGGGGTGTAATTCCACTGACTATTATCTGATGTCCTTGCGGACTTGTATTCCGGACAGTTAGGAGTTGATAAGAAGAATTCGCTCGAACGCTTATCTTGTTGGTGATCGGAATTAGAATCAGATACTAAACAAATTGCCAGAAATTGTAGCAAATGTATACACAAGAATCATACGAAACAATCACGATGGCATCCGTGGCCTGTTATGTTTGAAACATTTCAGAGAGTTCATGCTGACTGCTGTGGTCTTTTTCTGAGGAAATACTATTCCCTAGTGGTTACTGATGCTCACCCCAGATGGCCTGAAGTTTTCATCACCACATCACTGAGTGCAGGCTTCACGAATGCTTTGAGAAAAGCATTCTGTCACGAGGATTTACGTGTTGTTTTGATCACCGACAGTGGTACTCAATTTACTGTCAAGCCCTTGGGGGAATGGATTTGAGGACTTAGATGTTGGTATTAGTTTACTGCTCCGTGACACCCACAATCCAACGGACTTGGGGAAAAGTTTGTACGCACGCTAAAGTCTGCACTGCTTCTTCAGCAGCAAACTCATTCGTGGAACTTGATCGAGGAATCGATAATTTCTCGATGCAATGTAGGAACATATCACATTCGGTAACTGGAAAGTGTCCCACATCCTATTGATAAAAAGATTGGGAATAACACAACGTTTCGAGAAAGTTGTAATACTGTACGTTTCAACCACCTCGGGTGGCTTTTCTCAAGAGTGCTGTAATCGATTTCGATTACAGCACTCTTGAGAAAAGCCACCCGAGGTGGTTGAAACGTACAGTATTACAACTTTCTCGAAACGTTGTATTATTCCCAATCTGTTTATCAATAACATGTTAAACACGACGCCCAAACTATCCAACTTCATTCTTACTACATTTGGTGCGGATATCTTACAACTGATTAATAATGAAATCACTTTGGCCAAGAAGCATGCCAACTGGGTGTCCCACATCCTCTTCAAATCTCGTTCTCTGTGTAGAAATCTTGACTGTGCAAAAACAGCTGATGTTACATTTTTCAATGGCAATGATTTACGTCCTGTTGATGGAATACTTCCTTCATCTCATGGAAATCGCACGGTTACTATTCTCGACTTGAAAGGCCTTTCCTGCCATCGAAGACATGTTGATCAGGCTAAGCTCAATCCTAGAGGTCGGTCTTTTAAAAGAAACCCTATTGCTTCGAATTCTAATGAATCCGAAACACTTGAAGAATCGATAGTCAGAAGATATTAACGTATGGAATCTAGACCACCACGGAATTACAGATATCCGCACGCCCATTTAAGGTGTGCTGGATGTGATGAATATTAATGACATGCTATGTCTCCTTTTGCTATGCAATTGTTTCACCATTCCAATATCCTGTACGATGGATACATACGATTCAACAATATCCGTTATGTGTTATTGTGCCTGATAGTGTTATGTGATTCTTACGCGTTTGACTGTTATTCTATACAGTTCAATTCCAACTGTATCACAAGAACTAAGAATTGTCAAAAAATGTCCAGTAATGCCTTAACAAGAGGTTTAAAAGTTTCCACAATTACACTCTTGAGACACTTTAAGAAATCAAGAAGGATAGGTGATTCAACGCAGCCAGCGTCCACAATGAATGAAGGTTCAATAGAGCTACTATCCAGATATGTCCGTTCAGTGTGGTTGCCAGAACCAACGGAATGAACAGCATGAATAATAAAATGAAATTGGGAACTCAAGTTTTTATAGCCGAAAATGGATTGTATAGAATATTTTGAATCTCGTTAAACTGGTTGAATGTAACCATGTTTACCCAAGCAGCAAAATGCAGTACAGTCCACGCGTTCCCTGCGGCATTTTCACAAAAATACATATTTTACAATGTCGAAAACACGGAATACGTACGGAAATAACAACGAAGCGTACTTTATAAGGAGTACAGTAATGACATACTTATCAACTCGTTCATGAATTGACAGAATTTTTGGGCGTGATGCCTCTGCCACTACTTTCACTAATCCTGTTCACACGGGAAAGTACTCACTAAGTTAACCGTCATTCGCGTCAACACTCCCGGACTTCGAGTTCCCGATTTGAAGAGCTCGGATTACACTTAGGAGATATTCACCGAAGCATCGGCTCCCGATGGCGATAAACCTTAGTGGACGGTGCACTGAGTGGTTATCCCAGATAAGGATTCACCAGACGTGGTATACAAAATACGTTGAGAACAGAGACCAAATATTTATCGAACGAACTGTGTACGTGATCAGTTGTAGCACTATAAACAGCACCGACACGTAAGTTAGCTCGGAAGGTTAGAGACCAGCTGTCGACGGGCGAGTAAGCCGGAAGCGTTTGGTCTCCGAGTTCGCGCCGCACAGTCACGTAGCATGCGGACAAACAATTGGACAGCATACATCATTCACACTTCGTTAATAGCCTAGGTACAACATACCACAGAGAGTTTTGAAGCTATTTCACACCTCATACCATGAGTAGGTCAGTTAAACCTCCGGGTCGCCAAACAGCCTCGCCTAGAAGGATACTGTGACAACAGCCCTTTGGTCTTGATGAGGACAAGTAAAGGCCGATCATTCTTGACCTGGTCCGGTTCATGACATATCAGCTAATATAATAAGTCTGCGACTGGAACGACAACTTTCTGACGCCTCATGTGGGGAGTGCTAATATCCGCAGTTCCTAGCGAGCTCCCACGCGAGCGTCCTCTCTTGTAGTTACTAAAACGAGCAGGAGAATGAACGGTTGAAGTTTTGAGGCGGCGTCCTCGGAACGTTCGAGAGCAGCAGCAGATACGGAATGAAAGGTAATCGCAGTCGGTATTGGTGTCGCACTCGTCACTCTGGCGTCGGGGGAGAATATAAGACAGGGAATGAAGCGAAATCGGCCGTGTTTCAATACAGGGACAAATGACGTAGTTAACCGAAGTATATAAGAATAACGAACGTTTGAATAGACAAAATCGACAACTGCACCCATATTGTTTTGGTTTTTGGACGTTTTCGTCGTTTTTTCATTAGTGTTGGCGCATGCGTTGTTACCTTTCTAAAAAAATTTCGGGCAATGGCTTTCGCGCCTAAAACGAGTAATGGTTGATGATGAGGAAGTAACCGTCGGGATTTCTGGAGCAGGCTGGTGCGAGCTGCCGACAGGGACGTTAGTTATCCTTGGGTGTATGACGGACGACAGAGAACTTGACTAAGAAGACGTGTCAAGAAAATCATATTAGGCGGGTTTGGTGTTGTTGAAAGAGACGGTGGCCATTTTGCCGAAGCGATTTGTGGTATACACGTGGTCCTTTTGTTGTGAACCCAGAAGGCGGATGGCACACAAGTTGTTTGTTTGGGAAACCAATACACAACTTAATCGTCTCAACGGGACTACGAACAGGAACACTCATCTGCACGCCACACTCGTTTGAGGATGCTCCAGTCGCTTTAGACACCATGTCTCAGTTCCGTAATGTGGAGAAAGACATTCTACGTCATTCTGCCTTCCAATGATCCTTCCCACATCTCTTCCGTATTTATCCCGCGATCACTTCGATCCATGCGGCTACTGAATAGTGGNNTTGTTGTGAACCCAGAAGGCGGATGGCACACAAGTTGTTTGTTTGGGAAACCAATACACAACTTAATCGTCTCAACGGGACTACGAACAGGAACACTCATCTGCACGCCACACTCGTTTGAGGATGCTCCAGTCGCTTTAGACACCATGTCTCAGTTCCGTAATGTGGAGAAAGACATTCTACGTCATTCTGCCTTCCAATGATCCTTCCCACATCTCTTCCGTATTTATCCCGCGATCACTTCGATCCATGCGGCTACTGAATAGTGGTGTGAGTAGTATGGTGCGACCGTCTATCCTCACTAACCTTTCTTTGAGACGCTCGGGAAGTTTCTACGTATCGATGTTCAAGAGGGCGTTACTGACCGTACACTTATTCGAATATGTGAAGGAATCGATGGGGGACGTGGAAACAAAAACCTTGTCAGTTTGTTGTTGGGTGTCCTGTGAAAGGAAAAGACGTGCCTGACCGGCGACCCGTTTAACGAAAGAAGAGTCGCACCTAACGTGGCCTGTGGAGACAAAGAGATAGCCACCAGATAGACGCAGTGGTTAGCACCGAAGAAGTCCGTCGGGATGGTCTGAAGTTTGATTCCGAGGACCGATGAGATACCTAGTAGGACGGCCGGCAAGGCTTCTGTCCAACGGATAAAGTGCAAGGTGTTGTTAAATGTTGTTAATGGAAGCTCTAAACTATTCCGTTCGCAGCTTGATGGCAAGCCGTAGTGTGAACGCGGTAGCATGATATTCAGCGTTCCCGCAAAGCAACCGATTTTTAACTGTGGAACACGGACGGTTATTACTGTAGTCGGAAAACCATGTGGCGCAAATCAACGTTCAAAGAAGACTTGCAACATAATTTCGGAGGCAACTTTGGGTACTGGGACGGCTTTGGCCCACCGCGTGGAGCGATCGGTCCTCAGAAGAAAGTGGGACATAACAATAGACTGTGAGTGAGGACCAACAATGTTGATGTTCATGTGTGACGGATAACAGTATAAACATGCATATCAGTCTATCGAGTCTGATACATTACAATAAGTTTTAGCTTGTTGATGGGTCAAACAGGCGTGCACCCAGTTCCTGACGACTTTTGTACACCGGGTCAAACGCAGCTACCAGAAATGCGTCCATCTGTGACCCAGACGCAAAAATAGGCGATATTATGGGTATTGTTGTGGCGGCAAACGACTGTTAATCTGTGGAATTGTTCATCGCGTTGAGTCCCGTCAGGGTTTTCCTAAAGCACAGGACCACGAGCGCGTACACTTCTTCTCCCGACTCACGTGCATTCAAACACATAAGGCATTAGTGCATTGTCATTCACCCTGGTGGCACTATTCCAATAGTCTCTTCTAGTCCCTCGTCCTCATGATGTTCACACCTGTTCTTTAACTCCCAAATATGCTCACTATGCCATCCGCAAAAGAAATCGCCTTTTCTATAACAGTATACAAAAAACACTTTGTCAGGAAAGAGTCGTAACCAGTGAAGGCGAACAACCAGTGGAATTGTCACAGAGGATCGTACGTGATGATGGTGGTAGATTATTGGTGTGACATAGAGATGGCTGCCGGTAAGAGGTGTAGAAACCAGTTTGATAATGTTTTGCGTTGGCCATGGTTCTTGAGTTCACTGAATCGTGGCTATTCATTGCCGATATTTGCGGTGAATTATTAGTCACAACGTTGATGCTACCAGAGCTGTAGCTTATATCGGACGGACATTGAAATACGGGGTCTAAGAGCCTTTTAAAATGACTATCTGTCGGATTTACTAAGGAAGACAAAAGTTGAAAGTTTTTGGTCAATAAAAACTACCAAGCCGTTTCCATCGAAGACAAGTCGGAAGTAACGAACGGCTCAATAGGTAGATAACAACTCACAGCGGAGAGTGGTATATTGGGTTTCACTTGAATATAAACCTCTAGAAAGCAAAACACTCCGTTTCTACGGTCCATCAACATACTTTTAACTAGTGTGTAGTGAGATCGCCCTCGATGTCCTCCAAGTCCTGAACGCCCTGGAACCTGGTAATTGCCTTGTTAACACCTTCGTACCTCATTACATTAAAATAACAATGGCGTATTTCTAAACGCATCTGTAAGTAGCAAGCTGAGGTGATCGCGATCAGTGCATACACTGCAAAGCGATATACGAATATACACCATATGCACAATTGTTAATAGTACGGCACGCGGGTTGAAAGAATAAAGCAACGAAAGAGACTATGAGGTACTATACATATTTCCATATCCCGCTCCATTTTTGCCTAGGGTCTACATCAGTTGTCTATGCACCCAATGAACACTTGTTTGAATTGATTCGACTCAACAGTACACTTTTGCTGCGCGCGTCTCGTCTCCCTGGTGCTCTAGTTCCGTCTGGATAGAGGTTGCTTATGAAGAACTATTCAGCGACTGTGTTTTAAATCGACTATTGGCGGTCCTACTTTTGTATAGGTGTTGTTCCTGCACAAATCGGTGGGTCAATGTATTGAATTTCATAACACTTACTGCTGAAGTTTTGTTCGTTCTGCAGTCTCCCTCTCATAGTTCTCCAAAATATCCCGGCATTTAATTCTCATTTATTTTCTTCTTCATTACTATGCCTTTTGATGTTGAACAGAGAACAGCTGCCTCAGAGAATACTGTCATGATTAAACTTCCTGAGTTTGGCGGTAGAGACACTTGGTTTTGGTTTACACAGATTGAAATTATTTTCGACTGTCTGCCACTCCTCCTGAATTCGTGGCTTCAGAAGTTGCAGATGTAATTCGTGGGTGTTCAGGTGAGTACCCTTACAGTGTCATCAAATTGGCTACTATCAATGAGATGAAAACTTCTGACGAGGACAACATTCGCCAACTCCTTACCTGCAATGAATTTGAAAGTCGCACCCTCATACACTTGCTTAGTCACATGACTCTCTTGTCAGATAAGCAGGCTGTCAAGGAACCTGTGTTGTCCGAGTTGCGTCTTTAGAACCTCCCACGCCAGCTCCGTCACACACACTGGCTGTTTCAGAGGAGGACACCCCGTTGGCCAAACTAACACAGTTAACTGGCCAGCAAGTGACTCAGCAAGTAGCTCAATCTCAAGGTCCTTGCATCCGACACATCTTCCAACAGGATGTCTCAAACCTGAAAGAGCAGTTTTCACAAGTGTTCCTGCCGCTAGCCACTTTAAAAAACCTGCTAACAGATAAACGGCCACCGGTGACCTCAAAGTCTCGCTCTTGAAGTATGTCGCGCACATGACCATTAGATAGGAGTATGTGTTGTTATCACTGTCGGCGCGGCACGCGTCCTTGTCGTTGCAACCAACCTTGCTCCTTTTAGAATGGTTAACTCCAGATGGTAAACGACCAAGCCAGTCAGTAATAGCGACAGCTGCCACTGATCCCTATCTATCTCGCCTGTTTCATGTATTTAACCATCCAACACTCCCAATTTCCTTATTGATACGGGCGCCGAGGTTGGTGTTGTCCCACCAACTGGTGACAAGCACAGCCCCAAAACGGTGTTGTATACCCGACTGGCCGCTAGCCGCACTACAATACAGACCTACGGAAAGAAACTACTCATCTTCGACCTTGGTCTCCGACGGCAATTTCACTGGACCTTTACCGTTGCAGAGGTGCAGCGTCCAATTATTGGCGTTAACTTTTTCACCTCCTTTGGACTTATGGTGAATGCACGTAGTCCGAAACCGCTGGAAAGCACAAAGGTCCTGTGTGTATATGGAGAGGCCACGTTGATTAAGTCAGTGGGATTGTGCTTAGCCTCAACAAACAACAGTTTCGCAACCCTGCTTTGACAGTTCTAGTACCTTATCAATCCACCAGTCTCCTGGTTACAAGTAAAACACGATGTTTTGCACCACGTTACAACCAACCAGCCACCTAACGTTACAGGCTGCCGTAGGTTACCACCACAAAAACTCGGAAGCGTCTAGTGTGAATTCGACCATCTTCTACGACACGACATGACTCAGCTTTCCAGTGGTCCTCCGCCTCACTCCTGCATATGATACCTGAAACTACACCTGGCGACTGACGCCTGGGTGGTAATTACCTCACCCTTATAAACGCCACCGCCTCTGACAGGTGCCCAGTATCTCATAATCACGACCTCTTCATCGGTCTGCACGGTATGACCATTTTTTCAAAGCCTGATTCAGTTCGGGCTTATCACCAGATTCACGTGGCCGCAGAAGACGTAGCAAAGAGGACAGTCACCACCATATTTGGACTGTATGAATTTGTCCGCATGTCATTTGCCTTGTGCAATACAGGCCAACTATTCCAGAGGTCTATAGACCAGTTCTTCCGTGGTCTACTTTTTTACTTGTCTATATTGACGAAGTCTTCGTCGCAAGCAAGGACGCACATCATCATATGCCAAACCTCCCCACACTATCCGAACGTTTCGATCAGTACGGTATAACCCAAAACCCGATTGGGTGTATTTTTGGGGTAGACTCCATAGAATCTTTGGGACACCGGATCATCCGCGGCGGTATCTAGCCTCTGCCATAGAAGATTGCTGCCCTTAAACATTATCCACCTCCACAATCTCAGAATGGCTGACTTCGGTTTTTAGGTTTCGTTAGTGACCACTGTCGTTTCAGCCCCCACTGTTCGGAGTTGTTAGGACCTTTTACGGGTTTGCTAAAGGACAACCCCAAGCATTTTGTTTTACACTCTTCAGCTAGCGCTGCATTTCTCGCGGTAAAAGACGTGTTATCACAAGCGACGACCCTAGCACGCAGGCCGGCAGACGAAGATTCTATTCTTGTTTTGTAGACTGATGCATTTCAGTCCACTGTAGACGTGGTTCTGCAGCAGGTGGTGGACAGTCAAGTACAGCCTTTGTCGTTTTTTCTCTCACAAGCTTCAAGAAGCGCAAACGCGATGCAGTACCTTCGGTCGCGAGTTACTATCCCAACAGACCACAACTCACTCATTTATTCTTCTAACACCGAGCCCGACCGCTATTCGCCGAGAGAAATCCGAAAGCTAGACCACACCTCCCAGCTCCAAAAGACGCACAATATATTGTGGGAGATAAAACACCGTCGCCGACGTCTTATCCAGAGTTCCTTAATTGACTTACACCGAACCGACGCCGTCGATTGAGAAGAATTAGCATGAGGATAAGACCTGGAGTTGCAACGGTGTCGCACCCCTTCTTCACTCAAACTTCGGGAGTTGTCTGTAGTCACCTACGAAGGCACGGTTAAATGTGATACCCCGACAGTTATCCTTTGTTCAATTGTGCCAATAAATTTCAGATTCTATATTTTTAACAGTCCTTACTGCACATCTCATCCCAGTGTTCGTACCACCGTCAAGCTAATTTCGGACCGATTAGCATGGTCGAACACGCAAAGAGACATACGAGAATGGGCGGCAACTGGCCTTGATTTTCAACGCAGCAAAGCACGCCGGCACGCCAGCACATCCCCTGGCACATTCGCCGACCTTTTCAGTCTTACCCATGTTGACATAGTTGGACCGTTGACATATTCAAAAGGTCCTAGGTACATCACAACTTACGTTGATCCCCTCAACAGATGGACGATAGTCATACCTCTCACCAACAGGATTACCTAATCATTTGCGCTAGCGTCCTTGGAAGGGTGGATCTCAGACTATGGTGTTCCAGCGACTGCAACCACCGATAAAGACACAACCTCAATCAGCACTGTTCAGTGACTTTAACCGGACACTCGAATCGGACCCCATCAAAACCACCGCATACCATCCAGCAGCAACTGGTCTGGTCGAACGTTTCCAGCGTCAGCTGAAGGCCACTTCAAAAGTCTAACTAGACCCCTAACGTTGGACTGATCACCCACCCCTTGTCATGCATGGAATTCAATCGACCGTTAAGAAAAACATTGGTTGCACGACCGCAGAGGTGGTTTACGGCACGACACTTCAACTCCTTAGTGCACTGTTCTATAAGTCAAATTCCGGCAAAACCATATCTGACGCTACCACCTTTGTGCAGCAGTTGAAGACATTTGTGGGTAAAACCATGCCTTAGCCTACCAGGTTTTGCACCAAACAGGAGCAAAAGCGTTTCAAGCTGGACTTTTGCGATTTTGTTTATGCTCGCGTTGCCACCGTTAAGATCCCTCTCCAGGAACCATGTTCCAAGCCGTTCCGCGTAATTAAGAGGCTCATCAAGTTCGTTGTGGTCGATTACCTAGAGAGAGCTATTCAGCGATTGCGTTTTGTGCCGACTATTTGTGCCTATACCTTTGTATAGGGGTTAGTTCTCTACAAGACATAATGGGAGAGAAAAATTCTGGTTCATGAAAAATCATCTGGGACACTCGATTCTAGAAGGGCAGTTCCCACGATCTTTCTAATTCGGTCAAAAACTGAGTGGTTACATAATTTACACTTTAATAGATGCTCGATGACCTAATGATCAACGTTGTGGTAGAACAAGGCGATTTGGTGGTGGCGGAGATGGGAAATAAAACAATTTCGCAATTTCTAAATGTGAATTGCTTTGAAAAAATGTGTAGTAAATTTTGTTGGAGAGAGAAGCGACAGGAAAACGCAGACTTTTGCGAAGAATGGGCGGGCCCTTTGAGTGGACTTCGGCAATCACTCACAATTGACGGAATTTGGTAACTCTTGCAAATTATCCGACTAGTATGGGATTCTGTGTGTCCGGACATCGTGGGATGTTTTTCTTGTGTTAGACATGCTTATGAGGTCAAGAATGACATGCAGAATTACGTGATCACTGGTAGAAAGTAAAACGACCATGTGAACTGCGGTGACTAATGGGATATGTAATTTTCAGGCAGAATCTTTCGCGTACAACTAATAATTTTGCATTAGCCAGCAAAATATATAACGTGCGCAAACGGTTATTATCATATGGCGCGAAAAACAATGACTAGCAGCTTTTTCTAGCATATGATTATCGTCGAATTTTAATGTCAATTTGTCGCAAATGGCCGATTTAAAGATTAAAAAGAATGTTTAACGTCACGGAATGGTTGCCGGCTGGTCTAGGAGAAGAAGAAGAAACACGAATGTTAACTCGTGATTCTTATGTAAATATGTAATACAAACAGGTGGTGTATTTTTCTCTCCCTCAGCTATTCCAAAACGTTTCAGATTGTACAGCCTCCATGTAGTGATCAATAACAGCATACAACTGGTTAACATCAAGTATGAAGTAAGAACGGACCTGGGTGGTGGGGTTTTCAACGAGCAGGCGTATACACATAAGCATCAATATATAATAATAACAGTATATCTCTCAACCCATTTGTGGGAAACACGCTCAGGTAAGCGTGATCAGTACACACATTTTAACGTGAACTACATAACGTACACATAATTGGTAATTGTACAAGACACCAATTATGGAAATAGAGTAATAAAACGGACAAAATAATAAAGTAAAACTCTAGTTCATGAAGAGGCAGATGGCTCACTTGCCTCTGAAACGACGGTTCTCAAGATTTTCAATATTCGATAAAAAATGTTAGGTTGTTACATCAGTTGTTGCTTCACGAGGCTGACATAGGCCTTATGTTCAAGGTCATGCCAGAAAAAGGATTTTTCAGGATGGAGAAAATGAATAGTCGAAGAATTTCGCCATCAGTTGATATGGATAGCCTCGGAAAAATATGTAGAAACTTCTGGAAAGATAAGTTTCCTTGTTCACTTGTTAGTTATAAAGGTAACTAAGCAAGATTTATCGTGCGCCAATAGTGAAACTGATAAATTTGAAGGGTGCCTGGCGCAACACCGAGCGGTACAGAGGGTTCCTCCTCAAATGTTATTATGTCCATCTCCGAAGATACTGCTGTTAGACAGGTAGAGTTTGAAAGTGTGTATAATGTTCGTTATTGTCAGCAAAATTTCTAAGTTTCGTTTAAGATGATTTAATCTTATCGACTCTAATTGCTTGGGGGAGTTTATTCGAAATGTATGAGCATTTCATCAGAGAAACATTTGAGCACAATTTTTCGAGCTCTGAAAGCCACCCAAGTGAATTCTTCTTTGCAAACAAATCGCGAAATTTGCTGCGAACATTCTGCCATGAACGGGATTGCACGTGGGTGAAAATGTTAGCTTGAGTAGTTGTTGCTAAAGCGGATCCAGTGCAAGAGTGTGACAACGCCCTACGTAACCCAGAGAAGATGGATAACCCAGCAAAGCTTTCGTGAAGGCATGTTGGAGACTTTCCAGAACTAACTTTACTGACTGGTGCAGGTGACCACATATGAGTGTTCGGTACTCGGAGTAAGATCGTACGCGTAGCTCAGAGAGGTGTGGTCGAGCAGCAGGAGGGAGTAAGTAGCGGTTAAAGTAGCCCATCATCCGTCCAGGTCCAGCTACTGAGAAAGATGTGTTCACCTAGATTAAGTGAGTCTGACTAACACACCCCATCGGCGCGTCATGATGGCAGTTGTACTATGACCGTCCAGCTTTATGAAGCATTCCGGTGTATGAAAATCGTACACAACGTTGTTGGATTTATTGGCCAGAAGTTCTGTCAGTCAAGTTTGACACCATATCTCCGAGTACGACATTTCCGCATGTTATCTAAACAGAAATTGGAATTATCAGGGGGAACAGTGTAGAAAAATTTGAGGTCATCGACCAATGAAAGTAGTTTGCTATGCTTGATAACTCCACGTAAATCGTTGATCTACATGAAAGTGACGGTTCCAAGGAGCTCCGTTGGATCACTCCGCTGGTGACTGGCCTGACCGCTATTATGTTCTATTTTAACTGCTTGTGCACAGCATTTTCCTTACGGAGCAAACCAGTTCAGCAATGGACCATGCATAACAAAAGACGATTATCAGACACACGATCAGAAGCCTCTTGCATGTACAACAGCATAAAGATGATTGCCTCGCCAGAATCAGTATATTTTATAACGTGGTCAAGAACTTCCAGGTGACACGTCATAGAGGAACGTCTGTCAAGAAATTCACGTTAGGGGTGTTGAAGTAGCTGCTGGTGTGAATGTTTGATGATTGTTATGTGTTAATAGAATGTTGGTGGCCACGTTCTCTACCCTATTTATTCCCTTCTTGTTGATTTGTCTCCTTACGTTGGAATTCTTTATGCCAATTACTAGCCTTTCTGCTGACATTTACCCGCAGGGAATGCATGCTGTCGTTAGTTTACCGTAAATATGTGGGTTAGGAATATCGTGGGAGTAATTGTGGACGGAATGTTTAGGAAAGTATGAAATATGCCTATTGTAATGTGAGAATTTGTTTGTTTTAATGCGTGAACTATGTTTATCAAGGACGCCAAGGATTTGCACTAAATTAACAGCGAAATATGTTGACGAGATAGCGAAAGTTTTGCGATCTGGTTGATAAAGGGAATAGGGAACAAATGAATAATAAACATGCACCGTATAACTTGTAAGCCATTTTTCTTGAAATAGGTGCTGACAGTTGATAAGTTTGGGTCATTATGATCATCCCCACGTGCGATTGGAAACCGCTAAAAATTGGAGGCGTCGTGGGTAAGTAGATAAGGCCGCAGCTGATGACTCCTTAACATAATGCGGGCGAAACCCGGCGTGATCTGCTCAGAGTAGATATTGCTCACCGTAATCGGCGTAAGCTGCTCCGGCCTTAAGGTAACCAAAAAATAGGTAAAATTTTTCAGTTACCTGATCACCAAGAAGATGGAATTTCACGTGTTTTCAGGAAAGCGAAGAGGTTCAAAGAGAACTGAGGTACTGTACGGCATGAAGCCATTCGGGGTTAACCGTTCGACGGCCAGCATACGTCACGACCTATAGTTGGACACACTGACGTCTATGCTCGACGGTTAGCCTACCTGCACCATATAGTCACAACGTCACGACCTATGGTTGGACACACTGACGTCCATGCTCGACGGCCAGCCTACGTGCACCCCCAGAGAGAACATCACGATACTGAACTATCGAAATACGTTTATTATATATACATCTTATCATTATCTAGAATATTCCGT
This sequence comes from Paragonimus westermani, assembly GCA_008508345.1. Taxonomy (NCBI): domain Eukaryota; kingdom Metazoa; phylum Platyhelminthes; class Trematoda; order Plagiorchiida; family Troglotrematidae; genus Paragonimus; species Paragonimus westermani. Next base: position 109,968 of record QNGE01000513.1, on the reverse strand, counting down.
CAGAAATCAAGAAGGCTGCATGCTTTCTGTGCCGCTTCAGTAGAAGTCCTGCGCTTGCTGTGTATGCTGGTCTACGGTTAAACCCTATGTAACATGTTAGGTGGGGTATCACTTACGTTTGCCGTTGACGTCTGTGTAGTTATTTGCGAACACTTTTACTTGAACTCGCTTGCGTGGGGGAGCAACGCGAAACTCATCTTCAGATGTATCATCAGTGAATAGTGGAGCTGCACACGGTCTGTGTCATTATTATTATATCAACTTACATGTTTCCTCACAGTATCCCGAACATGGAAGTAACATAACATTATGTCGCATCCAAAGACCACTCGTGCTGCTTACATTTGGGCCGCTATTTTATACACCACAAACGTTCTGACACGTATGTGTTCCTCCATAGCCTCCTGGAATGTCTCGAACAAATGACGCAGGGATGCGTATTTCTCACTTCGTACATAGGCGTACATTACTGGTCGTCCATGGCCCGTGTCGTCTGTAACGAGTAACTGATACAACCTTAGGCTACAGGGGCCAATGCGGAGTGATGGAGGACCTGCTTGTGGCGGTTGGTCCCACGAGTGGCATCGACGTTTACCACGTCAGGGAACCGTCTGAATAACTGCACTTGCTGTCTGCGTGCGAAACGTATCTGCATGTACCTATTGTTGTCGTTTCTGATGACACGCAGCACGCCGTTTTTCTCTATATGATCCAGAATTTGTGGCAGATTTTCTGCTACGTTAGTACACACTAACTCGCTTACTTATCACTGGCGGTTTTAACCAATGACAGATGTTGCAAATATCCATGGTAGTTATATACTTGCCATAAACATCCGCAGCATACTGCTTCAACTCGGCAGTTGGCATGTTGTACTCGAAAAGATGTCTCGAGTTGTTCACTCCACTGTCCGTGAGCCGACGAATCCTTGGATGTGCATCGTACAGCAAGGCAGTTAGGTCGTGGTTGTGCTCCAACGGGAAAGAGCTAACAACCAAAACGGTATTTCTTCTAACCATGTTTAAGCGTGATTGGCAGCATGTTACGCGGGAACTGTGCAATGGGAAGTATTTGACCTAAACTCACTAAACACGTCGTACTCCACGGCTCTCGCTCTTACGTCGCCTGTGTTCTATACAACGGAACGCCATCTAACAGGTACACTCAACGGCAATCACACTCACGTGATCATATTTCAAGTGTCTACTGCCTGATTTCTTGCGTGAACCAAGCACATACAGAACATTGTGATCCTTCATGCACCTATCTAATCAACTTTTGAACTCGCTGAGGCTAGCAGATTCGCGATCCTCAAAGACATCTTTGAAGCTCTGTAAACATTCCATAACCTAAAATGGACTATAAGATAAAATCGGTCAAATATTAATCACACGAGCCATTCTTACAATCTGAAACTACCGCTCAAGTTACGCGCGTGACAAATCAATTATCCTATGAATGCGGATCTTGATGTATTATTAAATCTTGTCACTGTTTACTTTTGAAACTTGTTTTCGCATAGTTTTTCCTCCTTGCTTTTTTTTGCCGGACTTTTTTTATATGTACCCTGGTTTCATTTCTGCCTGACCGCTTCGCCGTTACGTGACTGTTGCATTCGGTCATATTTATGTGAACCGTTAATCTTGGAACTTGTGTATTCGGTGGATTCAATATCGATGTTTGTTTGTCTTCCATTGTTCGGTTTATCATATTGTCTTTGAACATTAGCACCTTATTGATAAGAAGCTCGCCAATACGACCGTCTTCCTTCTTGGATCCGAATCGGTTGCTCGACGGGCTCAGAATTTATCGACGTTTGCTACTTACAGACACGACTATTGGGGATTCAGCATATCGATAGACGTTGCGAGAAGACTAAGCCTTGCTCGAACAACCACTAGACGTCCTGGATCATCGAGGGTTATTCTACTGGCTTTTGTAATGTTGGAGAATCAGCCATGTTGCATTTCGTTACTCTCATCAACACCCTAGATCAAAGTGGATTATATTTTCTGGGGCGATATTTGTTGATGCCTTGTAGCAATCCGCTCTGGTAACTGGCTTTAATTATAGAATCTTTTCATGGGAAAGGAAAAGGAATGAATGCTATAAGAAGTGAATAAAGATTGAACAAAACAAAGTAATGTCGTGTACTGCGTGTTTGAGAGAAACATGGTAGCCACGGCCAGGTCTGGGATGATGAGAATGTTTGACAATTACTATGGGCGGGTTCATATCACACACTGCAACAGGATCATCTGCAGCAGTCTCATCCTGTGGTGTTATCACTGAAATAACCCGGTCCCTCCCGTAGTTCCTGCGTTTCAACAGCTGCATCAACTTAGGCCACTTTTCTTTGCGACATGGAGCATATGCTCGATCTGGGCAAAAGCTGGTCTGCTTTGCCCGGTGTTGACTGCGAGCTTCGGAAAGCACCGGCGAGCCAGTCATAACTATGCGATGCCGCGTGGAACTTGTGACGGCAAGTGGAGACAAAAGCTGTCAGTAAACACTCGGAAACTTATCGAACGGAGGATAAAAGGAGCCCAGGATCTGAGAACTCTGGTACATGAAGTCGGTTGAAAACCACTCGATCAAAATTTGAGCAATGGTGAGCTTTGTCGTTCTATCGACAACGTGGCGTCGTCCAGAGTCTACTAGAGGGGCGAAGGAATGCGGATGATCGTTAATAATTACTGTCATTTAGACGTTGGTGGTCGCGAAGTTTCAGCTGGAAGAGTCACGATGGCTTGGGTGTTAAAAAGCGGTGGCCAAGGATTAGATAGTGCCTCTGTTGGGCGAGCAAAGACCACAGGTGATCGGTTGGGTTAATTTCCAAGCCTCCGATGGGATCACGCCGACCCCATCACAGTTGGCTTCAAAGAGAAACGGGGTTCCGGGTTGTGAACTTTTAAACAGTATGTGTTGGCGTTCGGAGAAACCCCGTAGATAACTATTAAAATTGAGCTAGGCTGTTTACTTGTTGGACGAGAACTGCAGGGATTTCATCGTCAAAGTCTCTGCCAAATCGGGGGGTGATCCCAGCAGAGACTAGGATTAGTGTTGATTGGCGGTTGGTGCAGCATACGCAGCGTTGGGCAGGCTAACAAATCAAGGAGGATCCAAGCAGCAACCTAAACGTTACTAAGCAGTCGCAAGGCATATTTGAAGAAAAAAATTACTTTTAGAGAAACTGCGGTATTTATGACCGCTTTTGGCGACTGCCGTCCCTAGTTCGCCATGTCCATCCGTTTCTGCGTTCTACAACTTTGAGCTCAGCAACTCAGTTGTTTAAGTACGACGCGCCTTTAGAAAACTTATTTTGATCTCAACTCACAACAACCAAATCCGTAAGAGTATAATCTAACTGTTCTTGACCGGATGGCGCCGAGCGATCGCAAGTACGCTCGTAGCAGGCTGAGGGTGCATTGCAATTGGCTGGGCTTCTTTCAACCAGGGAACCGCTCCAGTCCAGTTGAATCACATAGTCGTGGCTTTGACGAAGTGTGATCCGACGCGACTCCGAAGGCCGCGCCCCCAAAGCCTGAAGCTGTCGAGTTAAGCTGTCGATATGGGCAGTCAGTTTGGCGATCGCGCCTTGATCACTTGGGGCTAATTGGGAACAAATGGTGCCATGACCTCCAAATGCCTTTTGCAAAGTCTGATGATTGTACCAAAGCTGTCAGCCGATTTAGTGTAAGGGTTTTTTGTGCGCCCTTTAGAATAACGTTGCTGCCGAAACTCTTTCATGCTAATCTCCTCTACTCGTGTCCTGCCTACCAACCCTGTATGTGGCGAGGAACGCGGGACGACTTGTGGTCGCCTGCCCAGTCGCTTGATATATGAATGTCCGTTGAGAACAGAGACCAAATATTTATCGAACGAACTGTGTACGTGATCAGTTGTAGCACTATAAACAGCACCGACACGTAAGTTAGCTCGGAAGGTTAGAGACCAGCTGTCGACGGGCGAGTAAGCCGGAAGCGTTTGGTCTCCGAGTTCGCGCCGCACAGTCACGTAGCATGCGGACAAACAATTGGACAGCATACATCATTCGCACTTCGTTAATAGCCTAGGTACAACATACCACCGAGAGTTTGAAGCTATTTCACATCGCATAACACTGGCAAGCCAGTGAAGTCTCCGGGTCTCCACAAATCTGCTGCCTTCAAAATTTCACACATTATCACTTTAGTGTCAACGACTTCGCCAGAACACGTGTGGTGGAGACAGCGTATCATCGTAAGAATAAAATACTGTTTTCAAGTGACATTTCCGGTATTCCAACCACGTTACAATCTGTGATTTTTCGTGAATTGATAGTACTTAACACGATACCAGTAGCCGGTATATCTGAATTGAGCAGAACACAACGAATGAACGACAATGAAAACGCTTGTGTTAGAATTACGCACCGTATCAAATTTGTACAACCTGAGCCTAAATAATTGACGTGAAGGTACATGTTTAATGACATTTGTAACATCCACCACACTGTGAATGGGACTGCGGGTTCTTGAAATCCTTTCTGGGTTTCATTTGCAGTCTTGAAGACCAAGGAATGATGCTTGTAATTTCTTGGTTCAAATTCGAATCTAGAGCAGAATCATTATTATCTGAAGTCACAACAGAATTTGGAACGAACTGACCTGTATCCTCAAAACGTATTTCGTCCACCTGTCGATTACGTAGAGATAAATCATCAACGTCTAAAATTCGGCATAAGCATTTACCAAGATTCTTTAGAAGTAAACCACATGAAGGTTTCAAGTCATTACCACGATAAAAGGTAACTTCAGAAGACTGAATACACATCAAGTTTGACCTCAAAGACCTTCCTTTAAGAAGTTTGACAGGACTTTCACGTGTAGTTGAATGACAGGCATTGCGATGTTGTTGCAAGAAGTCAACACCTTTTTCAAGGTCTCTGAATGTAGTACACTGAAGAAAGGTTATAGCACTTTTGAGTTTTTCAACAAAGTTTTCAGCCCGACCATTAGAGCAGAGATGTTGAACAGGAGTAAACAGGTGCCCGCGTCCAACACCGTTGAGCAAGTAGTTAGAAGATTGGCAGTGAAATGGGTACCATTGTCAGTCATTAACACAAGAGGGATACCTTCTTTGCTGAATATTCTTCTGAATGCGTACATAGTGAATTCTTCAGTGGGTATTGTTGTGGATGCCACTTCCGGTCACTTCGAAAAGAATCGATCACTACCAGCGCATAATACTTGTCAAGAAAAGGATCACAGTAATCCGCATAAACCCGTTTCCAGGCCTCAGTAAATTGTTGAACTTGTGATAGCAAGATGAACAAATTTTAGCCAGACGACAAATATCAGCATCAACCTCTGGTTACCAGCACGTTAGTCTGGCCAGAGACTTCATTTTTCCAACTCCAAGATGTCCAGAATGTAGATCGTCCAGAACAGCTCTAAGAAAAGTTAAATGAATAACATTTCTGTCATTCAAGCACAATAATCCATCTGGAGCGAGTGATAATTCCTCCCGACTCACATAAAATGTAGGAACTCTCCGTCTGACTTGTGGGATCCAACCACGACTTAGCCCACTGAGAACAAGGGGAAAGTAACCTCGAATGTCGCGGATCAACTCTGTTTGGCTAACCGGCAGAGGCCAGATTAGAAGGCAATCATTACTAGAAGTTTGCTCAGATGTATATGGAACATGTGACAAGTGATCCGCATGTTTGATTTAGTTGGCTGATTTGTGCACAATAGTATGGTCATATGCACTGAGTGCTATGCTCCATCGTTGAACCATGGCCGCTGAAGAACGTGCCAATGACTTATCAGGATTATAGATGAATTTCAGTGCTTCATGGTCCGACAAAATTTTGAATGGTATGCCAAACAGATACTTATGAAACCGCTTTACCGCCCATTATACCGCCAGAGCTTCACGGTGTGTCTGAGCATAACCCCTTTCTGCTGAACCAAGTCGGCGTGATATACACACAACTGGTTTGTTTTCCTGTTCAATCACAGCTCCGATTTCAACCGGAGGAGCGTCAGTAATCAACACAGGCATAGTTTTAAGTGAAAATGGACAAAGTATAGCATCATGTGACAAAAGGTTTAACAACGAACGTACACACCGTTCATGAGTTGGAGTCCACGTGAACTGCTTCTCAGAAGGCAACTGGAATAAACACTCAGCAAGATGAGAGAAATTTGGAATGAAACGGAAATGGTACTGCAAAGCATCTAACAAAGAACGCAATTCGGATAGGTTTGTAGGTGAAGGTGCATTAACTGATGGGTCTAGACGCTTGGCATCAAGTTTGAATCCGTTACCGTCAACTAGGTAACCGAGACACTCGAAGCTGCTTTCAGTAAGGGCGTAGTTGTTTGAATTAACAGCAATGTTCTTGTCAAAAACTGTTGGAATAGTTTAAGAAGACGAGGAGCATGGGTTACCTTGTCTGGAGCATGTACAATGATATCATCCTGATAAACTTCAACACCATCCATACTCTCCACAATGTTATTCATTACTTGCTGAAAGATAGCAGGAGAATTACTAAGTCCAAACGGCAAAATTCGGTACTGAAAAAGTCCACTAGTTGTATTAATTTTTGTTATCGGCATTGATGTCTTATCCAAAGTAATTTGTAGATATGCATCTTTTGAGTCTATCTTGGAGAAAACTTTGGATCTTGAAAGTTTGTTCAGAGTGTCCTCAAGTTCAGCATAGTACACGTATGTTGCTTGAGGCAACGATTTACAGGAAGTCGATAATCTCCACATATTCGCGGAGTTTTCCCATCAGACTTCAAGGGCGTCACAGTCGGCGTGGCCCAGGAGGATGAATCCATAGGCTCAATAACGCACTTCTCTACCAGCTCGTTGAGCACTTTCGTTACCGGTTCACGGAGTCCATAAGGAATTATACGACGTTTCAGAGGAACCGGATCACCAGTTATCTCTAGTTTACTTGGAGGTATCTTCATGCCGCCCGTGATATTTGAGCACTTGAGAATGAGGTCTCTCAAGCTTGTGGAAGTACTAGGTGGTACAAGCAATAAAGCCTGGATATGAAGCAGTTCTAAAACTTTTAGCCCCATAATGGACGGGTCATGATGAGTAACAACAAATGTACAATCAAGTGGCTTGGATTTTTCGTTAAAGATCGGAATGGTGACTGTACCCAAACAGGAATGGAATGACCAGTTATACCTGGTACGGTTACAGAACAAGGACGGAGTATGTAATTTGGATAGGACTGTGACAGCTGTCTTTGTGGTGTAATAGATCCTACACTGCCGGTGTCAATAATAAAATCATGCCTCGTGCCACGTACTGTGAAATGGGTGTGGAATAAATGCCCTGGAGTAGATGAATCAACTGTCAAAGTAAAGGACTCCATCTTGTCTCATGTAACATCAAATCCATTTTGATAAGTTTCTATAAATTGACGATTTCTGTTCAACTTACAGACACTTTGTAAATGACCTCGTTTCCAGCATTTGTGGTATATAGAGCTCTGGTGAATGCATGCATACCTGGAATGATTCTTGACACATAAGGTACAATTCCTGAATCTGCCAGTGATGTGTCAACTGTTGCGAAGAATTTTGATGAGCTGGTCGAGGGCCATATTTAGGAGCTGAATTGAATAGCCGCAGAGTACTGTGTTCTGTAGATCGATTTTCATCGATCCAAACAAGACCGGGGTCTCACTGGAACTCCCAATATGGACTGTATTATTGACGTCGTCGTACTGCTCACAGATGATTGTGGTATTTTTATACGTAGGCTTAGGAAGTAGCAGCAGTTGTCTATGGAGATCCGGTGCATTAATACCGGCGATGGGTCGGTCACGAAGTTGGACTTCCAACTGATCACCAAAACCGCACCGTGCTGCCTGAGTTTGGATCTGGAGAATAAAGCCACGGACTGAATGGTTCGGTTGGCACTTCATGATATTGAATTTGGCTCGCTCGGCGATCTCTAAATTCACAGGAGTGACATGACCGAGCAGTGTTTTCTTCATGCACTCGTATGTGAGATCCATCAGCGAGTCTGGATAAATTCTTCAGGAGACAGTGGGCTTCTTTTCCTACCCTTGACAGGAAGAAGGCTGGTTTTGTTTCCTCATTTAGGCCGGATACGGTCCTACACCATAGTCCAAGTAGTTCAAAATAATCCTCAATATCACGAGGGGATCAATGATTGTCCAAAGTTTTGAGAGGCATAGAATTCACCGTTATTGAAGACTGCCGCGACGCCAATGTGATGTTTCGTGAATAGATATGACTTAACGCGATACCAGTAGCCGGTAGATCCGAATTGAGCAGAACACAACGAATGAACGACAATGAAAACGCTTGTGTTAGAATTACGCACCGTATCATATTTGTACAACCTGAGCCTCAATAATTGACGTGAAGGTACATGTTCAGTGACATTCATCACACGATCCTTCGCTGGGTCTTGGTGGTTGTCGTAAAACTAATCACCCGATCGTGTGACAAATTCGAAAATGAACCGAATTAATGCAGGTTCGATGGATGCTTTTAATTGCGCACCTCCGGAACACATTCAGGCAGAAAAAGTTGAAACCACAGTCACATAGCATGCTTTTTGTGGTTTCTGATGATATAGCGGATGTTTGAAAATTCTTGCTACGTAGCTTATTAACATTATCTTGAACTTTAAAAAAATTCGAACATGAAGTTTTAAGGCGGTTTATGGCCATGTAAAGACGATTAGCGTAAGATTTCACCTAAAGTAGAGTGAAATCAGAGTCGCGACTCTATGAATTGTCACTTGTCACAGTTCGCTACCCGCGCCCTGCTGCTGCTGTTCGTTAGCACGAGAATGATATGTTAGATTCCTTAGATCTGTCCCTGCAAAGCTTTGACTCAACGCCTGAGGTACCGATGGATATGTGGGTTGGCGTTGACTGGATGGACCATTTAAGCCTGTGAAGTAGTTGTGACCACCGCAGAGTGAAGCATTATTTCATGAGGTGGTGAATTGGCCAACGTAGACTGATGATTTGATGCGCGCAGTCGATGTGGGCAAATGCTGGAGCTCTAGTATCACGGCGAGTTGGTTTTCACATATTTGTCCTTTTGAGACGTGCTTTATTATGCATTGAAATGTTACCTATGTAAACACTTGTATGGTAGAAAAATAGGGAAGAATTATACATAGTCACCAATAGCTATTTGCACCTTATCCAGAGAAATGTTCCAGATATTGCTCGTTGCTGGTTTGCCAGACACATCCAAGATGCATTAAATGTGAGCAGTATAGCGATTCGACATCCACCTTATTTATGGATTTGTGTGATAATCTGTTAAAACGGCATTCGTATCTTTACTATTCCATGAAACGAGCTGGGATCATTCGGAGACATATCAACGTATAAAAATTCAACAAACCTACTATTAGATAGTATTGCCATTCGTCGCAAACGGCTCTGGATGCTAGAAATGAAACCAAGCGGTCAGTTTGAGACTCGTATTTTTAGCGGTGTTGCGGTGAACAAGGGGCGTTTCATGTGAGCCATTTCCTCTTCAAGTGACACGGCTTGTGATGCCATAGGTTCTAGCAGTTCATCAGCGACGTGTAAACTAAGGCGACGTCAAACGGTGTCTTCTGTAGTAGAAATTTTCTGCGCACTTTTCCGGGACTATCTCCATGGAATAATGATCCAATTCTCCGCCAATAAATCCCTTCCACCTCCAGGAACCTCTTTTTTGGCACGACCCAGAGCATTAAGCCAGTGAGCACCTTGTGGAGTCCCAATTGATGTAACAGATCAACTATTTTATCGAATTCCACAGATCCCAGGTACTATCGTCTCAGAAGTATGTAGCTCAAAGTTTTCCGCCTAAAATTGAATCTTCCCTTCATATAATATCTGTTTTGTACAATTTGCAATTATGGTGTTCAAATTCGTGTGCTTGAAAATCTGTACGTTGATCACGCTCTCCTGAGTGTGTTTCCCACAAATGCGTCGAGAAATATATTATTATTATTATTACTAAAATATGGAACTTCCGGGGGAATGGCTACAGAACTGTTGCGGCGAAGTCTATGCCAACTGATTTTGTTTGTTTATTGAATGTCCTCTAAAGATTATTCCCGGCGCAACGAATGCTTGTTTCGGTTTACAAACTGCGTTGTCGCGTTTGCCAGATGATGCATCACTAGCGAATATCAATGCTGGTGTCTTAGCACTTACCCGTGACGTCAGTATCTTAGTTACAGGAAGTACTAAAATTATCGTTTCATTCCACAATGGCGATTGGTGATATTGCTAGCCGGATTATACTTTTTCGGTCTAATTGGTTCTGGGACATCAGTGCCTCTGGTGCTGTGGCTTTGATTAATAACGTGCTGGTACGGTTGACAACAAGAAAGGCCGTCAGATAAATTACATTGTCCGGAGCCCACAACATCTTGACATCCAAACCAACACGACTAAGAGCCTTCTCTTTGGGTAACATCTGCCATATAGTCTACATTCGTTACGTGACTAGGTCACGTGCGCCTAACGACTGAATAAATAACCGCTCCTGGTGGTAAGTACCATGAAAAGTATGAAGGGTGTCTAAGTGCGCACAGGAAGAATGTTCCATGCAACCTTAGTGCACACAACAGAATGTCAGCTGTTGCGTGAGACAATTCTTGTTGTCTCATAAAAGAAAGCAAGTTGTGAATTTTGATGGGCAGAATTCTTGCAACACGAACGCACATTGGGATATTATATTGCATAAATGTTGTATAACAAGTTCCTGCTAGTATTCGTTGCCTTTGCATATCGGAGGTAGTTTTTCCTCGGACAGGATTTCGAGAAAAGCTCAAACAGCTCACTGGGTTTTGAGGGTGCGAAGAAAACAGAAGAACGCAGAAGAGACATGGGTCCAAAGCAAAGAAATATTCGGGAGGAATACTAGTGAAAATAGCGGAATCTGCCGTGCGCGTGACCGGTACACAAAAAGCAGTAGAAAACGCGTCTGTTAGGCCCACAACCATTTCCCCACACAACAACATCTCATTGACTGTTTAACGAATAAAGCGCAAATAAAAGTAGAAAATAAATCTTACGTACGGGAGCAAGCGTTTTGAAGTACATGTGGTACTAACAATAATGGTGTACTTCACGGCGCACCTTAATACCAACAACGTATATCACTCAACGCGTCTGTGAGAAGCACGCTCATGTGTGTGCAACCGTAGCAGATAATTACGGCCGATACAATATATATATATACCAAACATATATAATAAGATGATCGTGAAATCTGTTGGGAAAAAGGTGCAGTCAGAGGGAGAAGAATTGTGATTTGCAAAAATTTGGTGCGCTTTCTCGGAACGAACGAACGATGTGATGTCACTTTAATTCACCTTCTACAAGATTATGTATAAGCCGATATTGCAAATAGATCAATGTCTCCCCGGGATATACGTTCAAATGAATCTTCAAGGGGTAATGTCACTTCGATGTGAATGGCGTGGGGAAAGGTCAAAATTAACTAGCTTGGGCAAGACAGAAAGGAAAATGCCCAAGTTTGGCAAACAAGCGAACAGACTCCAACTCAGAACCTCATCGACTGCTCGAAGACGTCCAAAAGTTGAAGAGCTTGCAAATAATTTAGCCAATACAGGGTTTCGTGCGTCCATTCGTCGCAGAGGATCTTCACGCACAACTGGTGCCTGTGGGAGTGAAAAGAATAACGCGATCTCGCTTGCTGAATGAGAAGATATGATCACATTTGCTGCGACGAATAGCGTGTACGTACTTTTGACAATGGCTTCACGAAACGAACATTTTTAGGTTGTTAAATAAAATACGCGATAGTGGTAAGCATTTTTACGGCACTTCGCGATAACTGAGTAATCGATGGCTACCCAGCAGACAAAACAGAGTCGGCCCGGAGTCCGCCTGCACCACACACTGGGGCAGTACCGACTTCAGCCTGGTCAGACATAGAGACTACCAAAAAATTGCGAGCCCACTTCCTGTGAGAAAGTACGATGCAAGATTTAGCTGAAACGACATGATACAACAAATTTCCTATTTCCAGTTCGGTTTATACGCTTCAGCGTAATGGCTTAGTTCCCTACGTTTAACATTTTCCCGCCGATCACACGAATAACCCTGCACAACAACAGAAAAGCTCCGTGGTCTTCGCACAAACCGTGTTGATGGGGGAACACAAGCCAGTTACTGTTGCATCCCAAAGAGCGCAGAAAGCAGAATTTACGGAACGGAATTTATATTTTGTACAAGGTGTGAACATCTCAAGCTTTTTTCCATTCACTCGTCTAGGTCTACTAAGCCTTTTGCTGCTACACTTTCAGAAGCAGTCTGGTATGAGAATATCACGAACTGAGAATATACATTACCAAGGAAATCGTTTTTCATCATTCGGAGCGCTGTACGACCCTCGTTTCAACTTCTGGCTCTTTGAAACAATCGTTTGATGGAGTTAGGGATATTCCCATCCAGCTCCAAAGAAAAATTTGATCGCCAAGGAATAATGATAATAATGGTATATTTCTCAACCCATTTGTGGGAAACACGCTCAGATAAGCGTGATCAGTACACACATTTTAACGTGAACTACATAACGTACACATAATTGGTAATTGTACAAGACACCAATTATGGAAATAGAGTAATAAAACGGACAAAATAATAAAGTAAAACTCTAGTTCATGAAGAGGCAGATGGCTCACTTGCTTCTGAAACAACGGTTCTCAAGATTTTCAATATTCGATAAAAAATGTTAGGTTGTTACATCAGTTGTTGCTTCACAAGGCTGACATAGGCCTTATGTTCAAGGTCATGCCAGAAAAAGGATTTTTCAGGATGGAGAAAATGAATAGTCGAAGAATTTCGCCATTAGTTGATATGGATGGCTTCGGAAAAATACGTAGAAATTTTTGGGAAGATGAGGGAAGATAGGTGGGTACCAATTTTTCCGGAGAACTGGACGATCTTCTGGACTGGACTCCGTTATTTCCTCAAATCGACGGAATTTCACGAATTGCCCAACCAGTACAGGATTTTGATTCTCCGAACGTTGTGGAATGTTGTCTCGCATTGGAATTTACCGTAGAATCAAGAATGAAAGGCAAAATTACGTGATAAGCAGAAGAACGTAAAATGGTCATGTGAAGTATGACGAATGATGGAGTCTGACATTTTCTGGCTAAATCCTTTATATAACATTTACAATTTTGTGCTAATTAGTAAAATATATATCTCTAACAAATAATTGTTGTCGTATAACGCGAAAAGTGACCAATTCACAGATTATCCTAGTATATGACTACAGCCGAATTCCGATATCGATTTAGTATGTCCGGCCGTTGTGTAGAATGGGAAGATGTTTAGCAACACGGAAAGATTATCAGGTTGTCTGTAGAATAGGAAGAGGCACGTATTTATATGTAATCATATGAGGCGAACAGGTTAAGTTATATATATTCTCTAAACCGTTTTAACTTGCACAGCTATTGCGTAGTGGTTAATAGCTATACAGAGCTGATAATCGTTGAGTATGGAGTAAGAGTACCGGGATGGTTTGGTTACTACTAACGGGGATGTTTAAGATGCCATATGTAGTTTTGCTATGCAGCTGCAATTTTTCGACAAAGCTGTGTACAAGATCTATCCTGCTGGAGAAATGATAAGTTTCGAAATGAGGAATTTCTCAAATGGCTAAATTGATAGCTTTGATCGGTTCGAAGTGTGTGTGGCGTTACATCCTGTGGTATAGATTCACCCTCCGTTATTATTAGATTAGATCTGATGGTTAGATGTTATTAGGTCCGTTTTGAAAGATATCGTCTTCAGGCAGGCAGAGTTTGAAGATCAACATGACGTTCTTTAATGTTAGGAAAGTTTCTAGGCTTCGTTTGAATTGATGTATATTCTTACTGGTTCTAATTGCATGTGGGAGTTTGTTCCAAATGTAAGTATATTTCACTAGGAAAAAATTTGAACGGAGTTTTCTACGGGATTTAAGAGTTGCCAAAGTGAACTCTTTGTTCCTGATGTTGTATTTTGAGCTATGTTGAAGGCGAATCGCGAGTTTTACCTTAAATTTATTGCTATAAACTAGATTATACATGAGCGCAAGGTTTAGCTTGAGACGCCGTAGCCAAAGAGGATCCAGTTTAAGCGTCTGGCATCGTTCTCTGTAGTTCAACGAAGGCGGATAACCCACTAAACCTTTCGTAAATGCACGTTGGAGACTTTCCAGAGCTGGCCTATCAGACTTGCGCAAGTGACTATATATGAACATGCAGTACTCAAGTTGGGGTCGTACGCACAGCTTATAAAGGTGCAGTCGAGCTGCAAGAAAAAAGAATGAGTGCCTGATGTATCCAATCATCCGCTTAGTTTTAGCTGCTAGGAAAGATATGTGTTCAGCAAAATTGAATGAGTTTGAGTAACGTATACCTAGGTCGCGGACTGAATTGGCAGTTGGAATAGCATGACCATCCAGCTTTATAAAGTCCTCTGGTATATGACAACCGTGTGCGACAATGGTGGATTTATTGGTTGGGAATTTCATCAGCCAGGTTTGACACCAAGACTCTAATGACATGATGTCCTCCCGTATATTTCCTAAAGAAGAATTGAGGTCGCCAGTAGGAAAAGTATAGACAAGTTTGATGTCATCAGCGAATAGGAATAGTTTGCCATGTTTGATAACTTCACATATATCATCTATGTACATGAGAAAGAGCAACGGTCCCAGGACGCTTCCTTGAATCACTCCGCTGGTGACTGGTCTGGGCGTTGAGCTGTTATCCCCTATTTTCACTGTTTGTGTGCGGTCCACAAGGTATGAAGCAAACCAGCTGAGTAATGTGTCACGTATACCTAGATATGCCATGTTGATCAGTAGGCGCTTATGAGGCACACGATCAAAAGCTTTTTGCATGTCCAGGAGTATACTAACAACTGCATTCCCTGAATCAGCAGATATTGTAACATGATCAAAGAATTCCAGCTGACACGTCATGCACGAACGTTTGCTAAGGAACCCATGCTGGGATAGGCTTATAAGCTTTTGTGATAATAAGAATTCAACCATGCGACATTTTATTATCCTTTCCAATACTTCGGAACAAATTGAAGTATGGTTAATGGGACGATAATTGTTTATTTATGTTCTGTCGTAAACCACCTGTGTAACGGCGCTGAATTATAGAATTTTTCCATTGGAGTGGAAAGGAACCTAACGATAGAGAAAGTGTATAAATATTAGGCAAAATGAGAGGGATGTCATCCCCTCCGTGTTTGAGAGCAACAGGGTGTATACCCTCTGAACCAGGAAGGTGACAGGGTTTGATAGTAGCTAACTGAGAGCGTATTTTTATTGCATCAACAGTAACGTGGATTAGGAACGTGTTTGTTTTTACAGGGAGAGGTGGGGGCAATAAATTTTCCTCTAAAGAAATGATGGACGATGTGAATGATGCTTGTAGACAATGGCTTCGCACAAGGGAGTAATATCAAACGAGCACTGTTATTAATACCTAGCCAACTCACCTCATCGCTGGCTTTGTTTCCTGAAACGATGGCACAGACTTTGCACATACATTTGGCCACCGTTCTGTTACGATGGATTTTTGTTAATAAACGAGTCCGGAAACGTGGTTTGATAGGGATAGTAACATACAACGGTCTGCTTTGAGCATTCTGTTGTTTGCTTCTTTCCTTTCAGCTTCTTTTGCGCCTCCCTGTCGGTCAGGAGGAAATTATTCTAGATGACATTGCAAATTAGCTTTTCCGTGAGCGAAGCACCTGTGGACGGGACTGGAGAGGCGGAAGGTAAATACGACCAACTATTATTCATCGCCAACTCCATACGCATCATGCGACCGTCCATTAGCATGATGGTTTTTTCCGAATGCATCATTTGATCGTCAAAGCGATGCATTTTTTGTTCTACATAGTGGCTGAATTCTTCCGTGGTGTTAAGGAAAGCGAACATCTCGGAGTCAGCCATGTGTCTGACGGGCACCTCTAGAATGATTAACACGTGCTAACCAAAACCCTGCACAGCGTCTGGGTGTCAGTTTTGTTTACAGGGCGAATGTTCACTCTGAAGCCCATATTCCGTAACACGCATATATTGTAAGGTGGATAAGAGGAGTGTTCGGGGCAGTGGAGACGCCACAAGTTGTGAATTGAGGTTTTAATGCAGCTGATTTCAAAAGGGTAAGTAAGTACTGCGTAAACACTGAATTTTAAGTTTCCCACTGTACGCTCTTCTGCGAAGACGTCGAGCAACGCGTAGTGATAAGCAAATGATCCCAATTATTCAGGGCTGGACCGAACCGAAGTGCCATGGTACTGTTGAACAACTCACCAACGTGAGTAATCAGACAGCCTCAGCAGTTTCGATCAAAGAGTCTTTCCCAGGAAAAAAATTACAATTTAATGCCGGACAGGCTAAAAGCTAACTAAAGTCACATAGTAAGACGTTCATATCCAAAAGAGTTTCTCCAAGAAGTCCACAGGTTAAAAAACAAAGGGACCAGCCGAGCTCTAAAAAAGGGTGATACACACACCATTCAAACAAACTCCAATGACTGACAACGGGCAATTCGCATAATTATCAAGTTCACGTGCTGAAAATAGTTCAGGTCAAAGTCTAGCTAAAAGTCAGAAACAGGGGAAGTTGAATGTGCTGGAATAAACACTGGAAGGGATAGGGTTGGGTCGGAGGTTCACAGTCGTACTTCAAAAGTCGATACACCAAGCCACGAAATCCGAGCACGACCGAAGTGTGCCCACGGAACGACGGTTTCATTCAGCCCTGGTCCTCAACGTGACTAGCTACCAAGTCAAGAGGTCTCGAACCCAGAACACACCAAGCTTGGGGCACGACACCAACCGCCAGGAAACTTAATGCGATGGAAGCCGTTTTCCATGACCCTCACTATCTGAACACCTCGAGTGTCCGACACTAAAATCACATACAGACACAAGCCGTCCACCATGACTCACACCTTGTACACTGAACGAGGGATAGGTACCGACTACACTCTGCTGCCTATATCAATCCATCCTTCAGAAAGCGCAAATTTCTAACCTCTTTCATCAGTAATCTAAAATATCGCCCTGCGGGTTTACTGAGTTCAGTGATCTCGAACTGTCTCGGAAGTTCTAATCGCGTGGTCATCGATTGGAGTTGACGGGACAGTTACTGTGTCTCCTCTCGAGACGATCGAGAAACCCGATCATTGCTTGTAAGCTAAATTGGTTGAGCGTTCAGATTTAATAATTCGGTCGCGCCTAATGTGAGGTCAATAGCGCAGTGACTAACACGGTTGCCTCATGATTGGAATGGCCGGAGTTCAAAACCCGGTCGTGGCAAGGATACGCACTACTGACGATCTCTAGTCTAGTACTTCTTTTCGAAAGAGGCTGGCTGGAAAGTCTATTTGAATGCGAACGCTGCGATCAAATGTGAATGATAGTCAACTTGAAAGAAATGACTGAATTTCGTTCAAGTTCAAGTGAACTTCATTAACCACAACACAATTCTGTCGATGTTTTGTACTAACCCAATACGACTGCGGGCTGCACAACCTGGCCAGCTCGGAAAACCGAGCACGTGAAACACAGAGGTTTCTTCCAATGCCACCATGTTCATCTGCGCCACTGACCACGTCATATCCACTCCAGTGGGTTCTTAAACACTAACCACCAGAAAAGCTGCAACCAGCAGGAATAGCTCACGATGGAGCTAGTCAGAATTAAAAAAACAACGGTGATGAACCCCGCTGCTGTTTTTGTGTGGTAGAGCATGTATAATCCATGACGCCGTGACCACCTTCCCGCACATCGCGAAGGATGTAGGATTAAGTACTCTCTGGATCGACGGTTTTATTAAATCGTTCGCTAACGAACCAAGTTCACACCGAGTTACGCGTAACCTGTTGATCCAGTAAATGCCTTTCAATATTCAACGACAGAGATAATCTGTCCTCGAAACGGTTAACGAGAAGGCACTCGTAATAACTGGATTCAATCCGGTACTAATTGAATCAATGTACAAAAAATTGTCTCTCACCTCGAACGTGAAAATCCTCAGAAATCAAAGAAAGAAAGTGTCCGCACAACAAATTGACAACCAGGCACCGATCAACAATGGTGGACGATAAAACTGGTTGAGCTCACTCAAACAAATGGTCATTGGTTTGGTCAGAGCAAAACGACTGTTCATGTATTGAGAAATGACGGGAATCATAAGTTACTCAAGAAAAAATATGGAAGAAAAATGTCTCACTTCGTTATTTGGAAGAGTACAAGGCTCGGAATAAACAGGGGTAAGGGAAACGGTCGAAGTGGGTTGTGTAAGAACAATGATGAGTAATGTATCTCATTTGGGGAAGAGAGCAAAGCGTATGGCCACCTTTTAACATCAAGCAAACCTCTGTGATCTCAAAATAACGGAACATACCTTGACAAAATCAACACCGGGCCCCGAAAACCTGCTGGTTTTCCAAACTCAAGGTAGCAATATGAACAGCGGAACGACCGGTTCGACAGGAGGGTCCACACACACTACTTTACCCGTGGTCACTTGGCGTTACTCTGCAGACGCTTCTAAAAAACAAGGTAGTCTGGTGTCACGGCTTACAGTGTCATCTGAAGTTTTTACCGACGCCTGGCGTAAATGTCTGTCGTTACCGGGAACACCCCGGTGATTATACCGTAGTGCCCAACACCCCTGGAGGCTCTTTCGTGAATGAGAGCTACATCGCCTGCTTGAAGATCACACGAAGCTTCCAACCACTTAGGTGTAACCTGCAGCTGGGGTAGGTATTCACGCCGCCATCGTTTCCAAAACACACTAGATAAGTGCTGTCTTGTCTCCAGCCCCGTGTGTAACGTTCGCACAATGTATCCTCGTCTGTACTTAAGCCTATATTCGAGCACAACAGCAAATCACTAGGACGAAGTAACTGGGGACTATCTGGATCATCATAAACAGGCACGGGTGACCTATCGTTCACGAACCCTTTAAATTCCATCATGTAGGTGGTAAGTGTCCGTTCATTCATTGCTAGCTGTTGTGTTACCCATGACAGAACTCGTCTCACTGTTCGGATCATTCTCTCCCAGATCCCGCCATGATGACTTGCACCCGGGGGATTAAAATACCAATCAATTCCTTGATTCGATAGCCTACCTGTAAGCACACACTGGTCCAGTTGTCGCAGCCTTCGTTTTAGCTCCAAGTCTGCTCCAACAAAGTTGGAACCGTTGTCACTGTAAATGGCGTCCGGCTTGCCCCGCCTCCTCAAAAATCGCACAGGAGCCACGAGAAAATTTATAGACAGGGAATGAGCCACTTCGATGTGAATCGCCTGAGTCCGTAAACGGGTATATATACAGCCATACCGTCCGAGCTCGTTTCTTCCTATAGGCACCCTGGTTGGGCCGATATAATCCACCTCACAGCACCTGAATGAGTAACCGTCGGTCGACGCTCTCATCGACGAAATTGGCGCCACCGTTTGAGTACAGCGCTCAGCATAGACCCTATTACATTGACAGCACTCACTTAACACTCGTTTGTCGGCCGCCATACCTTTTAAAATATAAAACCGCCTTCAGATGCTGACATGTACATGGAAAGCACCCATATGCCCTTCGTACTCGTGATAGTGACGTATCAAAGGGCTTGTGACAGCACTGTGACTAGGAATAATCACCAGCTCCACACTGTTTTTATTTTCTGATCGGATTCTACCGCCAAGATGCAGTGCTTCACCTATCAACGCTGGCAGCAATCTTTCAAGTCCACCCACCTTACGAGGATTTACGGTGGATGATCTCAGGACCCTGAGTTCCTTAGAGAACTCGCGCTCTTGCACGAACTTTATTAGTTTCAGACAGAAGGCATTGATTTCGCACATACAAAGGGTTCCTAATCTGAGTGATGCGCTTTGTTCAGTGGATATAACCTCGGACACAAAGTTAACGTAAAGTGATAACCAAGCTATGGCCCGCAGTAACTTGGTCCAACTAGAGTACCTCGGTACCAGCTGGTCTAGTATACAATT
Source organism: Paragonimus westermani (assembly GCA_008508345.1). Taxonomy (NCBI): domain Eukaryota; kingdom Metazoa; phylum Platyhelminthes; class Trematoda; order Plagiorchiida; family Troglotrematidae; genus Paragonimus; species Paragonimus westermani. The sequence goes on along the minus strand of QNGE01000513.1, from coordinate 89,887 downwards.
AAAGTCCGATTTTGTGGTAATCGCATGAGCGTGCCTAATTTCGAAGTCTCCCTTCAACAAACACGTCATGGTTGGCATTTTCGGCCACTGTTCTTCTGGGTTCAACAGAAAGCTCGGACCCCGTAACCAGAGGTTCATCTCCTTGGTCAAGGCCTGTGACACTCCCCTAGATGCCACATCGACTGGAATTAATTCTGAAGACACGCCTCCACTGTGAGACAGAAGTAAGGGCGTGGATGAGTCCTACACGACTGGCAACGAAAGTTGCCACACGAGATGAGGTGTTCTGTAGGTATTGCAAGACTATTGTAGAATCTTTCAATAGTAAAACGTTACGTATTGGAGTCAACTCACGGATAAGGAAGTACCTCAGCTTGAAAGATAGAACGGATGCCTTTACCCCCTTATTAATGTGCAATACCCATTTATCTTGTCTCCACGGCAAACCTATCGCAAAGTGACCACGCCTGGGTATTACACTGCTATCAGTCATATTCAATGCTCGCTTGTCCTCCACAGAAGACTCTTTGTTCTCCGAAGTGCATCCGTCAGTGTAATCCAACTCACACATCCTTCGGATCGGATCATCCAACGATATCGGACGTACTCCAATGAGGCTTACACAGTGTTCATTCCGGGATTCGGTGCGACATGGACCTCGGAGGCTCCAGCCGAAAATGGTCTTACTCGCATAAGGCTCATTGATGCTGCCCACCCTCTGTTCCAGCACCCAGTGTGCTTCAGGGACATCGCATCCTATCAAAATTTCCACGCCGGTTCTAGTTAAACTCTTGAAGGAAACACCCTTCAGGTGCGTCCATCTATCTGCTTCTGATTGGTGGACAACGTCAGCCTGAGTCACTGACAGCTGTTTTACCGTATGAACTGAATCAGCTGTGATGGAGTATTCCTGATCCAACGATTGCAACTCAATCGATACCTTATTGCACGATGTTGCAGAAGTTCCGTGTAGAGTACGAAACATCATCTGGCAGGGTTGTCCCTGCAAACCAATTGTCCTTGCAATAGATTCATCGAGCATTGTAGTGTCAGACCCGTTATCCAGAAAGACATACGTTGTCACTGACGCATTCGGGCCAACCAATCTGATTGGGACGAATCCCAGACACACGCCGTCTACATTGGACGTAGCGCCACACATGGATGACTTTGTCCTCTTCTCCTTACCCTGTTCGGGCTAATCCTCATGGACTAACTATAATGGCGTCGACCACAACCCGGTACCGCACATCGTATCTGTACTCTACAAGACTTGGCCACATGGTTCGCTTTTAGGCAAACAAAACAGCGTCCGGTGTTCTTCAGCATTGCCTTGCGTTGCTCCAAAGACTTACCGCTGAATAAACCGCATTTGGATATATCGTGATTACCCTTAAAAACCAGACATTTCAAGTTCACCTTCTCGTAAGACACACCTACTTCGACGTTGCAACTCGAGTATCTGATTCCAGAATGTCCAGAGGATAGTGAGTTACTCGCCCTAGTTTCTGAGCGAGCAGCCAACTGATCATACTGACTAGCACTGACGGCCACTCTTTTCTCCACAAAACGTAATAAATAGCTAAAATCAGGCTCCCTCCCGCACTCAGTTACACCCTCGGCAACTTCTGTCCATCTTTCCTGCAGATGATGAGGCAATCGTTCAACTGCCCTAATGAGGTTTGTTGTGCAGTTCACCTCTGCACCGTAATCTAGCTGCATTAACATTGCTTAACAGCCTTTCATTTGGCTGGCTAGTCCACGCAAGCCATCGACGTCGCCAGCGACTAACCTAGGACCCATGAAAACCTCCTTACCCAGCCAGCGCGACTGTCCTATGAGTGTCCCATGAGAGTCCCGTGAGTGTGTGTGTTCGTACATCCCATCAGCCACTAGGATTTTTCTCATACAAACTTTCCTCTGCTGAATCACGTTACAGCACATTTGGACGCGAATTGCTAGCAATCTACAAGGCAATACGCCACTTCCGACACCTTTTGGAAGGCAGGCAATTTTCTGTTCATACAGATCATAAACCCTTAACGGGGGCCCTTAAGGCAAAACCAAATAGATATTCACCTCGGGAAGCATGCCACCTAGATTATATTTCCAGTTCACCAACGATATTTGGCACATTCCAGGTGATCAGAACGTTGTTGCCGACGCGCTCTCACGTCCGTATGTGGACTCAATCGACACTGCGTCTACTGTGGATTTCGCTGAAATGGCGAGGTTACAAAAAGAAGAGCAACAGTTATCCGCGTCGACTATGGTTCCATGCTCGCTCAACATTCAACCGGTCCCACTGTATACTCATCCCGGCACTATTGATTGCGACATTTCTACAACCATACCCAGACCCCTTGTGCCGTCGGCTATGCGACGACACGTTTTCAATGCCTTACACAACGTGTCACACCCAGGAATTAGGGCTACAGTACGACTCATTGCTCAGCGATTTGTGTGGCCGAATATGAACAAAGAGATTAGAGGTTGGGCAAAAAGTTGCATCGGTTGTCAGCGTTCTAAAGTAATTCGCCATACACAATCTACCCTTGGAACTTTCGCCGCACCCGATTCACGTTTTGACCATGTACATGTTGATATTGTTGGTCCACTGCCAGTATCCAATGGTAATTCTTACATTCTTACTTGTGTGGATCGTTTCACCCGTTGGCCTGAAGCTATCCCCATTACAGATACTACTGCCGCCACTGTCGCGCGTGCCTTTGTTACACGTTGGGTCTCGAATTTCGGAGTGCCGTCCACAATCACCACCGATCGAGGTTCCCAATTCGAATCTAAATTATTTCAACATCTTACAGAACTCTTGGGCTGTAAACATATTCGTACTACTGCGTATCATCCAATGGCAAATGGCCTTGTTGAACGCTTCCATAGACACCTAAAAACTGCCATTATGGCTCATAAACGCAGTACGGATTGGTCCGAAATAATCCCGCTCATTTTATTGGATCTGCGTACAATGTTCCGGTCTACTCTCCACTGCTCTCCGGCAGAACTAGTTTATGGGACCACACTGCGTGTTCCAGGACAATTTTTCGTTCCGAACCAGAATAACACTTACGATCAAGTTACTTATGTAACGAAATTGAAGTCATATATGACAAAACTTCGATACACTGCACCACCACCTGTCAACACAAACCCCTATGTTCCTTCTCAGTTATCCAACTGTACACACGTATTTATCCGTTGTGATCGGGTACGGAAAGCCTTACAACCGCCGTACGATGGTCCCTTTCTCGTCATTTCCCGGCACGATAAATATTTCGTTATACAGTTCCCCAACAAAACTGGAACCATCTCGATTGACCGTTTAAAACCAGCATACAGTGATTCGACGGAACACACACCACATGATACCGCTGACGACCCACCCAAGACGTTGCCCTCCACGAACACCACTTCCATGAAAACCACAACGGTCAATACTACACCGCCAACACGCACGACGCGTTCAGGCAGACAGGTTCATTGGCCGGATCGCTACAACGCTTGTTCCGTACAACCAAAACCAGATTTTCGCGGGTTTTCAACAGCAATTTCTCTGAGGGGAGGATTTGTAGATGTCACTTTGGACAGGACATTCATAACTGACACATTCCGTTTGTCCGCGCTAATTACCGCATCGACACTTCGTATGTGTTACCTCAACGTGGTCCGATGTCCCGCGACCTTTTCACCCTACAATCCGAAACGCAAAGTGACCTCGTGAAACAGACGTGTTCATTCGTGATGCACCTGGCACGGTGGACCATCCCAATCATGTCAACACCACAGGTGCCTGTACAATCCTCTCTCACCCACTCCCCCTCCACACACGCACAAATTATCTCACTCTTGGTGGACCTGTCGTTGGTCATGTTCACGATCAAACCAAAAGCCGCCAGGCCCTCTGACATGTAAAAACAAGTGGAGGTTTGAGACACCGAACACAACAGCGTCGTGCCTGTACTGGAGGACATGAACTAAGTGGTACACAGTGACACCAAAAGGATTTTGGATCCGAGGCTCGTACTGCCTCACACGGCAAAGGAATTACGAGTCGAGGATTAAACTGAAGTCAACCCTGCTCTCTGAAACTCCCCCACAAGTCTCCGCATATTCAAGCAGTGATCTGCAACAATCATGTGTACAGAACTAGCAGGATTTTGATAAGTTCAAACATTTGGTTATCTAGCTCATTATTCGTGTATATATGTCACACCGCTAATTACCTGTTATACACGCATGTTTTTTATTGACGTCATTATCTTTTGGTGATAAGCAACTCTAGCGTCAATAAGTGTCATATTGGCGTTCTAACTGAACATTTTTAGGTCACCCATAGGACGGTGGCGGAAAATTTTTGCGTAGCACAAGGTTTATTGGTAAACCATATGCTACACAAAAATTAATCTTTCTCAATTCCCCACGCCGCTTAACGATTACGCTTTGGACGGATAACTCAGCGCTCCCAACATTAACCCAACACTCCAGCTATCGCGAACAAATGAAAAAGCATCTGATGCCCACAAAAACACTGCAGTGACTGTGGTAATAATATATTACATATTTATACACCAAACTATACATTCGCACGATCAGGGGTAGTCCGCGTCCTCGTTCGGTAGATCCATGGGACGGCGTGATTTTCTCTTAGGCAGCCGAGCATATCTTTTCCTAGCTTTCTCGATCCACATCTGTAGCTTCTCTTTGACAGCCTTGTGTGACGAACCGGAGAATTTCTGTCGCATGATGACATCTGATGAATTGTAGCTGTTAGCGTATAAAAAATCTTATCGACAATCATCTGCGACAGGGGTCTTGGCGCAAAGGAGAACTTGTTGTTAACCCCTCTCCAGCTGATGTTGTTCGCCAACTCGTCCGCTACTAATGTACTCATTGTGTTACGTGCGCAGCTTCCCATCGATCTTCCGCCGATTTTGTTCACGTAATCGGTCTACATAAGTGTTAGGCAGGAATTGTGAAAGGTTACCATCTGTAGGTACAAACCACTGTCCTCTAATTGTTTGTTAAGAATTTGAATGTCCTGAACAGATTTCGTTGTAAATTTTACTGGAAAGTCATCAGAAACTTTCGGAGGACCTTTGGCTAGCGAAAACCTCACAGCGTTCAGTTCCAGCCTCATGGAATGAATCTCTTCTCGCATACGCACGTTCGAATGAACGACCTACTGGAAGTCATCTTTTTGGTCAGCTATTTAACATTCGGAAAGCTTACCATACAATGAGTCCATCTTGTCTTTTATGGTCACAAGAAGAGTAGGGATGTCACACACGTGAGGTTTCACGCGGCTTTTCACCAAGGAGCTACATGGCGAAATGTAAAATAAGAAATATACTGTATACCTGGAAGCAAAAGGGCTGTTTGGGAAGAACGCAACGCTCGTCGGCGGACTTGTAGTGATCGTTGTAGTGACCGTACACTGCAATGGCGGAGTTGGGGGTAAATAATCCACGTCCACGTTGTACGCCTTTCTTTTAGGTACGCTAAATTCACCTTGCCTGAAAATTCGCTTACTGGACAAGGTGACCATAAAACGTGTAGCACTTACATGACGCGCACACAGCACTTCTCACATGAGGAGTAACCGGAATGCCGTTTCACCTGACGGATAAACGCTCTTGCTGGTGAATCGGCGATCAGGCAATCAAGGTGAATTATGCAGCGACTACCGCTACCAGCGTGGTAATATCCGTGCAGTTGCGGGTCCAACAACACATTGATGAAATCCTCAAAATATTCTGACACGTTACCAGGCTTTGTCTCGCCACTGAATACCCCCACGATGAACACGGATGTTTTCTGACTGGTCAAACGACCAAGGATTGGCCATAGTTGTGTACGTGAGCTCTTAAACAAACTGACCCAGTCGACATGAATCTGTAGCTTCACAGCATCACACTGCTCGTGATTACGAAGTACCCTGTCAGGAACGTTCTTCAAGCTAAAATGGACATAATTTCCCCCACATATTGTCCGGCTTTTGGATGCGCGAGGAGTACCCAGCGAAGTTCTCGCGTCTTCCGGCAAATGTGGACATAAATGACGCAGTACCTTGGGCATTACATTGATTGCAGCTGTTTACATGCTGTTTCGGAGCGCGATCCTTCCAGCGATTTCCCGTAAACATCTTCTCCCTAATAGATCATCGGTTACATCAAAGACTTCTGCTAAATGGAAATCATAGCGGCCAAAACAATATTACTTTGTTTACACGGCTCCACATCCAGCGGAGATGCAACTGAGACTAACCCAGTAGGGGTAACGGGTAACTCATGGGATAGCAATTGCTCCTCATTACTTTACGGGGCAGTAATCACCACCTCCACTTCCGCCTATGTGTTCGTGCACTCGATTCTACTATTGCTTCCTGTCCTGGTCAAATCTTAACCGATATACGATAAGAGTGTTTGAAACTCACACCCTTCTTCGTAAGTAACCCTGGTTTTTTGGCTCATGAGTGTTTCCCATATTGTACATCTTTGCTATACGATAGATGTTAGATCGTGAGAAACCACAAGGCCTTTCCATGACACCGCTTTGAAATTATCGGGCAATGGACTGACCGAGTTTGAAGTAAACAAACAAATATCTCGGTAAAATTAATGTCTGCCATTTTCCTGCACTATGCGTAACACTTCAAATTGAATAAATGAATAAATAAATTATACATATTTCTCAACGCATATGTGAGAAGCACGCTTGGTTACGCGCGATCACTGTGGATATTTGCAAACCATACATTAACGAATAATTCAACAGTAGCACAAACGTGAAGTTTCTTGCAAGAATTACGTGGTCAAAGAGAAAACGACTGTAGTTTATGAAACTTTCACGCACGCAACAGAGAAATAGATAATTCGCTCATTTCACCGATTCAGTCTCAAACAATGGAATGTTACACTAATTCACTGTTTACAAGGTTGTGGGATGAGCGAATTTTCACATATTTCAAGGTCATTCAAGGAGGGTGTCCAAACGCACCTTCGGAATTTTTTGCTGTTGGGGAAAAAAATTAGCGTCCGGAAATTGTCAAGATAGATCGGCTTTGGCGAAGCATGGCGGAAAATCCCAAAATCAAGCGAAGGAATGGGCAGATTTCAACGCAGGATTTCGTCGATTACTCGAATACGTCACAAAGTTGAACATCTCGTAAACCGTTCAGCTTAGACGAAGTTCCGTGCATCCATCCGTCGCAGAAACATTCCCTTGCTCAATGGATAATATGGGAATCGGGAGGGAAAACGTAATTCCACACGTTAGATGAGAAAATGTGGGGTTATAACATTTACTATGACAGGCAATATGTGTGGGGAATTTTTGACGAAGAACTCGTTCGATATTATTATTTTTGCTATGACTATTGAGATATATAACCCTATCTACTGTTTGTTGTGGTATTTTACTATGCACTCGAGATTTATTCGGGTAAACGGGTAATTGAGTCGACGGTTTGGAGGGCCGCATGAAATGTGCGTGACAACTAAA